>JARFJB010001748.1:650000-922500 GCA_036346205.1 Vesta saturnalis
ACACAAAAACCCCCAGACCGCCACGGGCAAAAGCCACGAGGTAGTCGGGAGATCACAACCGCAAACACACACCAACCCCCAGACCGCTACGGGCAAAAGCCACGAAGTAGTCGGGAGTGCTAATAAACACCAGCACACACTACAACCCCCAGACCGCCACGGGCAAAAGCCACGAGGTAGTCGGGAGAGATCACAACCGCAAACACACACCAACCCCCAGACCGCTACGGGCAAAAGCCACGAGGTAGTCGGGAGTATACACCCACCACGCTAACATATACCTGACGACGAGAGCTAAGTAGGACTGTATAGACCTGCAGCTTTCATCATTTACGCTCACTTACATTCTAAACATCTGAATTCACCAGCTCGCTGGCAAAGACCGAAGTGCCTGTAATCACAAACGAATTAAACGTAGAGTATTCGTCAAAGACCTGTCGTAGCCGAAAACCGTACACCGATACCCACGCGCTAAGTAATTGGATTTCAAGAAAGCAATCAATTAATTGTTTTCCACCAGCTTATTCCGTAAGTATAAAAACCGCCTTTAATAAATACGCGTTTTTGTGCGTATACCAGTAAGTAACGTTCAGTTATATCTACGTGAGATTTCGTTCATTTGCATAAAGGAAATCATCGCCATAAAATTACATCCCCTCAGATAACGTGCGAATATATTAATTATACCACCAAACGTGTATAATCCGCCTAGTCTAAATTTCATGCGAGAATAAACCTCTGAAGATAAGTCATATTTTCAAACATAATACATCGCGAAAGTGAATTGCTTCACGAAGCATATGCGCCTGTCCGTCTTCCAGAAATTACTAAAGGTAACGAGCTGCACGCAATTAGACCGGTACAACCGTCATGCGTACTATCATGAACTCGGGATATCGATTTTCACTAGTGACCTAGATTCGCGCAACCCTCGTTTTGAATAACCAGTAGTTTGTTTATAAATTCTTTTCTTTTATAGACAGGGGCGTATCCAGCATAAATAATTAATTAAACACCACGTTACTAATCATTTAAATATTACGGTCATTATTGAGTGTAACTAGGGTGTATTAAAATCTATTTTCCAGAAGCGACTTCGACAACAATAGGCTGTCGCATCGAGCGAGTGGAAGGAAGGACGCCCCGATGCCGCCGTCTCAATCAGGACGTCCAGTTGTTTATTATTGTCACAGTTTATGTTAGTTGATTTAGAATAAGTGTGAATATATATTAGCTTTGGATAATATAGGAAAATATATTTTTAAACCAATTTATTTTAATTATTTTATGTGGACAGTGTAGAGCTAAGATTAAAGATACCGACGAACCCACCCCCCTCTTTAGTTTATAAAATAAAGACCGATTGCAGTTTAGCCGCGGCAAATATAAAAATTGTAAGAAAGGACCTTACAGTATTTCGTTACTGAGTGTAATATTATATGTGACTTCATTCCTTTTTCACAGCGTTATTATTTATGTGGTACTAAATTTAAAAAATACCATACCTTGATTACGTGTAAGTTACTGAGCGGTTTATTCTTTGTTTAGAAACTTTTGATTTTCACAACAGTACAGTGGCAACGTTACTTTATTTGTTTTTATGAGTTTCATAAAAGCTTTTAACATAACAATTTATGAGAGTTTTCTCTATTAGAATTTTCTATTTTTTTTTGTTTTTTAATACTTTTATTAAGATTTAACGTAGCGTAAGGTTGATGATTGATCAGCTGGTCTATTAGCATATCATTTTATTGTGATTACGCGCAAGTTTTACACGACACTCCGGATTAAGCTTTTTTTTTAATTTACTGATTCACCTGGGTATTATGCAACGTAAAGTAAGCAAGTTTTTTGTTTGTTTTGAACTTAGCTGTGGAATACTCGCATGTAGGTATTTATACCCCGATATTGTCGATTCAAAATAAACCGGCGTCAATGTGATTTATCACTTACCACTGTTGTGTCTTGTGTTGCGAGCTATCCTAACCGCAACATTTATAATATGCCCACGCCCTTTATTCCACTGAGCTACCGCCCCCTTCCTTATCTGTTACTTCCCATTCTACTGCCATTTTCGCCTGTAACGGTTCTGGCTCCCGTACAGGGAGTAAACACGACACTGCTTTTAACTGCACTGCTAATTGTTACACGATAAATTAGCACAGACCGTTGTGTACCTTCGTTTCTGAAATTTCACGCGACCGTTCTAGTTAAGGGTTCGGTAACAAAAGACCTCCCTAGCCACCAGCCTTCCTCTTTTACAGCTTCTCACGTCCATCTTGCCAACGTCACCAAATATTTACCCGCTAAATTAAAACCAACCACTCTCCAAGGATTTAAATCTCACACACTTTAGCCCAACAGAAAACATAAAATGTAACCAACGCAACCGTTCATTCACGCCATGTTGAATAAGAAAAAGTCTCTGAAATGTCCAAATTCGACAGTACAGTATTAAGATATTATCTTTTCGCTCACGCGATATGTTTATCACAGTTTTAACCTGCATTCCTGAAAATACAATGGCTACATGGTGGCACACATTATCGTTTTACCCAATTAGTATTTCTTATACAAATCTCATTCCTTCAGCATACAATCGTTTACGCAACATCTAAGTATGCTTTTACGTAATACTCAACGCTACATTACAAATCCCAGTGCAGTAACGTTTACATCAAATTTACAAGTTATATTAAAACAAATTCTCCTGTACCGGGTGGCCAGATAAGAATGCAAAGTGCTGTTTCTCGGAAACTATTCGTCGTAGACTTGCCGTAAAAATTTCATTACTGAAGTGGCCGAACAAAGACCGTGGAAAATATTTTCAAATTTGCAAGATGACCGTCAGGGGGAGTAACCGCCATCCTAAACATTTAAAGCAATTTTTTACTGAAATCCACCTAGTAAATGTACCAAAAAACATATTCTTTTTAAAGCTCAGCTTTATTCGAGTAATTTTTGTTTGACGTATCTATTAAAATAAAGTGGGGGGGGGGGGTTGATTCAGTGATTTTTTAAATTAACAGCTGTAACTACTAAACGACTGAACTGATTTTAATAAACTCACCTGTAATATGTCTCATTTTTAGTGATTTTTAGTGATGTTAGGGCCATAAATAAAATTAATAAAAAGAATTCCACAAATTTGGAACAGTACCTTTCAAAAATAAATATTATCATATTATTACATTTAATTTTTGAAATTATGAAAACGTTTATTGTTTAAAAATTTTAAAATGATGAAATTTTTCATTGAATCTTGAAAAAAGACACATAAATAAAAATAAATACTGGTGTAATATCGACTTTTTCAAATTGTATAAATAAATTTTCTTTCTTCGATATTTTAGGGTAGGAATAAAATATCGAGATGCAGTTTTCACTAACCTATTTAGGGATGACTTCATCTCATTTTTATGAAAAAAAGTCATATTGTTGTATTTAATTTTTTAGAGAATTTTGCAATTTTCTGATACCATATCAAAAAACGCGCTCTAGCGGCATCACTAAAAATGAGACATATTCCAGGTAAGATGAATTTGATAGAGCAATAAATGCTCTTTCCAACGAGACTGAGTTTATTAAAATCAGTTCAGCCGTTTAGGAGTTACAGCGGTTAATTAAAAAAACCACTGAATCACACCCCCCCCCCCCCCCAACCTTCCACTTTATTTTAATAGATACGTCAAACAAAAATTACTCGAATAAAGCTGTGCTTTGAAGAGCATATACTTTTTTGGTAGATTTACTAGGTGGATTTCAGTAAAAAATCGCTTTAAAGGTTTAGGATGGCGGTTACAGCCCCTGGCGGTCATCTTGCAAATTTGAAAATATTTTCCACGTTTTTTTTTTGGCCTCTTCTACCGCAAGTCTACGACGAATAGTTTCCGAGAAACAGCACTTTGCATTATTACCTGGCCACCCGGTATAAACAGCCGTTCATAAAATATCAAAAACACAAAGTGCGTCGAAATAATTTCAGAAAAACCCATAAATGGCCTAAAAGCAGTGGCGTACGTAAAATTTTAAATAAGACAAAAGTTTTACGTGCAATTGGATACTTCAGGATAATACGAGGAATGTAGTGTAAAATACTATGTATTTAATAAAATTAATAATAATTTTTAATTACAAATTTACTTTTGAACTTATTCGTTCATAACAAAACTTATAATAATTTAATATTAGTCAAGTTGCTTTGGTTTGTGTGAATCCTTGCGATATTGCAGGCTCACATTCCATTAATTAATCTCAATAAATTTAGAATTTACATCAGTTCTACATAAAGACAAAGTTTGAATCGGTTGGGGCTTGAATCTTGATAGAGCAGTTGGTTAGCGCGGTACTCTAGCAAAGTACAGGTCGTAGGTTCAATTCCTATTCGAGGTAAACTTTTTAATTATGTATTTAATAAAATTAATAATAATTTTTAATTACTATGTCACTGGTTTCACTATAATTCATCTTACAAGTAATCTATTTGATATTGTTTCCAACGTTTAATAAAGATCTAGTTATCGTACGTAATTGTAGTAATTCGCAAAGTCATAATTTTTTAACTCTTACTAGCTCCCATGAATAAATCCTTAAATCAATTATGTTTAAATCACCTAATAGTAAGGGAGTTTTTATTGGTACCGACATAAAGAAAGGTTACAATAAAAAATTTGTTACATCAAATCCCAAATGAGTCCACCTCCAAAATTTGCAAAGTAACCACAAATTCCGCACTTTAACAGAAAAAAAATGTATATTTATGATTTATTAGTTTTTAACTTTAACAGGTTTTGAAAATGGATTCTTAAAAAGAATAGAATTCATAACGTGTAGTCAAAAGGCCCATCATCGATTTCATGTTGGGAAGAAAACAAAACTAATTAACAAATTACCGTCTATTATTTACTAAATAAGACTTTTGGGTACTTGCATGTCTGGTTAACGTCCATTATACGTCTATTAACATCAATTACTCTCCAATGAACATTCTGAATTAGTTCAGATTAATTAGCTAGATGTCGTCTCAAATTAAAGCAGTGATGCATACAGTGCAGCCATCAATTTTATAAAATTACCCATTTCCGGAATTCTTACCCTTTTGGAGTTAAGCAATTCATAAATACGCTTTAATAATTTAGAATCGACGGTTACGTTCATTAAACCAACAATCTTTCGAAAATGTTAACAGCCTCATAATCATAAGTTGCGGGGATGGTGTATTAAATTTTATAGCTTATATTTTTATAGCTTTAAAATGTAAGCGTTGAGCATTGTAACGAGACAATGTGAACACTGCGAATAGAAGGAAAAATTGGTTTCTTTATGGTTAAAGAAGTGTATCTCCGATCCATTTACAAGCACTTTTACACCCATTACTGAATGTAGGATAGTATAATCGTAACATAATATAATTTTATAGCTCTTCATAAATGTTGGCGTAGAATGAAATCAATTTTCATTACTTTGATATTTAACATCAAGCTTAACAAATTACTTAATTTTTTTCTTTGCTCAGTACTCAGTAAAAAATGTTGCTTTTTCAAATTTAATTAAAAAATGTCTCATATACTTAAACTTAACGTTTTTAATTTTTAGTCTTTAAGAACGTTAAGTCTAATTACATATATTATTACCTTTGGCAGCAAAAAAGCTGTTTGTAAAAATTAAATGCATTATGATATAATGATAATAGTAAAAACTCATATTACTGTTGAACTCGCTATAAAAATTAAGCTCTTGTGCTTCTGCCTGACAATAACAAACTTTCAATCCACAAGATCGTTCTAAAAATTATTGTTTCTGACTTAACCCGGAAAAACGTTAAAAAATTTAGTTCGGCATCGCTGATGAGGTACACGTACATGAATATTCGTAGGCAGCTGTCACTCGTATTACTAGTCGAGGGGGGCACTTGGGATGCATTCTGCTTGCGAGCACTTGTTTTCTACAAAAACATTTAAGCGGAATTTAAGAGACTTTTTCTTTTATTGTACCCCAAAGAAAAAGATCTAAAGATATGTGATCTGGGGGTCGAGCTGGCCAATCTCAAGGTTCCCAAACGTCACTGTTTCACCAACAATATGCGTGAATAAGCAGACGAACCATCCAGTTGACACCACAAGTGTCGTAAGCCAGCTAACGGTAAATTTTTTAAACTTAGAAACCACTAGCGATCTAAGAGATTGGCTGTTAACAGAAGTAGAGTTTTGAGCATTCAGTCCAAACCAATGCCGTTGAGAAAATTGGAGCAATGGACGTTTGAAATCATGAAACTGCACCTGTCAAATTGTTTAATTTTTCGAAAACTCTCAGGATAGAATTTTGACAGAAGACACTTTATCAAGAAGCGTTAAAAATTGGAGCAACGTGGAATCAAAATCAGTCAAATATGTTTAATTCGAAAACAACGAAATCGTTGACAGCACTTCAGTCTAACGTAAATTCAAACGTGGAAAATACAAATGTAGATAGTGGAGTTTATTCAAAACAATTCGTTGACAGATTCTTATACGTTCGAAAGTCACCACAACTGAAATATTTTAATGATTAGGTTCAAATCTCTCATATACTTTTTCTTCAGATCTCTTCATCAGACTTCATTAACTCATCACTTTAACTATCTCATCTAAAACTACTCTACACTACTTCTCTACTCTCATCACACTACCTCACTCTATCCATATATTACTTATTTACATTCATATACTTTCTCACTCTATATTCACTCATCCCATATATAATCAATCCTCACTCTCTCTCACTCTCACTCTCACTCATCTCATCTCAATCTCACTCTCACTTACATTCTCTCACTCATTATACTCACTCTACTCACTATTCACTTCACTTCACTCTCACTTCTCATTCATTCACTTCATCACTCATTCACTCACTCTATTAACACACACACACACACACACACACACATCTCTCTCTTTTCTCTTTTTCTCCCACAATGTTGAAACAACTTTTCCACTTTTACAAATAAACTTTATTATAGTGGTTTAAAAAGTAAAAGTATCTGAAAATTCAATAATATTGCCGAGAAACTTACGCCAAAGCCACATTCCTTAAGTATGGAGATGAATTTTGGTTACAGAGTCGAAAATTGTTATAACTCAAAATTTGATAAATACGACTAATCCATACATCGGTTCGGGACGTTATTTTTTTTCTGTGACACCTTACAGAACACGTATAAACCTATCTGCGTCATCAGGCTTTCCTCTAAGAAGGAATATTTTCGCATTTGAGTTGAATTCATATATTCTGACGTTTTACCAAGCACTTGACTGTTCTTAGATTCGAACTTTCTTACCTCTCAAGTCTTGACACATTTACCGCAGAGCCATTGCGTGTCGCTGTGATGTGTGTGTGTGTGTGCTTTGCGTGTGTGTGTGTGCGTGTGTGTGTGTCGTGCATGTGTGCATGTGTGTGTGTGTGCTGTGTGTGTATACAGCTGTGTGTGTACATTTGTGTGTGTGTGTCTGTCATGTGCAGTGTATACGTTGTGCGTGTGTGCGTGTGTGCAGTGTGTAGCTGTGATGCGTGTGGTGTAGTGTGTGTGTGTGTGTGTGCAGGTGTGGTGTGTGTGTTGTGTGCGTGCTGTGTGCATGTGGAGCGTGTGTGTGTGTGCGTGCGTTACGTGTGTGTGTGTGAGTGTGTGATGTGTGTGCGTGTGCACGTGTTGGTGTGTGGTGTGTGTGTGTATGTGCGTGTGTACGTGTGTGCTGTGTGCGTGTGTACGTGTGTGTGGTGTGATGTGTGCGTGTGCACGTGTGTGCGTGTGTGTGTGTGTGTGTGTGTGTGTGTGTGAGTGTGCGTCTGCGTGCGTGCTGTGTGCGTGTGCGTGTGTGCTGTGCTTGTGTGCGTGTGTGCGATTTGTGTGTGTGTGCTGTGCGTGTGTGCGGTTGTTTTTACCTTCAATCTAATATATATGTAGGTATAGAAGGTTATGCAATAACATTTGTCGCAAAATCGACTTATTACATCATCTTACAACGTTTGACACAGTTTTGCCAAAACCGATCATGATGTCTGCGCGCGCGCGCGTGTGTGTATGTTTCAGCGCGTGCGCGCGTACGCGTTCGTCATTTTGTGTGTGTGCTGCATGTGAGCGTTCGTGTACATGCGTGCATGCGTGTGTTAGGTGTATGTATGTGCATGTGCAAGTGTGTGCGTAAGACGTGTGCGAGTGTGCGTGTGTGCGTGTGTGCTTGTGTGCGTGTGTGCGTGTTTGCATGTGTTCGTGTGTGCGTGTAAAATTTTTTTTACCTTCCAATCTACATATACATATGTAGGTATAGAAAGTTATGCAATAAAATTTGTCGCAAAATCGACTTATTACATCATCTTACAACGTTTGACACAGTTTCGCCAAAACCGATCAGGATGTCCGCGCGCGCGCGCGTGTGTGTATGTTTAGTTAGTGCGCACGCGTGCGTCATTTGTGTGGTCATGTGTGAGAGCGTTCGTGCGCGCGTATCATGAGTGTGTGTAGGTGTAGGTGTATATGTATGTGTGTGTGAAAGTGCGTCATGTCGTTGTCGTGTGCTGTGTGCGTGTGCGTGTGTGCGTGTTGCGTGTGTGTGTGTGTGCGTGTGTGCGTGTGTGTGTGTGTGTGTGTGCGTGTGTGTGTGTGTGTGTGTCGTGTGTGTGCGTGTGTGCGTGTGTGCTTGTGCGTGTGCGTGTGGTGTCGCGTGTGCGTGTGCGTTGTGTGTGTGTGCGTGTGTGCGTGTATGTGTGCGTGTGTGTGCGTGTGTCTGTGTGTAGTTGTTGTAAAATAGAACTTTTATTTGTGTGACGGCCCGGGTTTTTTGAAGTATTTTAAGGTGCACGGAGTTGAGTGAACGAGTGAAGCATCGTAACAAGAATGAAACGGTCGGTGAGAAAAAAGAACAGGAAAAACCCACGTACTTCATTCCCCTCCCATGGTAGGGGTGGTCTGCTTGAGCGTTTCAAGCTCCTTTAGCCACAATCATGGATTCCCAGTATAATACATACTTTACACGTATATGAATGGTGGCATTAAGGATGAGTGTGGTCATGGTAGAATCTGAAGAAACGGAGTTATGGATCTGTGGGTGGTAACGGTCAGTAGTGCGTCTTGCAGTTTTATTGCAATCCGCGGAAAACGACAACTGTCGTGGTGACCATAATTCAGAGATTGGTTGTTGGAAATGTAGTGGGACTGTAGGGGACTCTGACGTAGCAAAATTATTAATATTTTCGGAAGAACGTCGAAAGGGGGATAACAATTCTTCATTTGTGATTTCAATTAAATTATTTAACTGAAAAATAATTAGTTAAAGAATTTGTTAAAGGATTTCGATTGTTTACAACCTTACATTTAGTCTGGTAAAAATACAAAAAGATACAACTACGTGTTACATTTGGGCCATTTACTCCTAGTCTTTAAATTTCCGTAAGGAATATAAAGGTTCTTAAAAAAAAAGAGTTAGGAACCAAGCATTCTAATAACAAGTACGTTAATATGGGTGACATGAAGTAGATTTTAAAGTTTTATTTATGCAATAAAATTTGTTTTCACTGTCGCAAAATCAACTTATTACATTATCTTACGTTTGACAAAGTTTCGCCAGAACTGGCCATGATGTCTGCACGCGCGCGCGCCTGTGTGTGTGTATGTGTGTGTTTCAGTACATGCGCGCGCACTCGTGTGTATGTAGATGTGTGTTGTGTGGATACGTTCGTAAGCGCGTTGGTGGTGTGGTGTATGTGTATGTGCGTGTGTGCAGGTGTGTGTGCGTTAGTGCGTGTCTGCGTGTCTGCGTGTGTGCGTATGTGTCAGCGTGTATAGTGTGGTGTGCGTGTGTGTGTGTGCATGTGTGATGTTCGTGTATGTGTGTGGTGTGTGTGTGTTGTGTGTGTGCGTGTTACGTGTGCGTGTTGTGTTGTGTGTGTGTTGTGATCGTGTGTGTGTGTGCTGTGTGTGTGTGTGTGTGTATGCGTGTGTGTCGTGCGTGTGTGTGTGATGTGCGTGTGCATGGTGTGTGGTTGTGCGTGTGTGTATGTGTGTGTGCTATGTGTGCGTGATGTGTGTGCTGTGTGCGTGTGTTTGCTGTCTGTGTGCTGTGGTGTGCTGTGTGTGTGTGTATGTGTGCGTATGTGTGTGTATGTGTGTGTGTGTGTGTGTCGTGTGTGCGCGTGTGCGTGTGTGCGTGTGTGCGTGTGTGCGTGTGTGCGTGTATGTGCGTGTGTGCATGTGTACGTGTGTGCATGTGCAGGTGTGAGCATGTGTGCGTGTGTGCGTGTGTGCGGGGGTGCGTGCTTGCGGGCGTGCGTGTGTATAGGTGTATGTAAATGAGTGTAGCTGTATATGGGTGTAGCTGTGTGTAGGTGAGTGCGTGTTCCATAGGTACGATTGATGTGTTCAAATTTTTTGAATATCTGAATAACGATTAATTTCATAAGAAAATGTGTAGATATATTTTTTAATGGAAACTTAATTTTACGTAGCTTTACTATATAAAGCTTCCTAATATACACCAGGGTAAGTGTAGAAATTAATTAGATAAGATTGAAAATGCGTGAACTGTATTAACTATATTATGTTTCCACTTTGTAGGTTGAACGGTCGTCAGTTGTTTGACTCCAGATATTTTTATTGGCCGAAAAAATCAAATTCATCGTAGGTCGCTCAGACTCTTTAAATTGCATTTGAAACAACTTTTTTCTATAACTTTCAAAAATATTTTGTTTACTAATGTCAGTGTGCGAAATGTCAGTTTTCTTTAATTGTAAACTATTTTTTCACGTTGTCCATGGCAACATGCGCAAAATATTTTGCACGCTAGGGCGCAAAATAAATTGCAAGAATCAATCACTTGAATTAAAAAATTCTTTTATGATACTTTTAATTTAACGAAAGCTAGCAATTACTAAGATAATATAGTTTATTCAACAATACTACTATTAATATGCCAAACTGTAATACAAACATGTAACTATTTTTTTTTATTTATAACATTGATATGAACAGAACATCCTGTAGAACTGCCTGCGTTAACTACATCTGGTGTGAATATTGCCAGAGCTGCAAGTGGTATTGGATTAATTATATTTGAAGAACGAGAGGTGGAAGGGCCTGGATTTAAATTTTCACAATCCAAAATTGTATTTGAAATTTCGATTTTATTATTAATTGAATCCTCCACGTACCCTTCCACCACTGTGGAAGGTTTCCATCTTCCATGGCGTTTTAAGCTGCTTATGTCACCACCAGCATTAGCAAGAAGAGTAGCTGACGTTCCTCTGAAACAATGGCCAGTATATGCTTTAAGATCTGGTAAATTTGCTATAACGGATGGAACCGCTGCAATAGTATTTATTCCGATTACTTGGGGTTAAATCACTGGCCGTTTTCATATTAAAAAAAAACGATTGCTCGTCGTATGACTTGGACGAAGATTAGCGTATTTTCTATAAGGCTCTATATATTTTTTATTTGTGACTGTAAAAACGCGATGAATATTTGTTTTTGTTTCAGGCACATTTACTATTAAAACAGTATCTTTGTCTTCTAATACTACCTCAGATATTAAAAATGCAACATAGCAAAGACATCGATTTAAGTAAATATTTAAATATTTTACCTTCATCATTAAATAAGTCTTGTTATCTACTTCCATTAAAAACTTGTTAATTTCATCACGTGTTAGAATTTTAGACTTTTTGGCCTGGTACCCAACTAACATTTTTTTCAAATACGAAACCAATTTAGTAAATTTTCTAAGATCAATGTTGGCTTTAGCGTTAAGTGTTGATTTAAGTATCGAGTAAATCGACCATAATATAGAAGACTTATTAGTCTTCGATGTCCCTACTACATATGCCAAAATTACATTTTCAGAAATGTTTATAATTTTTCTTGCCTTGCCGTTTGAATTTATCGGGCAGAAGATTTGAAACTGTGGAACTTGCTATTTCCTGTATGGTGGTGTACAGGAAAAGTCGTCATCACTCACATCCATTATTGTTTAACTAATGATTAATTTTAGAGCACAGAAATGTGTGACACTTGATTTGAAAGTTAACAATAATTGGAGCTGTAATAAAACTAGCATTGTTAAACATGATGTCTCCATAGATACGATTTATGTTTGCAACATTTAGGGCGATTCATATGAATTATTTAACAAAGTTCAAAGAAATTTTCAAATGTAACAGTTATAGAAAAAATATTGTCTGTATTTCGTGGTAAAATTCATATTTTATGGCACATTTGAATGAATTTTTTACACTCTCATGTGCCATTTACAGAACACTCATTTTGCACACTTAATACAAAAATAACTATTTTTATCTTGTTCTTATTCACCCAAAGAATTACATTTTTGACACACTTTTGACGAAAATCTCAATTTTTCCAGATTGCAGGTGTCATTTCAGCAACAGAGTCGGCATGATTTTTTATCGAATTTGAGCACAAACTGATGCGAAACTCAAATTTAATAATAAAAAATTTTCCATGTGATGCGCACTTTATAAATGACGCAAATGTACCGGGTGGCCAACTAAGAACGGCCGTCGGCCATATCTCAGGAATGAATTATAACACAGGTTCGGGAAAAATCTTTTTATAACAAAATGGCCTCGAGAAACGCCTGGAAATTATTTTCAGGATCCACTGCTAGAGGGCGTATTTCACAGTTAAAATTTTAAAAAGCAAAATTTTTCAAAATTTACTTAATTAAGGGGCATATTAAAGATTATAATCAGATTTCTCGACAAATTCTGCATATTTTTTATTTGACAAGTTTTAGTCTATCTCTTCAAATAAGGAGTGGGGGAGAGTGGGAACCTTGTTACGAAAAAACGCCTTTAATTCAGGTTCTGCTTGACCGATTTTAATAAACTTGATGTTGTTTGAAAGAGCTTTTGTTAAACAATAGAAAATTTGTAAAATTGAAGCAATCTGATTAATAACATAAATGCTAGAGGGCGCTGTTTAATATTTTTTTAATATTGTGTTTTCTCTTTACAATTTTAAATGGAAGCATAACGATTTTAGTAGGTCTTGAAAAAGTAGACTCAATTACTAATAAAACAGTGAAAACTGCAAGTAGATATCTTTTTCCTATCCTGACATATCGTAAGAAACAGGTAAATGGCGTGAATGTTTCTTCCAACGTCTGGTAGGCTAGTTCGCGTTAACGGAAATTATTAAATTTAACCTGGATGAAAAGATCTTACATTGGTCTGCAGCAATTTAAACTGTTATCATACTAATGTTATGGTTGCCGCTAGATTAGCTAAATGTAATGCTGTCGCTACTAACAATGAGAACAAATTATAAAATAATAATGTGATAAATCTAACATTTTTTTAATTATATAAGAATGTTAAACTTGTTTTCAAGCGATGTGTTAGTAAATCAAAAGCATAAAATATCAATAAAAACCGATATTTGCCCAGCAATAACAAATACAGTTTAAAATATGAATTACGATTTACTGAAAATTACTCATCGTGTTGCATTTAATAGACTTTCTTTATCTTTTCGTACCAAAATGATTCTTACAAATGAAGAAGCATTTGATATGTTGGCAGTTTATTTTGAATGTATGAGAAATGCAACCGTTGCTGCTAGAGTGTATGCACTGCAGTACCCAAACAGACGGCATCACAGCAGAAGAGTTTTTCTCCGACTCGCACACCGTGTGCGTACTACTGGAAATGTGAATCTGCCTGTGTACCGAAGACAACGAAGAGGTCGAACAGAGGAAAATGTTATGGATGTTTTAGCTTATGTAAATGTTAACCCTCATTCAAGCACCAGAGCTATAGCTAGAGAGTTGGGTATATGTCGAACCACCGTTCAAAATATTTTAAGAGAACACAGGTCACTACTTATTTATTAATGCATGTTTTATTCGGTATTATAATGATAAAAATGTTTTAATTTTTTTCGTTTGTCGTTATATGTTTCTCATGTTTATCATACCGAAAATGTCATTACATCAAAGTTAACTTGTGACAACATGACTAATGTATTTGCCGCCATTTTATGTCCAGTTTCAATAAAACAACAAATTATTTAATGAAATTATCTTATGCTATGTGAATAGATTTTAACTAACAACATGATAATTAAGTGAGGCAAAGTAAAGTAAAACGATACCAATGATAAAAAATAATGAAAGGCCGGGCGAAAAAAATTCGCAATAACATTACAAGAGTTAATGCATTTAAAGTCCTTTTTCGTATACTAACAACGAAGGACTTAAATGTGTCTTATTGATCTGATTACTTTATAATATATACTATTTTAGATTGTACCCATATCACATGGTCCTACACCATAGTTTGAATGCTCAAGATTTCGATACCAGGTTGGATTTTTGCAACTGGCTCTCAAATATGGTACGCGACGATCCTGAAATACTTTCACGAATTATGTGGACAGATGAGGCTACTTTTCATAGTGATGGTAGTGTAAATCGGCATAATATGCACTACTGGTCTGAACCGAATCCCCACTGGATGTAGGAGGTCCAACATCAGGGTCGTTGGTCTGTAAATGTATGGTGCGGGATTCTAGGTGGAGAAATAATTAGGCCTTTTTTTTAATGAGACTGTTAATGGCGAAAGATATTTAGATTTTTTAAGCAAGGAATTGCCACTTCCTTTAGAAGACGTACCCTTGGCCATTCGTCGTGACATGTTCTTGCAACATGATGGGTGCCCAGCACATTGTTCTAGAGATGTTCGGAATTTCTTAGATCAATCAAACCCTGAAAGGCGGATAGGACGTGGAGGTTTATTTATTTGGCCACTAAGGTCTCGAGACCTAACTTGTTTAGATTTTTATTTGTGGGCGAATAAAAGATCTCGTTTATGCCGATAGACCCACAACAAGAGCTGACATGATTGAAAGAATACGACAGACAATACGAAGTATTTCAAGGGCAGAAATTGAAACTGCTGTTCTCTCCACCCGTCAGCGATTGATTTAATGCATTGAAAATGATGTACGGCATTTCGAACATCTAGGGCGACACTAATTACGTAGTTATTTATTTAAGGTTTTAATTGTTAGATTTATCACATTATTATTTTATAATTTGTTCTCATTGTTAGTAGCGACAACATTACATTTAGGTAATCTCGCGGCAACCATAACATTAGTATGATAACAGCTTAAATTACTGCAGACCAATGTAAGATCTTTTCATCTAGGCTAAATTTAATAATTTCCGTTAACGTCAACTAGCCTACTAGACGTTGGAAGAACAATTCCCGCCATTTACCTGTTTTTTACGATATCTCAGGATAGGAAGAAGATATCGACTTGCAGTTTTCACTGTTTTATTACTAATTTAGGCTACTTTTTAAAGACGTACTTAAATTTTTATGCTTCCATTTAAAATTGTAAAGAGAAAACACAATATTAAAAAAATATTAAACAGCGCCCTTTAGCATTTATGTTATTAATCAGATTGCTTCAAATTTACAAATTTTCTATTGTTTAATAAAAGCTCTTTCAAACAACATCAAGTTTATTAAAATCGGTCAAGCAGAACCTGAATTAAAGGCGTTTTTTCGTAACAAGGTTCTCACTCTCCCCCACTCCTTATTTGAAGAGATACACTAAAACTTGTCAAATAAAAAATATGCAGAATTTGTCGAGGAATCTGATTATAATATTTAATATGCCCCTTAATTGAGTAAATTTTGAAAAAATTTGCTTTTTAAAATTTTAACTGTCAAATAACTGTCACTTTTGTTATAAAATTTTTTTCCCCGAACCTGTGCTATAATCCATTCCTGAGATATGGCCGACGGCTATTTTTAGTTGGCCACCCGGTACTTTCGCAACAAAGTTTGCTATTTTTTTTACTTCTGCCGGAGTACCTACACGAAATAGCGTCACAAATATGGTAAACTATCGTTTTTGTTTTCCAGGTTTTAGTGTAAAACGTGACCATACTCGCTTCGTTAATTAATCCCACTTTCACCAGTTATTTAGCTACATTATTAATAACCAAATATTACGTAGATGTAGCTTAAATACCCAATTCTAATTTCGTATTATAAACAAAATATCTTATTAAGATTTATTCACTTATAAAATTTAAACTATGAGGCCGTAAAATAACAAATTCTATTATGATCCACATGTAATATAAATAACTTACCCTGTTTCTCTCCGCTATATTTGGCCACTTTAATCCAAGTTCATAAACTATAACTGCCTTTTATAAACTTAATGCGAATAATAAACTCAAAATCTTTTTAAGAAGCTAACAAAACTCATATACAGTAAATTAAATATCCTTTCCGGATTTGAGGTCAGTGAACAAAATCAGCCAAATGGAAGATTATTCTAGAAAAAAAAAATTAAAAAGGACAATATTTGGTGCTATAAATATTAAAGCCTTCCGCTTTTATAAAAAAAGAATGCGCTTTCGTAAGTCTTCTAAAAAGTTATTAAAGGTCGTTCCCGATCGATTCTTTCAGAAACACTCCATCAATTTCCTCCATTTGTATCTCACATTTGGCGAACAAAGAGTATACATACAGTAAACTACATTGAAAGTGGTTTTGTACACATAACGTCATTACTCATTCTCTCACTCGCAATATGCATGAAATAGAGTTTTATTGTGTCTAGCATAAAAGGCCTTTTAGGGTTAAATCCATTTAAATTTATTAATAATTTAAATTGCGAAGTAAGTTAAAAAGTAATTGGAAGGAAAGTGAACAAGGTTTGGTGTTATTTAGGTAAATATGCCAATCTATTACCACACCCTCAACTTAATGTCTATCAATTTTTTAGTGAGCGATTTTGACTTAGCGTGCAACATACTGTAACCTCGCAATTTAATTTGTTTTAATATTTCCGTTTTGCCCTCAAAAATAATTTCCTCTTCTGTAAGCGTTTTTATGAAACCAAACGCTCGGATGATCTATTTATACACTTAATAAAACATATTACGACTATAAAAGTATAGAATAGTAAATTTCACTTTCTATATTTAAATTTATGATAATGTACACATTAAATAATTACCTGTTCTGCGTGGTCGGGTATTCTGACCGGAAGTCCACCAACGACCATGTATGCATCTCCAATTGTTTCAATTTTGTAGACATTGTAGGCGTTAATGGTGGCGTCAAAACATGTGTAAAGGTCGTTAAGTAAATCGACAACTTGAAATGGTGTTGAGAAAGCTGAGATTGTTGTAAATCCAACAATGTCTGAAAAGTAGATGGTCACTTCTTCAAATTCTTCAGGATCAACTGGCATTCCCAGTTTAAGTTTATCGGCGACTGAACTATAAATTAAGAATTTAGCACAAGATTTATCTGATGTATAGATTAAAAAGTACAGCTTTGGTTATTTTATATTACTGTAATAGATTATAAAATGATTAACAGTACATAAAATTTTATTATTTTAATGGCATTAGGAAATCGAAATCAAAGAGTATTAATTAATATTTTGTTCATAAGTCATTCTTCTTTTGTTCTGGGTACTCAGTTGATTCTAAGCCTGACTCGAACGGAATTTTTAGTAAATGTTACATGTTGGTAGCAATAAAAGTTTCAATTTGATTGTTTCTGTTAAAAAAAAAATTAAAACGCGCAATTGTTCTTTCTTTGTTTTTAATGAAAGCCTACGACACAGCAACGTCGTATAAAACATTAATATCGATATTTAATCATAACTGCCTTGGTTATACGATATTCGAATGTAAATAGGTACTTAGCTGTAGATTAAAAATCTAAACAAGCAATTGTTGTATGAAGTTACAATTTAATTTATTAACGAAATTAATCTAAACTGCACAAACGGGTCTTTTGATAACGTAAGGTTGTAATTACCAATTCATTTTGTTTTTATACAGAGATGTACAATTATTACATTGAAACTTGATTAAACAGTCAGTGTTGGTTGTTAAAGCTGTTGTAAATTTACAGTAGGTTACAGTGTTGTAAATTTAGTTAGCATTGATTATTTTTATGTCAACCTTCTTTTTCTTTTCCTTCTTTATTACGGTAAATAATTTACAGCCCTCTAATGTATTGTCAACTATCTCGAAGTTATAAAAACTTATTAAATGTCCAGATTTGTTACATCTATGAGACCTATTCGTTAAAACACAAACTTTCTAATGTCGATATCTCTTGATCATATGCAATAATCCTAAATTAAGGAATTAATGACAGAAAACAGGTTTCAGTTTTTTTCATACAATAGGGGTACACAAAAATCTATTTACTTGCAAGTAGTCAGAAATCTGTGTTAAACAAAGATATTTTTTATTCAAATATATTTATGTTTAACAGTATTCATTTTATAATTAAATCATTTTTGTTATACTAGTATCCCAAACTGCATTCTAGTTATTAAACTGATATTTAATAACAACATTATTTAATTGCGTACGAATCACATCCGCGAGTCATAGCACGCGAACAACAGTGTCGCGATAATAAATCGAGCAGCATAATTGCGAGATTAAAACATTGGTCTGTCGAGCCAAATAATTGATCTCCAATCAAAATTGCGTCAATTCTACGCCCAGACAAGCTTCCAGTTTTGGAAGATTAAATCGACATCATTGTAAGTGTGTCACATGTTTCCTTACTTTATAATATCCTTATATTTGAAACTGTTTCATTTTAAATTATTCATTATTATCAATTCAATTTGTTTTATTTAAACATTGTTTTGCATTACAATGACGGAAGGATTATAAAAAAAAAACTCTGCAAAAGGGAACAAGGTAAAGGCTCAACTAACGCGAGTCTGTCACACTAAACGGGCTCAATCTACAGTTTTCCACACGGCGACCAAATTGTGGAATGCACTACCCAATTCCTGTTTTCCTCCAAACTTCGACTTAGGTCAATTTAAGGTAGCCTTGGCAGCCTAACAATATCCCTAAACCCTCCCAGTGTTCCTGAGTGCTTTAGCATGTTAGGCAAATCTTAGGCTGTTCGGGAATACTATAAGTAAAAAAAAGAGGGTACAAGCGTCTAAACTGAAACCAACGTAAGGCAATACGCTCACTATTATTTCATGGCTAACATTGTCGAAGGCCTTAGAAAAGTCAAGTAATATTAGAATTGATAATTTACGTGCATCCGTTGTCGCAAAGATGTCATCAGCTATGATTAATAAAGCAGTTACACAACTGCATCCTTTTCTAAAATTTGATTGTGTTTCTGGAAAAACAGAATATTTATGGATATGATCTATCATTTGATTACCTATAACCTTTTCTAAGACCTTCTACAGTACAGGGAGTATACTGACAGAATGCAGATCGTTGTAGTTCATTGGACTAGTATTTTTATTAATAGGAATTAAATTTGCGACTTTTATCTGATAAGTTTCTGATTGGTTTTTAGCCCCAACCAGCTTCTGAGCTCTGATTGGAGGCCTAAGGCTGTGCAATGGTTACAGTGTAAAATTTGAAAATGTTCTAATAAGGGTCCCTAGCGCTATGTCATAAGACAGCTATAAGAACTTGTATTAGGCCTGCGCCCTCTTGTCGTGGACCCCTTGTTGCGAAACTTGAATTTATTTGTAGGGTCATCTAGGGGTGTATGGACTAATGAGTATTTTTCTGTAATACAGGTAGCGTCACCTAGGGGTAGGACTAATAAGAGATTGTTGTGGCGCCATCTAGTGGTGTATAGACTAATGAACATTTTCTGAAATAGAAGTTGATCATGCACGCCTCTCTCTCGACTCTTTCTCAAACAAACAAATCAATCAATCAGATCAAATGAATTAAGCATATCAATCTCAACCAAACAAACCATGCTCAATCAAATCAATCAATCAGATCAATCTCAATCAATCGATCAACTAAATCAATCTCAATAAAACCAGACCATACCTTAAGGTTTACGAAAACCAGCTTACAGTTCAAAAAATATTGATTTGATTTAATTAAATACAGCTTCCTTGCTCAAAATCATCCACAATTAAAAATATCAAATTGCTATAACGGAAATAAAAAACAAAAGGATTTAAGGGTTTATTATTATATGCGAATCAATAACTACAAAGTTTCAAACCAACAAATAAGTACCACATAATGCTATTAATTGATTAAAAAATAGCGTAACACTCACACTTTTATCTAGTTAACTAAACAAATAAGTAGAGATCGAGTAGAATAAGATCTGGTGCAGAGTTGGTTGGTTTTATGACGTCCACCTCCTATAAGGATAATAACACATTAAAATCTTTATTGGCATTTTTGTGAACAATATCAAGTAAAATATATATTAAAAATAATACGAATACCTTCGGATGTGTTTCTTTTCCGCTGTTCTAATAATAAATGTGTTGGAGAACTAAACTAAGCTAAATAATGACATATTTTATACAGCTCACTAAATCCGTTTTTGTGTTTTTACTTATGAATAGTTGATATAAAACTGGCTATTGGGTTTCCCATCATTAAGTAATTTTTAGAATGTAAATATACAAACATAATTATGTCTATCACACTTACTGCAACTTTCTCCTTTCTCAGACTCCTTAGAGCGGCCTTATATGAATTTATACAAAACGATGTTTGTTACTTACAACATACATTTAAAATGATTTCACCTATATGATAAAACCGTTTTTATGGCATTTAGTTATTATTATTAAACAGTTATACAATTTCATTAATATGGATTGGAAAGTAACAATCACCCATTGACATCGTGTTAATTAATGTGTTTTACAAATATTTTTAAATTTTGCGGGGCCATCGGCCTGTGGAAAATCGTATTTTATCGTTCATTTTCTAAAAGATATCGAAACTGTCTGCGACACAGCTTTTGAAACAATTATCTGGTTTTACGGCGAATGGCAACCATTATTCAAAGATCTGTCAGTGGAATTTCAGAAAGGATTACCTGATATGGAACAGTTTCACGGTGAAAAACCGGTTTCAATAATAATTGATGATCTAATGCGCGAGATTAACGGTTCAGTGGTTGATATTTTTACAAATGGTTGTCATCATAGAAATCTAAGCGTGTTTTTCTTAACGCAAAACATATTTCATCAAGGACGTGGACAGCGAGATATCTCTCTCAACGCTCATTACATAATCTTGTATAAGAACCAACGTAACAGGGCACAGATACAGCATTTAGCAAGGCAGATTTCACCTGACAACCCGAAATTTTTAGAGGCTCCGTACCAAGATGTTACCTCTAATCCGCACGGATATTCATTGTTCGATTTAAAACAGAATACACCGGGTGTGCTGCGCTATAGAACAAACATATTTGGGTCCCAAGGTACTTGCCAAGTATATATAGCGAAAAAAGGGTTTAAGTCTCACAGTCATAAAGATTACATCATATATGATCGTTGACGCTTTAATGGAAAACACCGACATCCTTCGCGCATTACCCAGATTAAGTAAAAGTCAACGTGACGCTTTATTGAAATGTCTGGATAGTAAGCAGGTGGAATGCATTTGCGGGTGCGCATGTAACGTTTTAAAAGGTCGTGTACTATCTGTCAGCTGATAAGAAGCAGCCACTCTCTCAATATAAACACACTTTAAGGAGGCTGGTACAGAGAGGCGAATCTATAAAAAAGAAGAAACAGTTTCTCATACAGAAGGGCGGCGCAGTTCTACCACTCCAGTTAGGACCATTACTTGGCGGAATTCTGGGTAATTTGTTTCAATAACTATGGATCACAATCTAAAAAAGATTATTATTCTATTATTCTACCGTCTGCAAGAGCCAGATGTCACGCAAAATAACATATTAACGCAGTTGGGTAACAACATGGATAAAGTTACCGACTATGACAAATGGCAGCCGTACATTGAAAGATATCTACACTTTTCCAATCAGTTACGTCAACCCACTAGTATAACAATTAGCGGCGATGATGATATTAGAGATTTGCCGAAACTCAAAGGTCTGGCAGACGCCGAAATAGTATCAACACTGCCTGTTTCATACAGGAAGAAAGGTACTGATTACTTGAGTGAGGGGCACGGTAACAATAAAGGGTGAGATCATCTCTCATTCCAACATTACCAATCTGGTTCACGAAACGTTAATACAGCGAAAAACTACAAACTCACACGGCTGGCGACAGTTTGTTACGTACATATTAAAGAAATAAATATACCACGAGAGTTTATTGGAAATACTCGAAGACGTGACGCTGCTGTATCATCTAACATTGAACCGAGCCTCACAACTGTAGGTGAGAATTACCATGCCGATAATGAATCGAGCGATTTTCCGCGAAGATCCTTTCGAAGAAGAAGACACACTAGATTGGGATACGTGGAGAATATTACAGGGATGCTGTATACTATGATCCAGAGCATCCGGTAGAGTTTTCGGGTATAACACCTTTAGTTAGTGCTGTAAAGGGTAGATATGGTGAAGTGAAAAAATGGCTGCAGACTCAGGAAGCTTATACGGTTCATAAACCTGTCAGAAAAAAGTTTCCCCGCAATAGGTATGTTGTGTTGTGAGCAACGTTTACGAGCTGTGGCAAGCGGATCTTTGTGATATGCGAACTTTAAGTAAACAGAATAGTGGATAAACTACATACTAACAGTTATTGATGTGTTTAGCAAGAGGGCTAGGGCGAGAGTTCTTAAAACTAAGATAGCCGCATCTGTAATTGAAGCATTCAGCGATATTTTTAAGGAAAGTGATAATACACCGGGAAATCTACAGACGGATAAAGGCAAGGAGTTTGAGACGGTCAGTATACAAAACTTTTTGAAGAAACAAAATATCAATCTCTATGTAACAAATAACCCTGATGTAAAAGCATCTGTAGTTGAAAGATTTAATAAAACATTGAAAACAAAGATGTGGCGTTATTTCAAGTACAAAAACTCTTACAGGTATATTGATGTACTCCAAAAACTTGTGACTGCTTACAACAATAGCCCTCATTCAAGTATAAAGATGGCCCCTGCGGCTGTAAACGATGAAAACATTTTGGAAATGTGGAATAACTTGTACGTGAAAGGCTTAGGCACATCACGCCATCCTAAATATGAAGCCGGTGAACAAGTTAGAATCGCCTGAACTAAGTAAACCTTTGAGAAGGGATATGACACGAACTGGAGCGAGGAAGTTTTTACAATTGATGCAGTGATAAAAAGAAGACCTCCAGTTTATCGAATAAGCTATCTTAATAACGATCCTGTTGTGGGTACCTTTAACGAGGAGGAATTGCAAGCTGTTATGGTTGATAAAGATACCTTATTCAAAATCGACAGGGTTTTAGCTGAGAAGAGCCGCGGACGATACAAACAATACCTGGTCAAGTTGCGTGGATACAGTGGCAAATTTAATAGCTGGGTGAGAGCAGCTGAGAGATATATAAAATGCAGTTTTATCTTACCTTATTGAGTAATAGTTCTATGACGTATATTTATTATTGTGTTTTATTACACAACTGCCAAAACGAATAAGATTAACAGGCTTATGGGTTGGAGGTATTTCGGAACTTCAGTACCCTTGTTCTTATGCCTCTGTAAGTGCGACTGATAATTTAATTTATTATAGAATCGATCCACCCGTAGGGGAAGAGGTTGTGATAGAGACTATATTAAACGAGCTAAATAACAACGAGCTAATAAGTAAATTGCTAACAGTCGAATACCATAATCTAACTAACGCGTCACTACGAAATTAAAAACCTTCCTCTCGCTATTGGGATTCTCACAATGTTTAGCCCCACAGTTGGGTTATTGTCCGTATCAGAACATAGCTATGGAACCAATACCATCGCACCCCGCTAGTATATGGATAGGATTACCAACGCAGATGTTTGTTTATTGTGACATCGTTGAACCGCAAATTGTGGGTGTTGTTTTATATTCGCTTATGCGTATAATAAATATTACTTCTGAAAACTACGCTTACGGGGGTCATAAAGAGGTGGTTTTTTTGCCTGCACACTACATGTCCGTTATGACACGGGAATTTGAAAACATCGAGATTAATATACAGACTACGGGTGCTGCAATGCCATTCGAATTTGGGACGTCGTGTCTGAAGCTACACTTTAAGAAAGTGCAATAATGGTTTGTCCTTATCAACAATATTATATGAATCAGGCCGATAACGGTATCGGCTCCATCTGCAGAGGCGCGCCATATCAACGTGGTCACGGAATAGGAAGCTGGCTAGGTGGTATATTTAGAAGTATAATACCGTTATTTAAGTCTGGTGGAAAGGCATTGGAAAAGAAGCTCTCGGAACGCGTGCTAATATTATTGGTGACGTCATAGTGGATCGACCTGTTAAGGAATCGTTTCAAGAAAGATTTCACGAGGCAGGTAGAAGTCTTAAACGTAAAGCCGATGAGAAAATCGATAAAATGATGGAGGGTTCCGGCTATAGAAGAACACGTCTGGCCTATAATAACTAGTCTCTACCGAGAGCTGTTGCTGCTAAGAAGAAGAAACCTACTTACGACGATATATTTTTAAAATAATGGTTTTTCTACATGCCCAATCGTGTGAATGCGTCAAGTCCGGATTGGATTTGTTCGCTTTACCGTCGACGCAGACAAGTATCGCGAGTGGTGAATGGATATCTTACAAACCCCTATCAGCTCTTAGTGATGTCGCCCTAATAGAGTTGGTAGTGTCCGTAAATGGAAACGATTACATAGATTTAAGTCAGACCATGCTCTACATCACAGCTAAAGTTCTAAAGCAAGATGACACAACACTTACTGACGCAGATGCTGTAGCACCGGTAAATAATTGGATGCATTCGATTTTCTCACAAGTGGAGGTTTACTTAAATCAGAAGATGGTGTCACAACCAAACAACACCTAAGCGTACCGCTCATATATCGAAACGCTAAATTATGGGAAGTAGGCCAAGAGTTCACATCTAGGTTGTACCTTATGGCACAATGATATAGCCGGGCAGATGAATACACTAGGGCCCGCAAACAACGGTTTCTCGAAACGTCAAGTACTTGCAGCGACGAGCAAACAAATCGAGATGATTGGTCACGTGCACTTGGATTTGTTTAATCAGAAAAAGTTTCTCATAAGTGGTGTTGAGGTAAAGGCTAAATTTGTGCGATCAAGAGATACCTTTAGTCTAATCGCGGTGGCGCACGGTTCAACTTACAAGACGCGAATTATTGACGCTAGTTTACTGGTAAGACGTATGCAAATCAACCCCATCATTATAATTGAACAAGCTAAAGCTTTAGAAACAACTGCGGCGCCTAGAAGTCGGCTTTGAAGAAGCGCATGTAAGAACCGTCAACTGTTTGGTGTACGCCGAATTCGATAACGTGATTGAGATCGATAAACATCGGAATATGGTCGTGGATTTCACCTGTTAAAAGGGACAACTCTAGATCACAAGATTCAGTGTACAACAACAGCTGAAGGAAGATGGACGCATACTTGGACGTACAAGGATTTAGAGGTGTTTCTTACCGAAAGAAACTGTAGTGATTACAGATCATGGTTCGTTACTGCTGATGCTGATAAAGTCACCTCGAGATTATTTTATATCAAAACCCATGTCAAGACAGATAAGGTATTTAGAGGATAAATATCACGGCTTGAAATGGCGGTCAGGGTATGTGCCATACAACGATAAGAACTCGTTTAACAAAATTCACGTTAAGGGTAGTGAAAAACAACAGTTTTTAAGATTCCTTAACAAACCAATACTAAACTTAGAAGAGGTTGGTTGTCCGTCGATTAAAAAATTGAAAAAGGAAGCAGAGGCGTATAGTTGTTTAAAGCATAAGATCTAGGAGCCTATGCGCGCTCTGGAAAACGCATTGCTACTGCAAGATGTATGCGGTACAAGTGTTGAAATGTCTGAAATCGATCCCCAGCCACAAGAATGTGTTTCGACTTGTATGTGCTTCTAATCAGCTACGGAGGCACGCACCTAGACCTTGTGCAATTATTGTGAACACGGATCCAACAAACAAACCAGGTCAGCATTGAACTGCTATCTACATTGACGAGAATGATAACATTTAGAGGATAAATATCACGGCTTGAAATGGTGGTCAGGGTATGTGCCATAAACGATTTCCAAGAGGAGATGATAAGAACTTTTAATGCAAGGGCTGTTTCCAGCCTGCAAGGACTGCAACCAACCTGACTTTGCCGCAAAGGGCTGCAACCTACATTAACGTGTCGTGCGCAGATCAACACCGTTACGTAGTGATCTCGGGAGTAACACCCTTACTCGCTCTCATTCATTCATTGGGAGTGGTACGGGTAGCATTACTTACGTAAGCCCTTGTAAAAGTCATGTAATTTCAGTGTATTTTTTTTGTACAGTAACTTCACACATTAAGTTTAAATGAGCATGACTTTTCTCTGCCTGCTATGTAAGTAGTATCTATTCATTAGCACTTACATGCGAGCGATATAAAACCAATGTTTGTGAGCCAGCAAATAAAAATATAGTAATTAGTGGAAAACGCATTACTACTGCAGGACTGGGCGCATACCAACTCCAAAGATGTATGCGGTATAAGTGTTGAAATGTCTGAAATCGATCTCCGACCACAAGAATGTGTTTCGACTTGTATGCGCTTCTAATCAGCTACCGAGGCACGCACCTAGATCTTGTGCAATTGTTGTGAACACGGATCCAGTAAAAAAACCAGGTCAGCATTGGACTGCTATCCACATTGACGAGAATGGTAACGGGAAATATTTTGATTCCTTTGGACGACCCCCGCTAGGTTACCATTTACGTTTCCTTGAGAAGAATTCTAGATGGTTTCGCTACAACAAAACGACGCTACAGGATTACCATTCGGATGTATGTGGACTTTATAGGATAATGCTTTTGTATTTTATAATAATAAATAATTTATCAATACTTGATTTTGTAAATAAGTTTTTCACTACATGTTTAGTTATAAATGATGAGATAATCAAATTACTGTATAATGCTTGTTTTTCAACCATTCTACTCTGATAAATAAAAGCGTTTTTAGTAGTTTAGCTGTTTTTAGTTAAGAGTTCCGTAACAAGAGCCGAGAGGTAGGAGTGCATGATTAACTTCTATTGCAGAAAATGTTTATTAGCCTATACACCACTAGATGGAGCCACAACAAACCCTAATCAGTCCTACCGCTAGGTGACGCAACCTCTGTTTCAGAAAAAATATTAATGACGTTTCAGATAAATTCAAGTTTCGCAACAAGGGGGCCACGACAAGAGGGCGCAGACCTAACACAAGTTCTTATAGTTGTCTCATGAGATAGAATTAGAGCCCTCTTATTACAGTACTATTTCCAGCCAAGGGGGCCATGACAAGATGGCGCAAACCTAACTCGAGTTCTTATAGCTGTCTTTCAAGACTAGGGCCCCTTATTAGAACATGTTCAATCTTCCCACCGTAACCATTGCAAAGCCTTAGGCCTCCAATCAGAGCTCAGAAGCTGGGTGGGGCTAAAAACCAATCAGAAACTAATCAGGTAAACGGGGCTGTCCTTAGGACCACCAATCAGAACATTGTACGCGCACGCATTTGCCTACCTTTCAGGGGCTGAACTGCTAAAAAGCCCTTAATACAACCAAAGGGTCCTTTTGGTTGGGGTCAAAATTCCATTAAGGGACTGAAAATGGCCACCGAAAAGAAACCGTCAAAGGAGGGGTGGGAAATAGGGGGGTGAAACTGGGCTTGGCCTATGACGTCACAACAAAAAGTGGAGGGGATGGTGCCCGTATTCTACTCGTGATGCTGGATTTCCGAAATTAAAAAAAAATTAAAATAGCGCGCACTGGAATTCTAAATCACACAAATTACTCTATAAACAAAGAAAGAAGTGTATATTTATATTACCATATTCATCAAATAAATTACACAACATATGGAAAGAGCTTAAGCGATCAAACATTTGCAATGTAGAAATTCCATCTCATTTGAACAATCCCAATAAAATAAATAAAGCTTTCGTTTTTAAATCTAAAAATAGCAACAATAAGGAACTAATAAATTTTTACATGGAACACCTTATGTTAAATTTCCAAAATAAGTTACAATTTCTGCAAGTTACTGATATCAATATAATGAATATACTTTACAGTCTAAAGCCGTGCGTGAGTATGGGATAAGTGTGCATATGCTCTTGCAATGTTGTCCTTTTTTAATTCCGTACATCACTCATATTATAAATGTATGCTTACACTTTAACTCTGTACCATATGTATGGAAAGTCGCAAATGTAATTCCTACTAATATAAATACTGTTCCAATGAACTATAACGACCTGCGTCCTGTCAGTATACTCCCTGTACTGTCGAAGGTCTTAGAAAAGCTTATAGGTAATCAACTAATAGATCATTTCCATAAATATTCTATTTTTCCAAAAACACAATCAGGTTTTAGAAAAGGATACAGTTGTGTAACTGGTTTGTTAAACATAGCTGATGACATCTTTGCGGCAACGGTTGCAGGTAAATTATCAATTCTAATATTGTTGACTTTTCGAAGGCCTACGACACTATCAGCCATCAAATAGTAGTAAATGTATTGCATTACGTTGCTTTCAGTTTAGACGCTTGTACCCTTGTTGGAAAGTATCTCAAAGACAGAAGACAGCTGTAGTACATAATAATGAAACGTCTGAGGCACTGTCCTTATCGTGTGGGGTTCTTCAGGGATCGATATTAGGCCCCTTACTTTTTGTACTGTACACATCGAATGCATAAATGTCTAAAGTATGTGAAGATTTACCAATATGCAACCGATACTCAACTACATTTGATTTCGATTAATGTCGTATAAAACAAGCCATAGAGTTCTTAAACAGTAATATTTGGAGACTGGTTAAAATGTCTGAGGAACACGGTTTGTACATTTGATTTATGGTGCAAAAAAGTACGAGCAAAAGTTAATAGATGTACAATAGTAAACATGGAAAATAGAAGATTTGTGTACTCTGCTACTTTGTACCATAACATAATTACTGTCAAAATACCACCGTACCTCTATGGAAAGGTAAACTTCAGTGCTAACACCAGATTGTATTCCTTAATCACCCCACCTCTACATAAAACGTCACATTATGAACGCTTATTTAGTTACAATATCGTCAACGTATACAATTCAGTCAAACTATTGCAAAAAAACTAACTGCAAAGCAGTTTAAAAAGCGTATCCAACGTCTCATACTTGACCGTCAAATGTTATAGTAAAAATAATGTTGAAAACAATTATTAATTAAAACTGATTGATACTTCACCAATCACGCATTCTAATTCTAATTCTTGTTCGTCATTTATATTAAAATTTCCATTCACCTTGTTCTAGTTAAATGTTTAAGATTTTCCGGGTGATATGAGAGATTTGTAAGATTGCAGCGCACTGCAATGGTTTCACCAGTCTTGCCGGTAGATTCAATGTTTGTAAATGTTTTTGTTACAACACCAGTTACGGAGACGATAATCGGTACCACTCGCACTTCGGTAAGTTGCCACGTTTGTTTTATATCTATACATAAGTTTTGATATTTAATTATTTTTCCTTTTTCAGCTTTTTCCACAGTGCTGCTGAGGGGATATGCTATGTCAATAACAAAGGCTTTTTTTTTCTTCTTAAGTACTAGTAGTATATCTGGCCTGTTGTAATCCACGGTTCTGTCGGTAAGTATGGGCCTGTCTCAATATGCAACTGCGTTGGTATTTTCTAATGTGGGAGAAGGTGAGTATTTATAATATGGGGGGAGGTTTTTGACTAGTTTTATGTTTCTACAAATCATCGAGTGAATTATCTTCGCAACTTCGTTGTGCCTGTTTAAGTAGAAGCTTTGTGACATTGCTGAACATCCTCCAGTAGGGTGTTCGATAGATTCGCCCGGGGCATTGCACATTCTACAGGTATCTACTGTTCCAGGAATTTTAGTAATAAATTTATTGTAGTTTCTTGTTGCTACTTTACTTGGTCTTGAATGACCATTATAAACCCTTCCGTTTCCATATGCAGTGTACCTTTGGTTAACCATAATAAAGACTTTTCTTTAACTACTTCCTCCTTATTCAAAATGGTAGGGTATTGTCCATGTAGAGCTTTTTCTTCCCATTTAACTTCGTTGCTGGAGTTGTCCAGTACCTGCAGTTCTGGTTGAGGTTTACTCAAGTTAAGCGCGGAGTAGTTAGGGTCGTTGGCGGAAACCAGTTTTAAAAGTGGATCTTCGTTTTTTTGCAGGCGTCTGTAATGTTAATTATTCCTCGGCCGCCTTTACTTCTGGGCAAATAGCGCTCTTAGGTCAAGATGGTTCTTGTCAACATATCCAGATTATTCAAATCCGTATCTGAATATTTAAGAGTTCCAAAGGAGTACTGGAGGGCTGGAACAACGTAGGAATTTATAGCTAGCATCATGTGTTTTGCACTTAAATTGGTGTTTATTAATTTAGTTAATCGCTTCTTATACACGTCGCGGAATTCAGATTTTAATTGTGTATGGTCAATTTTATAATTCTGATAAATACCTAGGTATCAGTACGTTCTTCCTGGTGGGATTTGCTCAAACTCGTACGCTTCGTTTGGTTGTGCTTCTACCTTGCCTTTTCGGACGTGTATTTCTCTGCATTTGTCCTCCCCTAAGCTCATTCCAATGTCCGCAGTAAAGGTTTTTATGGCTTTCAAAAGAGAATTTAAGTGGATGGGTGATTCTGCGTATAGTTTGATATCGTGCATAAATAGGAGGTGACTAACGCGGTGGCAGTATTTTAGGTCTAATCGATATCTTTTCCCTGTTACATTTAGAAGGTGCGACAAGGGGTTTAGAGCAAGGCAAAACTTCTGTTAATCTGGATTTCAGAAGAAAAGTTGTCTATTTTTATATTTGTTGACCATTGTGCCATTAATGACCTTAGCAGCGTAATGATACTTGGATGCACTTTATAGATCTCCATCGTTTTTACAATCCAATCATGGGGAATACTGTCAAATGCCTTTTGGTAATCGATGTAGCCTGTGCTCAGGTTTCTAGATTTTAGTTGAGCTTGTTCACATATGACAGCGTCTAAAACCAGTTCTTCTTTAGCTCCCAGAACATCCTTCATACAACCTTTCTGTTCTGTGGCTATTATGTTGTTTCGTGGCAGTCTACCATTATTATTATTATTATCATTATTCAGAATCTAATTTCATAGCTGTTTCTACAACTGCAGTATTAAATCTACTTTCGGAACATACCTCAGTGTTATCTCATAGTTCCAGCCTTTCTCCGGAACCATCATTTCGTTCTCGTTCGACTCTCGTTTAGAGATGGTTATGACAGAGTTTTAGCGATTGATGTTGGTTCGTTCTTTGACTAACGCTTCGCGAGCTCTCTTTGCGATTTGTGATGTATCGGAGTTTTGTTGTTGGGTCCAGTAGGTATTACGTTGTTGTCCTGGGCTTTGTACAGAAAAGCAAGGTGGTTCTCCTCTAGGGATAGCTTGTTCATGGATGTTTCAAGCTTTCTGAAAAGTTGTTTGACTTCGAGGCAGTACCGAGTTACTTACTCTGTGTAAGTTTTGTAACTGTGGTTTCATATCAGTTGAAATGATCGGCCTATTTCCATAGTTTTTGCTTTTACAGCGCGACGTTTCGAAAGCGGACTCTGCTTTCGTCATGAGTCTCAGTCCTGAGAACGACTGTTATCGCACTTGAGTCGAATTAATATATTATGATTTTTTCCCAAGTACTTGACTACTTTCGATTCGAACTCTCGATTCAAACTTGGTACCTTTCACTTACAAGCCTGACACCTTTACCGCTGAGCCACTGAGTAATCGGATATATATATATATATATATATATATATATATATATATATATATATATATATATATTGCGCAGATGTATTGCGCTTAAGCTCTTCGCGCATTATTGAGATCCATATGTGGGTCATTTCTACACTAGCCTGGCTTATTGGATAGTGCGATGCATGTGGCTTCTTTGAGTTTCCGGTCAGTTGTGTTCTCGTTTTATTTTATTCACAATTTCCAATGTAATTGGTGCAATAATTTAAATTAGATTTTATTTATGATACAACTCTGTGTGTTATTTCAATGATTGAATTTTTAGTTTTGTTTATCTGTTACTTTTCATGTTTGTTGCTACTTTATTTACTGAAATAAATACTTAATACTATAATCCGACTTTGCTTATGTTTAAATCTTATCCTGAAATGTCCATACACCTTGTATAGTTGAAGTAGTATACCATTAAATTAAGCGCTTTAGTAACGTTATTAGGGCTGGGCAAAAATAAGTTTTTGAAGATAAGTGATTAATCGATTATTTTAATAATAAATTGTTTGATTTATCTTACTCCATTAGTCGATTACTTAAATAATCGATTATTGGATTATCGATTAATAAAAAAATTGATTATTTTCTGTGATTGATTATCGATTATAATCACTCACTCCTTGGTCCTATAACTCCAAATTTCGAATTAGTATTTTTTGTATTAGGTAAATAAACTTCTTGCGTGATTATTTACTTTCTAATCATATGACTGAAGAGATTACAGACCCGATCGATAATAGTTATTACATTCCGGATCAGGATGTCTTCAAAGGCACAAAATATTTATGTGGTATTTCATGCTTCAAATAAATCTCCTTAATGCCCTTGTCCTGAACATCGAAAACTCATTCCCTGGAGATTCTTATCTGATAATCTAATATCCACCTACCAAGTAGACACGATCACTTATGAAGTCTAATCTGAACCTTATTTGGCTATTTGAACTTTATTATAATTTGTAGTGGTTGGCCATGATCAGTTTTCTCTGGCCGCTCAAGCCTTTACGTAGATGATTTAACTTGTAGCACTTTATACGAAGAGGGAGCAAAAAAAAATTCGTTTCGTAATTAATACAACTTTTCGTTTTAGATTGAATCCAGCTCCTTGGACATGAAGCTCTTTGGATTCGGTTTTAATGGAACATCGACAACTTCCAACTCTTTTGTTCGATCGTGAATCTCCCAAAAGATTCTTGCCCTCCAGTGGAATTCGGCATTTGCCACTTATTTGTTTTTCGTTCATCCTCATAGCGTATTGTGTTTAAGCGCCCTTTCTTATGGGAGTTAGTTCGGATGGTTTTCTCCACCCACTATTTTTGTCGCAAAACGTTGTCACCGTGTATAGAATTTATAGTATAAAATTAGTATCTTTAACTTTTGTTTTAAGAATTTGTTGGAGATTCAGGTATGTAAAGCTTGGGAAGCGCAGATTCTTAGTCCTGAAAATAGGGTTGAGTTGACGTGTGCACTTATTGGATTTTTTGTGTAGTTTCCCATGCACTGGTATAATTTAGGGGAAAAATTTTGAATGGTTTTGTACGATTTTTAAATATACAGAGGGTTGGTTTATTAGTTGGTGAATACTATGGGGTGACAGTAGGGCGAGAAGATTCTTGTTGTATTGAAGTATGAATTATTGCTTCAAAGTAACTGTGTAAAGCTCTGGCGACGGCAAAAGATAAGCAAAAGTTTTAAAAACGTAGAGTATTTAGACAATCGTTTCGACGGGAGATAGAGCTGGGACAGCCTCGAGCATTTATCCTGTAACTTTGTGGTTGTTTTAAAATTTATGGACTTATTTGGGAAAGGTATACCTTACCGGCTTTAATATGTATCTAGAATAATATTTGTATATTGACATATTCTATTTTCCTTAAATGTTTATTGAATTTTCTATATTAGCCACTGGTGAGTGGTAAATTGAGTATATTATTTTCAGGATATTTATTAATTGAAAAGAGCGTGTACCGCTTCTTTACCCTCGAAAGCGCTTTTGTGCAGTATAAAAGAAGGAGCAGTTATGATGCTAAAAGGACGTTAGTCAATTTTATGTTCGATAATTCAATTTTATTGGCGATCTCATTTTAGTTTAAGTGGCTTGATATCAATTAAGATGGGCAAATTGGTTGAAGTTAAGATGAATCTGATTTCAAAATTTAGAATTTCAGTTTCTTATAGTAACAAGATTTGTGTGTAGATTTATTTCTGGTAAATCCGGAAAGTGAGCGGACACACCTTCGCGTTTTTGGATCATTACCTTTTAGACTTCACCTAAGGGGATAACAACCGAGCTGGGCGCCTTCCCAAGGCTGCAAAAGGTAGGTCCACGTATTTTTCCCTGTTTTGTATCAGTGCATCACCTTTTGATAGCGTACTTTTATCCGATTTAAGACAAAATGTTATAATGTTAGTGCGCTTTCCATTTTTATCTGACCTCCTAAAATATCTGCTTTAAATTTTAAGGATAGTCTTAAATTTGTAAATTTACGTTAAATCATTTTAACTACATTAAATAGATACCAGTTAATCAAATTTAAGGATATCAAACTCGGTATTAACCTTATTGCTGCAAAATGTAATAATTAAAACTGATTTCTACTTTAAAAAAGGTAAATTAATTCTGGACATATATTCTTATGAATGTCAAATATAAAACGAGTTTTCCCTTCATTCATTGAAAATATAATACGTACACATAATGAAACATTGATGTATGTCTTGGAGATCGTATGCAAGTACTGAATAACCTACTCCTTTAATGCAGTTTCCAAGATTAAAATCCTCATTAAACCTTATTATAATTTATTATAACTCTTCTAACCTTTTTCCAATTTCGAAAATAATTAACCAATATTTAATTATATTAAATACCTACCTGAAGTGTCAGTAACTGCAAACAACAAAAACAAAATTTTGGAATATAACTCGGCTTAATCTTTTGTTCGAGTTATTCTATATCAGACCAAATGAAATACTTAGTTAATTCTTCAGCAAAAATAGCCATCTTCACAATTACCCTGTTACAACCACGAAATGTATTTTTTTAATTAGTTACATTGAACTAAATTACTAAGGATACACAAATAACACAATGCAATGCGTGTTTAATAAATATTTACACTTTCCCACTGCTGGTGGTTGGTGGAAAGAGCAAATGCATATGCCTATTGGTCACACGCACGTTTTGATTGTGGAAAGAAAATGACGAAAAGTTACTATAAATGACGAAACTGATGAAAAATATAAAAATCGCTAAAAACGACGAAAAACGAAGAAAAATTAATCAAAATTACGAAAAATGACTAATAATGACGAAAAACTGTCGTAAACTGGTAGAAAACCATGAACATTGATGGGAGTAAAATGAAAAATTAAGGAAAATGACCCAAAACGACTAAAAACTAAAAAATGACGGATAAGGGTGAAAAATGATGAAAAGTGAGTCGAAATGATGAAAAGTGACGAGAAAGGATGAAAATGACAACTAATAATGAAAAATACCGAAAAGTGATGACACATTCGGGAAAATAACAAAAAACGGCGGAACAGTACGAAAAATGAAGAAAAATTACCCAAAATAACGCAAAATAACGAAAAATGCGCAAAAATGGCGAAAACTGACTAACATTAACGAAACGACAAAAAATAAATATCGATAAATGACGAAACTGACGAAAAAAAATGGAGCAAATTACAAAAATTGAAAAATGAATCAAAGTGGCGAATGATGACGAAAAATGGCAAATAGTGACGAAAAATGACTAACATGACAAAAACTGGCGAAAACTAATAGAAAACGAAGAATATTGACGGACAAGGATGAAAAATAAATGAAAATGACCTAAATGATGAAAAATGACAAAAATAATGAAAATGATGAAATTGGCGGATAAGGGTGAAAAATGACAAAAAATGTCCCAAAAAAAGTGGGTGAACAACGAAGAAAGGTGACCCAAAGCGACGGATTTAAAAAATGTTGAAAAAATGGCGAAAAATGACGAAACGACGGAAAAATAGCAAAAAATGTCGAAAAAAAATAACGAAAAATGACGCGAAATGACAATAAAGAACAAAAAAGACAAGAAATGATCAAAATGACAAAAATTGTCGAACACTGATGAAAAACGACCAAAAATGACGAAAACGAACGAAAAATGACCTAAAATGGCGAAGAATGATAATAAATGACGAAAAATGACAATTGCATCTTATTTCGCTAAGAAACTTTAAGGTGATAATTTTCGTACCAATTTCAAACCTCAAAATCATTGACCTAAAATTATGAGAGTATAAACAATTTCATTACAAGAATAAGCAGCCGTCATGACATCCTGTAATTAAAAATTCATAAAAAATTGAAAATGATATAAAACACTGCAAAAATTTACTCCATGTACTTATTTAATGTTTTTACGAAAGGGCAATCAAACATTTCCTCATTTTACTATCAGCGACTTTCATATATTCGATTACATTTCTTTCTTCCACACAGTAGTCCACCATAGGCGTACGAATACCAAAGGTGTACGTAATATTCTTCATTCCAAATTAATTTTATAAACGGACAAATATTTATATACGTTACGCATATCAGTGGCGTAACATTTGTAAGGTATACTTAAAGTGTTCCATGTTCAAATACAAAGACGTAAATTCGACATAGCGCGAAATGATACGCAATAAGCTTAATTCTTCGAATTTTGTGGGCTTCTCTAAAAAAAATTGAAGCGCGCCAATGGTTACTAAATCAACAATTAATGAATTCTTTTCCCAGTGAACCGATTGCTCTTTTATTATTGCGTCATTGCAAACGGATTACATATTCTTCCCTTATAGATTGTACCAACGTTTAACTCACAAAAAAGTGGCCAAAAACCGGCCACTTTTTAACTAGAACACTAACCTTAAAATGCACTAATATTAATACTGACCCTTCGTAAATTTTAAAACACGTTTATAAAAACTACACAAGTTAACATAAAGTTGTGTTTTAGTATAAATGATAATCCAGTAAGATAATTAGAACTTATAAATAATTATAAAACATATACAAAAGTATATTCTGGTTCCGGGTCACAGGTAACGCAAGATTGTGCGCGATGTTCTGCGCAAAATGCGCGTCGGCAGTGCTTGAAATAAAGTGACGTCATTCTATGTTTGTTTGATGGGCAAGTGTAACAGGTGGTTCGCTTTTCTGGCATCGGAACGTGCTGATCTTCTGGCCAAGGGATCCCGATTATATCACTGATAAGGGGCTTCAGTGAACGCTGCAAAGTTGGAATCCTAAAGCGATGTTCTGATAAGGTCGTGAAAGTTGGTTAGTGCTTGCAATAAAGTGACGTCATTCTACATTTGTTTGATGGGCAAATGTAACAGGTGGTTCGCTTTTCTGGCATCGGAACGTGCTGATCTTCTGGCAAAGGGATCCCGATTATATCACTGATAAGGGGCTTCAGTGAACGCTGCAAAGTTGGAATCCTAAAGCGATGTTCTGATAAGGTCGTGAAAGTTGGTCTAGAAGTTGGTTAGTGCTTGCAATAAAGTGACGTCATTCTACATTTGTTTGATGGGCAAATGTAACAGGTGGTTCGCTTTTCTGGCATCGGAACGTGCTGATCTTCTGGCAAAGGGATCCCGATTATATCACTGATAAGGGACTTCAGTGAACGCTGCAAAGTTGGAATCCTAAAGCAAGGTTCTGATAAGGTCGTGAAAGTTGGTCTAGAAGTTGGTTAGTGCTTGCAATAAAGTGACGTCATTCTACATTTGTTTGATGGGCAAATGTAACAGGTGGTTCGCTTTTCTGGCATCGGAACGTGCTGATCTTCTGGCAAAGGGATCCCGATTATATCACTGATAAGGGACTTCAGTGAACGCTGCAAAGTTGGAATCCTAAAGCAAGGTTCTGATAAGGTCGTGAAAGTTGGTCTAGAAGTTGGTTCATAAAATCCTTTCTAGTAACCGGTTTCTTGCCAGTTCTTTGTAAATTGTGGTTAAATATGATCCATCCGTGAATACAAGTCATGTTAATTATTCCATACAAAATACAAAGTGCCCATCTGTGTATTTTTCTTTTCCACACATTTGATCAAAAGCATCAACACCGCCTTTAGTCTGATTATAATGTAGAAACATCTCTGGTTTTTGAGTGCCGGGGCAAATTGTTGAGCCTTCATGCATAGTCGACAAAACCAGAACGCTTTTATTTTTCTTTGTTTTGTATGATAATAATGTCTTTTCTTTGTCGAAACAAAACCTCGAACTTTTCAACTCCCTTTCCTTCATGTCCCTCTTATTATGCCGCAAAGTACCAAGCATCGTTAAACTGTATGGGTGTTTTAGAAGCTGATCCGCTAAACCAACCGATGTAAACCAATTATCCATCCTGATGTCGCGATTACTGCCATGTAAATTTTTTGTGAGTTTTTTGACAAAATATTCACCAAAAAGTTCTCCGTTTGTATTTGTATCACATGTCATTACTATCTTAATCCGTACTTAGCCGGCTTACTAGGAATATACATCCTGAAAGGACATCTCCCTCGAAATCCCAGTAACTGTTCATCAGTTGTTATATAATTACCAGGCGTATAGAAAACGTTGCAATTAGAAATAAATTCATCCCAAATCTCTCGAATGGGGGCAAATCTGTCGATTTCTCTTCTCTCAAGACGCGTCGCTTTATTGTCAAACCTCAACTTACGTAAAAGAAATTTAAATCTTTCGCAAGACGTAGTTGCTTTGTAAACTAATCAAGACTTTTTGGAATCAAACATTTCCCTACAACTCAAGTAGTCGCCTTTCTGACCTCCGGCAAATATCAAAAGTCCAAAAAGGGCATTTAGTTCATCTCTTGTGATATGGGAAATAGTAGACTTATTAGTTTTATATCTCTCTGATGTAACGCTAATTTGGGAATCAGTATGTGTTATTATTTTTTCAAATATAGAGTCGTTCATTAGGCATTGAAATGCATATAAGGGAGTCGGGAAATTCTTTGCTGTACCAGTGGGCCCTTGAACAAAATGCTGAATATTCAGTTTTCAAATTAGCTTCCGTATATTTGTAATGATACACCAGCGATGGCCATTCTCTCCTTTCAACCCTGGAAGAAAAATGTCTCGCCGCACCTCTCTTCCTAGTTCGTCCTCACCTTTCTATACTTTCCTGATGGCATCCTAAGTCGTCCTGTTCGGTTTCCATATCTCCTGCTTCCTCTGTTTTCTGAACAAGCAGCTTCCCCTGCCACGTCTCTGCGACATTCATAGCTGCAGTCTCCGTTATACGTTTAGCTTTCTTTCTATAGGCGGAAGAAGAATAGTTTTTCTAAATCTCTTTTGGGGTTGAGAAGTATCTGGCTCAGAGTCACATGAAACATCCGGTTCGATTTCTGATTCATATGGACTGAAGTCTCATTCCGAGTTATTTTCATCTTCTGAGCCACTGGGATGCTCTTCGTTGCTATCTTGGTTATCTTCATCGGATTCACCTGGAAGCAAGTTTTCCAATTCCAGTTCCAATTGTCTACGGGTTAAAGGTATTATATCTTGCAGTTTCCGTTCCATAATGTAAGAAATACCTAAGATACATAAAAATAAACAAAATTGCCCTACAGAAAAAAAGTTACGTTTTTATTAACCTCTTATAAAAATTAGGAATAGACGTGCTGTACAAGGATAGACAGTGCACAAATCAAACACCACACCGCGACGTGCTCCGGCAACTGATTTAGGAAGCTACTCAAGTGGGCAGATACCTGCGTTCATTACATAGTTGCCAAATCTACGAAATTAATTCCAGTTTCGTAAATTTTACGAATGGTTAGTATTTTAGGGTTAAAGATTGTTTCTGTGCATAAGGATGACATAAGAAAAAAGTGCAATTTATGTATCATGAAATACGCTGATCTAAATTTTGATTATACGTATATCAATTAGATCCAAATAGTTATGAAACTTGGAGTTATATTTGATTATAATGGTGACCAGCAAAACTACGGGTATAGAAGTTTTAATTTACGGTTGTACGTTTTAATATAAAATTGGAGGTGATAAAATTGCAAATGCAGCAAGAGGCAAAAGGTCAAAAGGTTTGTGAGAATGTGTAGTGCCACGTGACCATTAATAACGTTTCTCAACTAGCGTGATTCTACTTGCAATATATTACAGTGCAGATAAGTAATATTAACTGAATGTTGTAATAAACATTTCTAAATGTAATGTATCCTATTAATTTCTAGCCGAATAAAGCTCAGAATTTTCAATTCCCTGCAGCAATATTTTTGGTTGTGTTTATTGCACCTAAAACGTGAACTGAAAACATAATCTAACATTCCAACCGTTTAAAACAAAACTGTACTTTTAAAATTTATGGTGAAAATAAAGTACCTTGGCAACATGCGATTCAACAGCTGTTCCGTTTTCTTCTTTTCGATATCAAGCTGCTCCGTTCGTTCACGTATTAATTCCTCTAAATTATTCGAATACTTTTCTAACATTTGAAACATTGTGTCGACGATATTAACTTTTCGTCCGTGATTTAATTTTTTAAATAAATCGTGAACCGCATTAAAATCCGGTCTTAATTCAGGTTGCTCAGCCCAACATTGTCGCATAATATTAATAGCTTCCGGTGGTGCTGCTCCTTTACTAACCGATGGCCTAATTAATGGTGGAGGACGTTTCACCTTCTCGATAATCTCTGTTAGTATAGAATTAATTACATACATCGCTTATACTACAAAATCAATCTTACCTTCAGGCGTTAAGGCAAACATACAAAATGGTTCTCCACGTACAACAACTTCTTGACAAATTATCCCAAAGGAGTAAACATCACCCGGTTGTGTTCCCTTTTTACGTAAATTTACGTGTCGCAGCAGTTCAGGTGCCGACCATAATAAATCTAGAAATGAAAAAATCGATTGTAATAGACATTTATTGTGAATTAAGATTATTATCAGTATATAAAAGCACAACAACAAAAGATATTTTAGTGTTATTCTCCAATTTAATGTGTTTGTCGAAATTTCCGATTGACGAAAAAGGAAAAACTTAACTCGAAACGTCGAAATAAAACTGGCATGCTAACATTAAATTTACAGACAATGATTGCCTTTTTTTCTTGAGGTTATTTTTAGGATACACAATAAAACGGTTTTAACTATTGGACGAGTCCAATTAAATCCTAATCAAAGTCTTCCTAATTTCGTCCAGTGATTAATAATGTTTAATGTACATAGTGGAATTGCTTTATAAATATTTATGTACGATGTAAAGTTATAGACACTTTGAAAAGGTTACATTCCCTCTTGGGAGTCGAACCCACGTTTATCTTTGTACTAAGCTACTGCTTATAATGTACTGCTACTATGTACATAAATTTTAGTATAGAATTTTTATCTCAAACGTATTTGAATTCTGGTAATGGGATTTGTCAGGAGCAACGCTAAATAATTATTTACGCCATGATTATAAAATTGAGATTATTTATGGTCACGTTCCTGTGTTTTACCTATTAAAATAAATATATTATATATGTATATATATATATATATATATATATATATATATATATATATATATATATATATATATATATATATATATATATTGTTTTGTTAATTAAGATCGGAGTGATTATTTTTTCGTTGTTTATTAAAACCTTGTTTATCGTTTTAGGATATTGCCAACATTTTGAGAAATTGGTAGTTAATGAAGCGTGGATAATGCTGGAGGTTTAAATTATTTGTGGGAAACTGTGCCGGTCCCGTGTTATCTTCATTATTGTAATCGTTTTCGTTATTTTGATTAACGTGAATAACATAAAATTCCGTTCTTTCGTTTACCATAAAGTCCACTATGCTAAATCATTATCGAAATGACTTTAAGAGTCATTGTAGGTTCTGCTGGCTCAGCGTCTTTATTGAACTTGACGACAGGATGATGTTTGAAGTTTCTTATAGAATTTGTCACATTACCACATTCGTTCAAGTTTCCTCATTGGTTAATTACGTTAACGGTTTCACGAAGATTTGAGAGTAGGGGTGGATGCATTGTTTTTGAGTGAGATTTTGGTCAAATATCGCCATTGATATCATTTCGCGCAGCAAAGTTATCTAAAAACAATTCACTCATCACCTTGTAGTGTTAGTAATTAAATACCGTTTTACACTACCGTAATTTTGGCAAAATTTCGTGTTGAGACAAGTGTCTAATTTTAACCATGGGTGACTTCGAACATAACATCTTGGAAAATACTTATTCTGGAAGTTCCGCAAGACGATTTTGGATTAACTTGTTGCTAAGAAAAAGGAATTAACGTGTCAGAAGGCAACTCAAAGTACCGAAACGACTGCTGGTTGAAACAGTAGTGTACATTTAAATACTAATTTAACGTAACGTTTAGCGTTTTGAGTAATACGATGATAGGGAAATCTCTCGGATTAGTAGGTAGCGAGTTAAACAGCGTCCCGATCTATATGTGAATTAATTACGTCTTACAAAGGTTCTGTAAAGATCTAGTAAAATATCGTAATATAAAGCATCAGATAAGAGCTTAAACTGCTTTCTCAGTGAATTTTATTAAGGTTTTAGTTGCGTGTCAGAAAAGAAGGGTGTAACAAAAAAGAAAACATTCCGTTTATTTATTTACGATTATACGCATTTGCGTTTTAATAGGAGTTGGAGTATAATTGCCAACGCCTGTCGAAGATTAAACTGGATCACGTATTTATAGTAAAATTAAATATAGGACTCTTAACTATTAACATATTGTGTGGAAGGTAAAGGAGGTGGGGCACTATATGTTTAAGAGCTAGTAATAGTAAGAGATTAGTCAATATGGCCTAGGGTTATAAACAGATCGGTGAATAAGTACCGATAAAACGGTTGACTCCGTGGATGAGGAAAAAACATTATAACACCGATAACTCAGAGGGGCTCGCGGAAAAAGTGCCACAATAATGGGCGCAGAAGGATAACTGAGATTGAGCAGCGATAAGTTTTATCAGAAAATCAACAAATACGAACCATAATTTACCATAAGTACTGGGCAATACTATGCGCATAATATACCATGAGTTGAAGAGCAAACGACCGCTAGCTAAAGGTAGTGACACTAACGGCAAATAATAAGGTGGTTGTGATATTAGAGAGATGTATATTAGGACGCTACTGGAAACGAAAAACGATGGAAAGGACAAATAGAGTAATATTTACGCTACGGTACTGGAAAGCGACATACTAAGGTGGCTCCATCTAATGACGATGAAACCACCCACAAAGAAGGCGAACACCGGAAGAAGTAGTAGGGCAGATTAACTCAAATAGGGCGCCAGGATGATGCTTGTTAGCAAAAAGACCGAGACCGAGACGGAATAAGGATGGCAAAAACCTAGAGACAGAAGACAGAGCAGGCCCCAAGCGAGGGCACAGCGACGACGATGCTTTAGTCAAGACCAGGAACTCATGAGACATATCGGAGGTCGTTTTGGTGAAGCTAAGGAATGTGAATCACTTCACCGATATTTGGAGGGAAATAAAACATGCATATAGAAGGGGTAGATAGCATCAGTAAAACAAAGAAGGCATCAGTAAAACAAAGACTGGAACCTGCTCAGAATGGAGGGCACCGGGTCTTGGTTCTGAATAAGATTAATGCTCAACGTGAAATGATGCCGGTAAAAGATAATAACACTCTAAAGGTAACCGACCTGGACGCAATGACTACATCAAAATTCAAATATTGGAAAGTTAACCAGAAGCGATATGTTGTACGAAAAGAATGAAACAGATAGTGTATATGCACTTAGATCGCGGCTTCGCGGACAAGATCGAACATATAGGGTTGGGCTTACATCTTGCCGGGTATACGTTAAACAATACTTGCTGTCTTCGTTTGAGTGGGTGTGAGACGAGGAGATAACCGTATGCAATGAGCTACTGACTAAAAAGGCGTCGGAACCTAATAACAAACAAGCGCTTGTAGTCAATGTGCAATCTGACAAAAATAGTTAATAGAGCGTTGAAGAAATATCCAGAGGCATATAAAATGTCGAAGTTGGCGCTATTGCCAAAAACTGCCTTTTCGATTCTTTCGGAAAGATAATGGAGTAGGTAGGTTTTGATATGGTTTTACCAAGAACGCCTTAGGATCCCTGAGATTGAAAGTTATGTACCATGGGGTACTAAGGCGTTAGGCCGGTAAGCTTCGGCGATAGTTTGAGATAGTGATAACTGACCGATTCCTTCACACGGAAATAGATAAAATGTCAGCCGCGATTAATAACATTAATATATGGTCGACGGAATGACGGAACGTCATAGCGGAGGCATGTGTAAAACTACATATAACAAAAGAGGAAGGGGACAGGTGGAGAGAAAAATAAACAGCACTCAGCCGCATAGATAATACTCTTGGCAGGATCAAGGTGGTTACGCGATCTGAAGAATGCGTTGGTAATAAAGGATCCGTGCACTACATACCCGGGTAGGATGAAAGGGTTTTTGTGGGTATAGCCTCAATAAATAAGGTGAATTTTTGTACGTAATTACGCTAATGTTTCAAAGTGTAGTAATTATTAACAGAGAGTATATATTATAGCCATCACGACGTATTTGATTTTTACAAGATCCCCAAATTTACCATACAAAAATAAGTGCAATACAATTGCGTTTTTAATTGAAATATTACTATTTTCTATGTAACTGTTATGAAAGAATGACGCACGATTTACATGGAAAATAGCCCCACGTGAATTTCAACCAAATTTGAATATTTTAAAGGTTATAAATGAAATATTGAAATATAAAGGGGATGGTATGTCAGTGATAGGTGATACAGCCTGTCAAAGTACGTAGGTCTCGCTCTGCATTAGAAAGACCTCTACATAGATTTTCTTAAATAACTTGAACAATTCTAATCCGTTTTTAAAGTTTTTGGGGTCTATTTGTAGTTATTTTTAGCTACCAATTTTAATAAGCTCAAATATTATTATACAGGGCGTTGTATTAGTTGTGTATTTTAATAAAATCTTTAAAACTAAAAAACAATATGAACTGCAACGATAAATTATTACAAGTTTTTGTTAGGAACGAATAAGTTCTAAAGGTAAATATGTAATTAAAAATTATTATTAATTTTATTACATACATAAGTAATATAGCAAGACTGGTACTGACTTACTTTTGTCACTAGATTTGTCACCAGATTTGGAAAAAGTCACCAGTCTAGGTTGGTAACATTGCCTGTTTCAAGGTCACCGATTCAAGGCCACGTGGTGGGTTGGTAACCCTGTCTCTTGAAGGTCACCGGTTCAAGGCCACGCGGTTTGTAACCCTGCTGAGCCGCTCCAAGGTCACATTGATTCAAGGTCACGCTCTCACGGCCCCTTCAAGGTCACATGCTCCGTGCATTATTCTTCGAGGTCAGTAATTAGATTTGAAACAGTCACTAGAAAGGTTACTAACTTAGTTTTCAAGGTCATTGAAGCGGATTGTTCACGTCAATTGTAGGTTATCCCACACATTACCTGCATCTATTCCTCTACGTCTACCTACGTGGTTTCCAAGGTCATTACATTGCCTAAAAGTAAAGGCCCTAGTCTTCAAAGCCAGGGTCACCAATCAATTCTCTGGCTGAGTGTTAATTGGTCACGCCCCCCAGGAAGTTCATTGAGCTCTGTCTCAATCATTGCATGTTTCAAGGTCATCAAGCAATTCTTGGAAGTTTACTATGGTCACACCCCCCAGTGCACTCAAGTGGTTTCCCAAAACAGATAGCTGTTTCGCAACACAGGTAGGCGTTTCCCCCCCAAAGGTCACACATCTGAGAAAAGGACAAAGGCGATTCATTGTTCTGTCATGATTCCTAAAAATATATTGTTATCCAGCTATCCCAACCATTTCAGGCCCAATTCTAGGAAATCAATTTTCTAGAATAAAGGGGATCCATTGTTCAGGCTGACGCTTCAAAGTCTATAATTACAATTTTCAAGGTCACACCTGTGAGAAAAGAACAAAGACGATCCATTGTTCCGTTATAATTTATAAAAATAGATTGTTATCTAGATACCCCTCACCTCAATTTTCAACAACAAAGACGATCCATTGTTCAAGCCGACGCTTCAAAGTCTATGCTTACAAATTTTATAAAAGAACAAAGGCGATCCATTGTTTTGGCTGAGTCATAGCTTCTGAAATTCTGAGAAATCAACTTTCAGGAACAAAGGCGATCCATTGTTCAGACTGATGCTTCAAGGTCATCTAACAAGTAAAATATTTTTTATAAAACTTATAATTTATTCACCGCAATATTCATCTATATCTACAGATAAAAAATTGATTTAAGTAAATATACATATTATGGGAAGTTAGATGTGCTGTCACTTAACATCTTGTAATACCTTTGCTGGATCATATCTATCTTATTTATTATTTGTTTTTCACATTCAATTTCCTTCAACTGATTTTCGTTTAATGTGGTCCACGCCACATCATCATCTTTCTTAATAGGTATTTTCATCGCTTCATTATACTGCTTACTAGCCATACATTCAGCTTTCCTTAAAGCCTTCATATCCTTTTACTTTGAGACATTGTTCGAGACTTATTACAAACTTAAGCAAGCCCTGAGGTATCATTGTTGTCTATGCTAGCAATTCATGGAAGTTTACTTTGGTCACGCCCCCCAGCAAAGTGCCTTCAAATGGTTCCGTTCCCCAAAACAGGTAGCCGTTTTCCTAAACAGGTAGCCGTTTCCTAAAAACAGGTAGCCGTTTCCTAAAAACAGGTAGCCGTTTCCCAAAACAGATAGCTGTTTCGCAACACAGGTAGCCGTTTCCCCCCAAGGTCACATCTCTGAGAAAAGGACAAAGTTATAAAAATAGATTATTATCTAAATACACCTCAATTCTGAGAAATCAATTTTTAAGAACAAAAACGATCAATTGTTTAAGCCGACGCTTCAAAGTCTATGCTTACAAATTTCAAGGTCACACCTCTTATAAAAGAAGAAAGTCGATCCATTGTTCTGGTCGAGTTATAATTTCTAATCATAGATTGTTATCGAGCTACCCCCACAGTTTCAGGTCTGAGAAATCAACTTTCAAGAACAAAGGCGATCCGTTGTTTAAGCCGATGCTTCAAGGACATATAAGTCGCAATGAGATCAGGCGGTTAGTAAGTTGTTAAACATGGAATTAGCAGGGTTAAACCAAAGCACCTATTGCAAACTCTATAAAAATGCATGTGACCTAGAGATATCGAAAAAATATAAAGTTATTAATGTCACAGTAATCAATACGAAGTATGGTAAACGTATAGTGTTAGAAACAGAGGAGTTTAAATGTGTTTTACCTCAGCGCTTTTACGAGTATTTCAAAGAAGAAGAAAATCGAATTGAGGAATTTAAAACGATGCTAAATACAAAGCATGTATTCATGAGTAGTCTGGGTGCAGTCGGGAAAACGATAAACATAACATTGAGTGCATCCAACCATATGTAAACATGCTTATTTCGAAAATAGTGTGTAATGGTAGTGCAGTTGTGAAAAATTCATGCAAGCAGCAATAAAATCACTCCTGGAACGACGGCCACTGCCGGATACCTCATACCGCTGAAGTAACAATATGATGATTAAAAAATAAAGACTTTAAGTCTTGTGAATATGGTGTTCTTTATCAATTTAAAGAGACGTAGATTTCACCAGCTACCTCCACCATTTGCTTTAAATTTCAAGGTCACGCCATATTACAATTCAGAGAAATCTAAAAAAAAATAATTTTCAAGGTCTCAATCTTGTACGATCCCGTCCGATCTTATCCATATTTTAACCACGAATGCAACTGGTGTATATATATAAGGAGTGCGCAATCATGATGAACAATAATTTTACGGTAAACCTAAAGTGCTGTGAAGAGCAATTAGATATTAGTTAACATTATAAATAGATGTCTGACACTTGGATAAAAGGGAAACTTATGCGTCGAATTGTGCGGTTTAATTAAACTACACATGCGTTCTTGTGCATTTAAAATTCTGAAATTGTGCTCCAAGCGATTTTGAAAATTGTGCATATGTTTTGCGAGTACTCATAAGTAGTTACAGGGTCACGCTACAGAGACGATGATTGTAATAGTTGATGTACAGGGATTCAAAACGGCAAAACATGTATTTACACCCAAAGAGCTAGCAATATACAATGGAAATCAAGCTGCCCATTTTGTGTTCAAACCACCATTTCCTTGGCATATCTTTCAACGACAAGCCATCTGGTTAATCAATAATCATCACTGCATCAAATGGGGATCTGGATATACCTCTACACATCTCTTTCCACATATACTTCGTGAACTAATATCGGTAACGTTAAAGAGCGAGAAAAAGCCGATTATATTCGAAAAATATTGAGACAGTCAGTTATAGAAATTGAAGAGCAACCAGCTTTACCCAAAATGAAAACAACTTGTTTCTTTCAAACAAAAACCATTTGTAATTGTGCTTTGACGAATGTACACTTTTTATACAATAACTATGTAAGACAATATCAGTAAAAGGTTTATGAAATGTGTGTGCTGATAGGGGTTACAAGTAAAGGGGAAAAGTTTGTAATATTTACAATAAAATGCAATTATATATATATATATATATATATATATATATATATATATATATATATTATTTTAAGTGTATTATTTCATGTAAAAGCCCTCTGATGCAAACTGTTTCTATGGTTATACCCCACCCTATCCATCTAGGGAAACAATGTTAAGGAATGAAATTTTAGCATTCCGTGGAGTTAAAATTATTGGAAATAGCAAATAAGCGTTCCTATTATTGAATTCTAACAATAGAATCAGTTCATGGAAACAAGGGGGTTGTTGTCTATGCTAAACCTATATCAAGGTTGCTGTATTGGCTAAATATTATGCTTACAGTATCTGGTTGTGTGTTCGTAAAAATTTTTAAGGTCTCCAAGCAATTTAATTGTCAAGACCATATGTGTTAACCTACAGGCTATCCCGATCTTATCCGACCTCATCCGATCGAAATGTAGTCGAGTCAAGGTGTTAAATCAACCTGCAGGTCCAATTCTAAACGTGCCATGGAAACAAGAAGAATGATGGGGTTGTTGTCTATGCTAATATCAAGGTTCTTGACTAAATTGTAATAAAAGATTATGCTTACGTGGGCTCATACTACGGTCCTAACCGCCAAGATGAGGTAGTTTCCCCAAAAACCGGATCCGGTTCCCAAAGACAGATAGCCGTTTCCTAAAACAGGGGGGCCATTACCCAACACAGGTAGCCGTTTCCCCTCCAGAGCCAAATAGCTCATTAATCGTAGCTGAGGCTAAATTGAACTAGGTCAAAACCATTTATCTTAGAAATCTAAACATGGAATCTGGTCGTGAGGGGTTAAAGTTTTAGAAATCCCAATTCGTGGAAATAGGAAGGTTGCATCCAAGTACAATTCTTAGAAATCTGAAAGTAGGTACTGATAGAAAGTTTTATATTATACAAAAAGCTAATACGCTTAAATCACCTACTTTGGGGGTATTTTTTGTGGGTCAACGTACTGATAGATGGTAGTTTCTATAAATCCCCTTAAATCACCTACTTTTAGGGGTAAAGGGTAGCTTTTCCAATAGTTATAGGTACTGTGTCAACGAGGCTTATCATCCAGGGGTGCTTTAGATAATTTCTGACCCCGAGAGAAATAATGTTTTGATGAAATTAGAATTCTGCGCCGCTTTTGAGAAGAATAATGACTTTTTAAGTTTGAAAAAAGCTGGAATAAAAAGTAATGTACCATGATTGAGTGTTAGGGTTTAAAGGTCCTCATTGTGTGTGCAAGAATCAGTATACTCTTGATTAGCAGTAATGACGAAACTAGTAGTACGTAAGGTAGAAAGAGAAAGTACAGAAAAAGCAGTAAGTGTGGAGGAGCGAAAGAAGAGGTTGGAGACGTTAATAAAGCAAGTAAAAGAAGTAAAACTCGATTTGGAGTGTTATATACTGAAAACAAAAATGATGAAGCTGTGTTTTAGCAATGAGCAATATGTAAAAATAGTGTAGTAAATTAGAAGCATGAAATGTTGGGAAGTATAATGTTGGAAACGGATGAATTTAAATGCATATTACCTCAGGGCTTTAAAGAAGAAAATTTAAGACGCTGCTAAACACAAAGGGTGTGTTTATGTGTGGTTTGGGTGCAATCGGAAAACTAGAATCATTTTAAAGAACCGTACAAAGGGTTTGTAAAATGTTGTCATAAGTATCTCACAATTATATGTCTTAGGTTTAAGTAACTGCATAATTAAAAAATAAAGACTTTAAGTATTATGAATGTGTTTTCCTTTTAAGTTAAAGAGACATAGACAGTAAAATACCTTCAAAAAGCTTTTGTAGTACCAGTTTTCGGGATCCTCTTCTCCAACCCATAATGGCTAAACGATTCCTTATTGGCTCTGCATATTTATGTTTGGGAGCGGGAACTTTTCGATAAACGTCTACCTAGGATTTTATCTGATATCGACCTTCTTCGTCCAAATGAGAAGGCGATACATATGTGCTTTATCGAAACATTGAATTAGGGAATTGTAATCTATTATTAGAAATTATAATTCGACCAGAACAATGGATCGCCTTTGTTCTTTTATAAGAGGTGTGACCTTGAAATTTGTAAGCATAGATTTTGAAGCGTCGGCTTAAACAATGGATCGTCTTTGTTCTTGAAAATTGATTTCTCAGAATTGAGGTGTATTTAGATAACAATCTATTTTTATAACTCGGTTGGTACGATGAATCGCCTTTGTCCTTTTCTCAGAGGTGTGACCTTGGGGGGAAACGGCTACCTGTGTTGCGAAACAGCTATCTGTTTTGGAAAACGGATACCTGTTTTTAGGAAACGGCTACCTGTTTTGGAAAACGGCTACCTGCTTTGGGGAACGGAACCATTTTAGGGCACCTTGCTGGGGGGGCATGACCAAAGTAAAGTTCCATAAATTGCTAGCATAGACAACAATGATACCTCAGGGCTTGCTTAAGTTTGTAATAAGTCTCGAATAATGTCTCAAAGTAAAAGGATCTCAGATCCTGATATGAAGGCTTTAAGGAAAGCTGAATGTATGGCTAGTAAACATTATAAAGAAGCGATGAAAATACCTATTAGGAAAGATGATGATGTGGCGTGGACCACATTAAACGAAAATCAGTTGAAGGAAATTGAATGTGAAAAACAAATAATAAATAAAATAGATATGATCCAGCAAAGGTATTACAAAATGTCAAGTGACAATACATCAAACTTCCCATAATATGTATATTTACGTAAATCGATTTTTATCTGTAGATATAGATGAATATTGCGGTTAATAAATTATAAGTTTTATAAAAAATATTTCACTTGTTAGATGACCTTGAAGCATCAGTCTGAACAATGGATCTCCTTTGTTCTTGAAAGTTGATTTCTCAGAATTTCAGAAGCTATGACTCAGCCAAAACAATTTATAAGATGTGTGACATTGAAATTTGTAAGCATAGACTTTGAAGCGTCGGCTTGAACAATGGATCGTCTTTGTTCTTGAAAATTGATTTCTCAGAATTGAGGTGGGGGTTATCTAGATAACAATCTATTTTTAGAAATTATAACGGAACAATGGATCGTCTTTGTTCTTTTCTCACAGGTGTGACCTTGAAAATTGTAAGCATAGACTTCGAAGTGTCGGCCTGAACAATGGATCCCCTTTGTTCTTGAAAATTGATTTCCTAGAATTGAGCCTGAAATGGTTGGGATAGTTGGGTAACAATCTATTTTTAGGAATCATGACAGAACAATGAATCGCCTTTGTCCTTTTATCAGAGGTGTGAGCTTTGGGGGAAACGGCTACCTGTGTTGCGAAACAGCTATCTGTTTTGGGAAACGGCTACCTGTTTTTAGGAAACATCTACCTGTTTTCAGGAAACGGCTACCTGTTTTGGGGAACCACTTAAGTGCACTGGGGGCGTGACCATAGTAAACTTCGAAGAATTGCTTGATGACCTTGAAACATGCATATACAACAATGATTGAGACAGAGCTCAATGAGCTTCCTGGGGGGGGGTGGCCAATTAACACTCAGCTTTGATTGGTGACCCTGGATTTGAAGACTAGGGCCTTTAGTTTTAGGCAATATGATGACCTTGGAAATCACGTACGTAGACGTAGAGGAATAGATGCAGGTAATATGTGGGATAACCTACAATTGACGTGGACAATCTGCTTCAATGACCTTGAAAAACAATCTAGTAACTTTTCTAGTGACTTTTTCAAATCTAGTTACTGACCTCGAGAAATAATGCACGGAGCATGTGACCTTGAAGGGAACGTGTGAGCATGACCTTGAAGCAATGTGATCTTGAAGAGACTCAGCAAGAGTACAAACCTTTCTTACCACGTGGCCTTGAATCGGTGACCTTGAAACAGGCAATGTTACTAACCTAGAAATCTAGTGACTTTTCTGGTGACTTTTTTCAAATCTGGTGACAAATCTAGTGACAAAAGTGAGTCAGAACCAGCCTTGCTATACTACTTGCATAAATAATTTTTAATTGCAACGATAAATGTTTATAATTTTTTAAAACGGTACATTCAAGATAACCATAAGTACTTACGCAGAAAGAGTGTTTTAAAAGCTGGTATACAGGGTGTTTGTCCTAATATAAACCTATTGTAAGTTTAGTAATTAAAATTTTTATTTAACGTTTTATGTATTTTCTATACCTAAACTATTTCATGTTTCTGTCCTAGATCGATTGTACACTTTTCTTAAACACCCTAAAAATAAGAAATTCATAAGTATGACACCTTTCAAATCGTATGATCATCTTATTGCCTGTTGGTTAAGGTAAATTCTCTTTTAAATCCGAAATGTGTATACTTTTGAGTATGGCCTAACAAAAACACCTTTAATAAAAATATTAATTTGGAGCCTCAACGTCACGTGGTGAATTTCATCTTCATTAGAGCGTATAAAACAATGTCTTCTGCTATTTTTATGAAGTACCTCTAAAACTTTTTGATCGCCATAAGCCTGGCACGAGGCACAATTTATATTGAAATATACCCCCGTGAATTTCAACCAGACAAAACAATATTGAAATGTAAAGGGGATCTATTTTAGCAAATATAGCCCGTCAAAAAATATACAGATTTAAACTTATACCTACTTTTCAAAACGAGAGCACCCAAAATTGTATTTTTAATGTAAAATCGTGGGCCGAAAATCATTACACACACACACACACACACACACACATATATATATATATATATATATATATATATATATATATACAGGGTGAACCAATTTAATTTGCGTATACAGAGATATCGAAAACCGTAATAGATAGAGTATCGGTTAAATGAGAAATAAGTTTCGTAATTAGTTGGGTAGTACATGAGTTAAAGAAGTTTGGTTTTGTCCGACTAGTTCCGGAGATATTCGACAAAATCCCAAAATGCTCATTTTCGTTTTGTAAGACTAGCGTTGTTATTATAACAGATATCAAAAAATTAATCTAAACTTTTTGTTAAATAAAATTTACTACAACTTGCCATACCAAAATTTCAATACGACGTTTTGTCTTTTCAGGACCACCCTCAACAATATTTTTTTAAATACGGACCTGGATTTTTTACTACAATTTTTTGTAAGGTTCTTATAGCTTAATACAATGGTATACAATTCTTGACTATTCTACTACGTTTCGTCTGTGAAAAATCATCATCTTCATGGTTTCTTACTGAAATGAATTAAATTTTTTACTACATTTCTTTGTAGGTTTTGTATAATTTTAATACACTGCTATGGCATTCCTAACCATACACATTTCATCTATGATCATCATCTATAAGCCTTTTGTATTAGTCTTTATATCAGTATTTATAAAAAAATAATGATAATCACAAAACAGTTTATTTTTACATCTAATGATAATGAACAAACGTGATAATTTAAGACTGACCTAACAGTAGCAAATAAAATTAGAGTATTTTTAAAAACCAGCTATGAAAGTTGCTCAAAATGAAATCCATTCTGTTGAATACATAGTTCAATCCTCCTTGACATGTTTGATGTCGCTGCATCCACCATTTCGGGTGTAATTTTTTTGAAATGCATCTCGTATTCGTTGACCAAGTTCTGAACTGTTAAATTTTGTGATTATCATTATTTTTTTATAAATACTGATTTAAAGACTATTACAAAAGGCTTATCATTATTTTTTTATAAATACTGATTTAAAGACTATTACAAAAGGCTTATAGATGATGATCATAGATGAAATGTGTATGGTTAGGAATGCCATAGCAGTGTATTAAGATTATACAAAACCTACAAAGAAACGTAGTAAAAAATTTCATTCATTTCAGTAAGAAACCATGAAGATGATGATTTTTCACATACGAAACGTAGTAGAATAGTCAAGAATTTTATATCATTGTATTAAGCTATAAGAACCTTACAAAAAATTGTAGTAAAAAATCCAGGTCCGTATTTAAAAAAATATTGTTGAGGGTGGTCCTGAAAAGACAAAACGTCGTATTGAAATTTTGGTATGGCAAGTTGTAGTAAATTTTATTTAAAAAAAGTTTAGATTAATTTTTTGATATCTGTTATAATAACAACGCTAGTCTTACAAAACGAAAATGAGCATTTTGGGATTTTGTCGAATATCTCCGAACTAGCCGGAAAACCAAACTTCTTTATACTCATGTACTACCCAACAAATTACGAAACTTATTTCTCATTTAACCGATACTCTATCTATTACGGTTTTCGATATCTCTGTATACGCAAATTAAATTCGGTTCACCCTGTATATATATATATATATATATATATATATATATATATATAATATTATTATTTATACATTTAATAATATTGGATTTTATATAAATCAAAAGTAGGCATTGATTTTAAATTGTTTCAACAAACTTAATTTGATTTTTTAACGTTCACGTTGATCTGTTAGTTTCAAATATGGCTTTTCGACTTCATTGCTATATATGTATTGACCCTTTTCGGGTGAATATGTTAGTTATTCCCTCCCCAAGGTGGAGGACGGGCTGTTTGACCTTTCCAAGCTCCTTCAGCCACAAACATGGATTCCCAGCTTACATACGTACACTACGTAGATATGCATGGTGGGATTGAGGATGGGTGTGGTCAGGATAGAATCGGAAGGAACAAAGTTAGGGTTCTGAAGGGGAAAATACTACCCCAGCATTCGCCTAAGTAGCCGCACATGGTGTGCATATACGCAGTGACCATGCCGCCACAAGTGTATGAGGAAAACTCCCTGAAAAAACCGCATACAAGGTAGACGGTAACGGGAATCGAACCCATTACCTCCCGAATGCTAGGTAGGTCGTGTCACCACTAGTCTGCCAGCTCGGTCAAGAAGAACTCAAAAATCAATCGAGGCTTTGCCTAAATTGTAATAACAGTGTTACTCGTTTCTAAAGGTATTTTTTAGAAATAGCGGAAGATATTGTTTTATATGTTTTTATGAAGAAGAAATTGATCACGTGACAATTAAGCTGCGAATTAATGTTTTTATTAAATCGGGTATTTTTGTTCCGCCTCACTCAAAAGTATGTAATGCACATTTCGATTCAAGAGGGCATTTACTTCAACCTCTTGTAAACGGTTTACAGGCAATAAAACGACCATACAATCTGAAAGGTGCAGAACTTATGAACTTTTTGGGGTGTTTAGGGAAGAGTGCAATCGATCTTGGATAGAAAATGAAGAAAATTTCTCAGATGAAGAATTTGTGGCATTAACTTCCTTAACTAAAGTACAGTTTCAAGATTTATATGAACACTGCCATCCAGTGCAACATAACGGTTGTGTTAGACAAATTGATGAAAAAGATTTGATTTGTAAAGGTATTACTATCTTTAGATATCAATATTGTGCTGATCAATTTGGGATATAGGCATCTAGAAAGAGAACAATATATAAGTAATCATGTAAGCGAATTTCATAATATTTTATGTAACGAAACACCACAAAATCACAAGGCTATATGTGTGATAGATGCTACATATATCAAAATTGAAAAAAGTGGCAACACACAAACAATATTACCTTTTGAAACCTACAATATTATGTGCTCTTGATGCATATATTTGGGCCATACATGGTCCATACTTTTCAGACAGTCGCAACAACGACCCAGCTACTATATTATACGAGTTCAATCGAGATGGTGCTGAAATAAGAGATTGGTTTGTAGAAGGAGACATTTTTGTTTTAGATCGAGGCTACAGAGATGCTGAAGATTTTTTGAGAGGTATTGACATTCACATTGAAATGCCTGCAAACCTAAGACGTAGACACCAATTACCCGTTGAAGAAGCAAATAAGTCCAGATTGGTAACTAAATCTAGATTTGTTGTAGAAACCCGTAACGGCCACATAAAAAAAAAACATTTTTAAACTATTTAAAAATACATTTTCAAACAGGCTGGTGTCCCGTTTAGGTCAATTTTTAAGAGTTGCTTGTGCACTCACAGACAGATACCACCCGACAATTCATTGTGAAAACCATACTCCTGAGCAGGCACAGCAAATGCTGGAAAGAGCTCCATAGCCAAATTATTTGCAGCAAAGAGTAGAAAATGAAGGATTATTCAGACGTCATGCTAACTGGTAAGCAATGGAATATGAGGATGTTGCGGATTTTCCCAATCTTAATCTTGAATTTTTAAGAAACCTTACTTTGGGAACATTTCAAATTACTATGGCTCCATCCTATGTTCACGATAATTCGCAAGAATTTAGGAATTTAACCTTTGAAATATATGCCCGCTTAAATATCCAAATTTTTTTAAGAATAAGAGTGAACTCACGCCATCATAATACTACTAAATACCAGCTGGCCATAACATATGATCGTGATCCAAATGTCCAAATATCTGGATAGTATTGCACGTGTCGTTCTGGAGCAAGAACGGTTGGTACCAGTTGTCACGTAGCTAGTGTACTTTGGTTTTTAGGCTATGCTAGACATCAACAGAATATTAGTTATCCACAAGATAATATTCTCAATGAGGTAAACGATGCTGCTGATAGAAACATGTTGCCCCAAATTATTGAACTTGCAATGGGTTATACAAACATCCTGTATATTAGTTTTAAAAAACATGCTTTTTGGATAATTACTTATTATAGTAATTTTGAGTGTGCCGTTTCTCCTATCACAGATATACGACCACCTTTATATTTCAATATTTTACTTATAATGATGGCACCTTTAAAATATTCAAATTTGGTTGAAATTCACGGGGGCCTATTATCAATGTAAATCGTGCGTCATTCTTTAGCTTAGATATTTTAAAATCTTACGTGACCGTGGTCGAGCAAGCGGTAAACAAACGAACATATGATGTAGAGCCGATGTGTGACGTCATCGTAGCTGTCTGATTAAGGCGCTGGCGAGATCTATTTTAGATAAGACAAACAAAACTACTGTAGCCTAACATAATTAGATTAGATAAAGAAAACAACTGTAACCGAGAAAAAAATTTGCATGGGCCGGGATTCGAACCCGCATCAATAGTGTGGAAGGCGGCTCCTACCACTACACCACCAGCGCTCTAGCAATTTGACATTGAAAGTGATATTTAAACCGTTTATAAAAATTTCGAATAGATAAGGCATACGTAATTTGTCATCAGCACCACTTCCTATATTCCTTTGTTTACCGCCTTATCCGTGGTCGTGCCCTTTTGCAAACGTTGCTAAACTACGCAATTCTGTTTACGTTTATTTTGTTGACTGACGGAGGTCCGAGGAAGTACGTATGTGTTTAGTGCAAGCATTACCATTGCTGATGTTGTGTGGTTAAATAACTGTTTCTTTGATTATTATAATAAGCTTATTAATAGTCCTTCACATTTTTATATTAATACATTGGTAATGATAAGCTATGTGAGGTTTCATTTGTTACAAAAGTGTAAACTGCTCTAATTCCTAATTGTGATGCACATAAGTAGGCGTGTAGTTGTCTTAGAAAAACACAATTAGAATTAAAAGGGCACCTCATGGTTCGCTCTCGTGAAGCCCGCAAAATAAGAACAGGACCACCTCACAAAGTGAGTAAGAATTATATTAATGAAGAAGTAGACCTGAAAGAGAATAAGTGAAGGAGACAGCTGCAATAAAACACCGCAGGGCTCAATTAAAGTTACTTTCAGAAAAAAAGAAGAAAAATAATTAAAAAATAGATTAAATCTAACATGCGTTCCAACATTCTGATCACTAACATGCGCTGGAAAAGGTTACGCGGCATAGGTATATTTGTAAAATTGACATCATTGGCGCCAAACATGGCCGTACACCAACTTTTACTTAGGTAAAGACCGACCGAAGTTTCAAAATCGCAAGTTGCAACGGTTCTTAGATCTCTTAAACAGAGTACCATCTACGCCCAAAACTGATTAGCTTAAGGCTGCTGGAAAATCTTGCTGAATATTTCCCTCATATATAAAAAATCCCATAAGAGGAATGCAATTATCGCATAATTAAAAAAAAAGAAAAATTACACTGTCCAAATTGAAAATTGCATTTCGAAAATTGTCTTGTGGTTATCCAGGGAAACGTCATCGTTTATTATTGAGGAAATATTCCACTAAATAGCATTCGTGCTTCAAAATAACCAGAAAATTTTGATTTCTAGCGTGTGTTCTTGAAAAACTGCATTCGCTCATTTTCATATATTTTTTTAAATTTCGCAAAAAATATGAAAATAAACTCATACAGTGTTTAGAAAACATGCTTTCATGCAAAAATTATCGGTAATTTTGATGCACTTACGCTATTATCCCCGAAAACAAAATAAATCTAAGTGCTATATATATATATATATATATATATATATATATATATATATATATATATATATATATATCAGAATGAGTTTTAAGTATGGAACGCCTCAATTATCTCGGAAAACTTTTTTATGGATTTTGGTGGGCAAGGGTCTTGTGATACGGCCGATATTATGGTGTAATTTACATTGTTGTCAGACCTTTCCTTTTTCCGGAATAATAACGAACTTTGTTATTTCAAATGGATCACCCTGTATATTTTTTGCTTTTTGAAATCCTTAAGAAATACCGATTATTTTTCATCTAATGTTCCCTATACCTAAATGCCATAATTTCGGAGTTATAGCTACATTTACGTTATCTCCGCCGAAGTTAAAATAATAAATTTAGATGGCTATGACGGTTACAATAACTACTTTGACGTTTCAATATTATCTCCGCCGAAGTTAAAATAATACATTTAGGTGGCTATGACTGCTACAATAACAACTTTGACGTTTCAATAAATTATTATTGTTGAAGTTTATTGAAAGTCACAATGGATCGTTTATCTGAGAAAGAAAGAATTGAGATTTTAATGATATTAGGATATGGTGATAAGCGTAGAAGTCAACAAGAAACGTGTAATATCTTTAATAATTTATATCCTAACCGAAATCCAATAACAAGATCTACTGTCAGTAAATTAGTAAAAAAGTTTAACGAAACTGGTTCAGTAAAGGATTTATCCAAATCAGGGCGCAGAAAAACTGCATCAACTGAAATCAAATCTTTAGATATTTGTGTCCTGTTAGAAGACGATCCACACCTGAGTACTAGACAACTATCCAGGGAACTTGATATTTCGCAAACATCCGTAATGAAAATTTTACGTGGTAATAAATTCCATCCATACAAAGTAACGTTGGTTCAAGAGTTGTCAGATGACGATTTTGATAGACGTGTAGAATTTGTAGACCTAATGATGGAAAATGTTACAATAAAAACGATCCAAATTTTTTAAGTAATGTTATGTTTTGCGATGAGGCCACTTTTTGTATTAATGGAATCGTAAATCGGCATAACTGTAGATACTGGTCACGTAGATATTGGTCCCTTTTTCATTGAGGGTAACTTAAATGGTCAGGCGTATTTAGATTTATTGGAAAATAGTATTATACCTAATTTGGTTCGGTTATTTCCAAATCCAAGTAAGTATTTTCAATTACATTAAAAAAAAACTTCATTATTAGAAATTTTCAGACAATAACAATATCCCAAACGACAATATTTGGCTACAACAAGATGGTGCCCCACCTCACTATGCGCGTGTGGTGAGGAAATACCTAAATATGTGTTTCCTAGAAGATGGATTGGAAGGCGTGATTTTATCGAATGACCCCCGCAATCACCCGACATGAATCCTTTAGACTATTTCCTGTGGGGTCACTTAAAAAACATCGTTTATAAAACAAAACCTGCCAATATTCAGGAATTAAAAGATAGGATTACCACAGAGATAAGAAGAATTGAGCAGTCAGGGATGTTGCAAAATGTATTGAAAATTTTTAAAAATCGCATGGCTTGTTGTATTGAAGTAAATGGACAACATTTTGAGCATTTGCTGTAATCGCCTTTACTGTAGTATTCAAATTAAACGAGTTTTTTAATCATAGCCTATAAATGTATTATTTTAACTTCGGCGGAGATAACGTAAAGGTAGCTATAACTCCGAAATTATGGCATTTAGGTATAGGGAACATTAGATGAAAAATAATCAGTATTTCTTAAGGATTTCAAAAAGCAAAAAATATACAGGGTGATCCATTTGAAATAACAAAGTTCGTTATTATTCCGGAAAAAGGAAAGGTCTGATAACAATGTAAATTACACCATAATATCAGCCGTATCACAAGACCCTTGCCCACCAAAATCCATAAATAACGTGCAAGTCGTTTCCGAGATAATTGAAACGTTCCATACTTAAAACTCACTCTGTATATATATATATATATATATATATATATATATATATATATATATATAGTTAATTTTATGTCGTATTCAATACCGTTGTTTCGCGTCTGCTGTTATTGCTACTTTCCTCTTTTCCGCTTTTGCGGTGTTGGTTGCTGCTCTTCCTGTTCTTGGCGCTGTTGGTGTAGGTGATTCTTGCGAGGATGAGGGTTTCCTTGTGTGGCGATGATTGGCGAATATTAACTTCCATGCATTGATCAGTTTTTGAGAATCCTCTTATTTGTTGAGGTTGGCTATCATCATGGTGTTTTTAGACGCTATGGTGTGTGCTGAACTGCTGATGTGCTGCGCTAGAGATCATGTAGATATCTTCCTCTCTACAGCCTTTTTGTGCTCCTCGCATCGAACGTTGAGCTTCATGTTTGGTTGTCTTATGTGCACCTTGCCACTAAGAACCACAGAGGGGTAGGCACTACTAACAGCTACGATCATGATTCCATAGGAAACAGGAATAACAGACTAGGTTGCGAAGATCCGCAGAAAAAATCGCTACAGACAACAATCAACACGGACAGAAAAATATCTTCAGTGCTCCCAACATCAAAAATCAAAATCTGCTTGGAGTCTACACAAACAAAAGAATCAACGTTCGACGCGAGGAACACAAGCAGGCTGTGAAACAGAAGACATCTATTTCATTTTTAGTGTAGTATGTCGGCAGTACTAACACACCCTAGCGTTTGAAAACACCATGATTATAACCTACATCAAAAACACTATAAAAAGGACCATTGGAGAGGCCATCGAAATTGAGCAACAGGAACAGAACCTCAACAGACGAGACAATTCTCAAAGATTACCCAATACGTGGAAGTTAATACTCGCCAATTAAAGCCGTACTAGGAAACCCTTACCATAGAAGGATCCCCTACAACAACAGCACCCACAACAATAAGAATAGCAACACCGAGGAAACGCAAAAGGGAAAAGTAGCCAAAGTGAAAGAATTGAAAGTGATGAAAGTATACAATATCGGGTATAAACAGGAAACCGGACAGCGAGATATCTGCTCGATTTGAGTAACACGGAGCAGAGTCAATCAGTTGGAGGTAACTTAATGATGGGAAATAGAGCTTTGCCGAAACGTTGTTGTGTACTGACAGGGTCAGAGAGAACAGCAGCAGACGCGAGACAACTCCCGGACAAACAGCGGTATTGGATATAATATATATATATATATATATATATATATATAAGCTGTACTGTACGTTTGTAGATCTGGAGAAAACATATGACAGAGTGAATAGGGAGAAGTTGTAGGAAATATTAAATGAATATGGCGTAAATAAAGGTCTAATAAATGGAATAAGGGCAGTATACAACGGTAGTCGGGCATGTGTTAGGGTGAGAGGGGGTGTGAGTGAATCCTTTAATATTGAGCAAGGAGTGCGAAAAGGTTGTGTGATGTCACAGTGGTTGTTCAATGTATACATGGATAAATTTATTAGACAAGCATGTACTGATACACATGGTGTAATAGTTGGTGACGTAAATGTACGACTGGTGTATGCAGATGTCACAGTCTTATTAAGTGACAGTGCCGATGAGCTCTAAACCGCTCTGAGGAAGTTTGGTACAGTCTGTGAGAGCATGGAGCTAAAGGTAAACGTGAACAAAGCTAAGATTGTGGTGTTAAATCGGGAAGGTGGAAAGGAGAGTAGAGTATTTACCCTACAAGATGAAACTGTGGAGCAAGTGGACGAGCTGGTATATCGGAGTAGAACGTTTACTGCAGATGGTAGAATGGAGGGCGAGATTGGACGAAGGGTCAATGTTGGAAGGAAAGTGATTGGAAGTATGTGGACGATAATGAGAAATGAAAGCATGAGTCTAGAGCTGTGAAACGAGCAATCTATAATGGCGTTCGTCCCGTCAGTACTGTATGGAAGTGAGACAAGAGTATGTCAAAAAAAGCACGAAAGAAATATAAATGCCGTGGGTATGAGATTCCTGAGAAGCACGTGTGGTAAAACGAGAAGGGACAAGATAAAGAATGAATGCATAATGACGGAGTGTGGCGAGGAAAAGACGGTGGTGGATAGATAATAATAAAAGTAGTAAATTACGTTGGTTTGGTCACATTGAGATAATGAACAAGCAAATATATGTGGGTGAGGTTAGAGGAAAGCCCGAGTCTGGTAGGCCGCGTAAAACTTGGCGGAATGCAGTAGAATGTATGATAAAGAAAAGAAAGATAAGGAGTTTTAAAAATAAAAGGGCATGTCCCAGGCCATGTATGAACTTTGTGGAAGCTAGGGAAGTATGCGGAGATAGGAAAGCATGGAGAAAGATTGTGAATGAAAAATAAATACCAGGCAGGAGTTGTTTTGCCTATCCCGCAAGGGAATGGCATGAAGGTTAAGTTAAGCTTTCAGTGAGAAGGGGAAAATAAGAAGGGTTAATTTTGCGAAAATGTTGTGACTGAAAGCAAAAACATTTAAAAATCAAACGAACGTTAATTTTGATTAAAAAAAAGTTTGAATCGATTTATACCATTGCACTATAACTCGCAGACTTAAACCAAACTTCATAATAATACAGTTTAGATTTAATAGACACCGACTTATCCTGTGAGCGGCCCATTTAGTAATTTTCCTACCTACTTTGCTGCCAATCTGGACCTGATCTTTGGTTAAACGTAGTCGCTATTAATATTAGACATCCTGTATATTTAACATTAAATTTCTGAAATGCAATGGAACCTTTCATAACGGCCATTATCTGGCCCTTTTTTATAAACCATTCAAATTTAGTTCACATATTAAACCACAACTTTCCTTAATTATAAATCGTGAAAGAGTTTCAGATACTTGAGTTGCACTGAACCATGAAAAGGTTTACATTCGACTAAAATCCTAAAATACAAATTCAATTGGAAACCCTTTCCAGTTTTATGTGCACAAAGCGCTTTCTGAAATAACGTTTTCTAAGTAATTTTACAAGATCTAATTTAAACATTGAATAGGAGAGGCAGAGTTAATTAATAATCGACAGAGGTAAACAATATCAACTAACCACGTAGAAATTGAATCAGTGACGAGTACACTGAAATGAAGACGGGCGTATATATACGTGTACTCTGACTACATGGAATTATTGATGCCAAATATTGTTTACATCCTTAATAAAGGTTGTATCATGTTGGTTTAACGAGGAATCTCGAATAAACTGAATTTACATTTTTGAATTTAACAATGTTTTTCAACGATATAATAAATTGTGTACTGAGAAAATGCAATTTTTCAAATAAATTAAACCATAAACACGGAGGATATTATAAAGATTGGACAAAAACTCGGATTGGTTGAATTTATATTGTCACTCCATTAACCTAAGGACTTACTTCTGGAATAATATACAATATTCCCTGTTGTTGATGTAGACATTGATTCATTTACAAGACACGTGGTGGGAATTTTTGCCTAGCTGGCGTCTGTTAAGAATTTACTATTAAGGAAACGTGATATGCAAAAAAATTTTCTGTATTGTTATAGTAATTTGAGATTTTAGTACATTTCAGGTATACTGGCCTCGTTTCAAGCTCCTGCTTTATTTAATACTAATAATAGATAACTTTGTTTCGTTTAATATGGACACTAGTGATCTTTCGCTTCATTAGGAAGTAAGTTCCACAATCTTTTACACCATTTATTTTACTACAAATTTCCATAAATATTGTTGGCTTCGTAACTAAGATTTTGATTTATTTACGTTCTTTCGGTATGTTTATCTTCACATTTTCATACACCTTCCGAAACCTGGATTCTTAAATACGTTAGGCACACTTACTCGCTATCGTTTACCATCCGATAGGGAACGTCTAGGTTGATAACTTCTTACAGCAAATACAAGTAAGGTGTTAAACGCCTTCGTCTCAGTAAAACTGTTATTCCATACACAAATAAGCTAACGGTGAGATATTTTTCTTTATTATATGACAGAGTCCTGGGTATGAAAGCAATTAGGTATAACTAACGTCTAGGAACTGTTATTGAGTGCGGAAGTATTTCAACCAGCTATTGAAGGGTGCTTTAAGTTTCTATAAATGAATATCTGTTTCTATTTCTGAATTGTTTGCTTGTGATGTGCTTTACCTACAATTTAAGATGTAACAACTCAGTATAGGTTATGATCTTTAAATTTTTCACATACTAAATGTGTCTGGATATTAAATCAATCAGTTATTTCTTTTGGACCGTACTGACAGCAGTAAGTTGTGAAAGTTCGAGTTTAGTATATGATGTTGCCGTTATCATTTTAGAACTTTAAAATTTAATAACTATTATGTGGGGCATCAGCTAGGATACGGATAGTGTAGATTTAATTTTGTTTTGTTGTGTATTTGTTTTTAACCGTAATAAATGCACGGGTTTAATCTCGGGTTATTTGGGACTAAATGTGTTGAGAATAAAAGGGGTACACCGTCACTTCTACCGATTTTAGACTATTCCTTACACACTGTGAGCACTTGAACTAGTGGTATCTCGCTCAATACTATTTATTAAATCTAATATTACCACTATTTATAGTAATTATCCTACTGTCATATTTACAAAAATTAAACAATTGCAATTTAATGTGGCGCATAAATTCCATTATATTGTGCTACGTTGCGTTCTTGATATTATTGACCTACTGCTGACTAATGTTTATGTTACAAATTCTTTATGCTAAACTATAGTTATGAAAGTTACTATTTAGCTTAATTATTGATAATGATTGCAAGGAAGGGGCAATTGTGGTATACAGTATTTTCATTACAATCCCTTTCTCTGTGGTTGACTGCTTTCTCCTCCTTACTCGTGTCCATTCTCGTTTCCTGCCACATGTTGCTCTAATTTTTCTTCGGCTTGTTGTAGTAGAGAATCTAATTACAGAATCTGGATGTCTTTTTTTAGTTTTAATCGTTGGTATGAGCCTCCTCTTTGCTTTACTACTGGGTGCTGGTGCGACACATGCCTGTGCTCTTGATTTAGTATTTCTTATCCACTGCCTTTCATTTCTGCCGGTACGTGATTGTTATAGATACTGCGCTTTTTCTGACATGGGTTAAGTTAGGTTCCAGCTTTCCTTTTCTCTTTGCTACTGGGGCGACTCTAGTTTGGGCTCTTGATTTCCCTTGATCGGGGTTGATTCTTTCTGCGTTGAGGGTTTTTCTTCTCACAGTTTGTACGCGTGTGAGGGTAATGGAACAATTTCTGTTTATTTATAAAACGAAATTTAACTCTCTTACCTGCTGCTTTCTAGGATGTTTTTACCTTTAAGGGGTGTAATTCCTTATAGTCCCACAGTAGACTTTTATGTTCCGTAATGCACCTTTTCTGTAGCACTGGGGGACTGCAGCTTTTTTCTTCTTCCTTCCGGCGGTGGTGGTGGTGTTTTCACTGCTTTTCACCGGTGGTGGCTCGATGGAGTATTTTTGCTTTCACTGGCTGCCGCTGTTGGTGGCTCGAAGGACCATGTTTGCTTTTACTGGTTTCCAATGTTAGTGGCTCAAAGGAGTATGTTTAATTTCACTGGTTGCCGATGTTGCTGGCTCTATTGACCATGTTTCCTTTACTGACTGTCGGTGGATTGGAAGGACCATGTTAATTTCACTGTTTGCCAATATTGGTGGCTCGAATAACTATGTTTACTTTTACTGGTGGCCGATGTTGCTGGTTCGAAAGATCATTTTCCTTTCACTGGTTGTCGGTGTTGGTGATTCAAAGGACTATGTTTATTTTACTCCTTTTATATTTTATCTTCTCAAACTGGCTTGCTGTAATACAGGTATCCTGAAGTACTATTTAATGTATCTAAATGTGTTTGAGCAGCTCCTCTGTGACAGTCCACAGACGGAAACACAGTTGCGCCTTCCTCGGCGCGGTAGTATATGGTGTACACAATTTGTCTCAAATAACCCAACATGTTTGTTCATGCTCGCTTACAAGCGTTTCCTAAATCTTTACTTAATTGGGTGATTTATGTTATGCGGGCTGTTCGTCCCAGTACCGCTGATGCCTTCAGAATAATAATTATTTGTTTGTTTTGTGTGTTAGTGTCTCGTATGCTTAACTTAACCTGTACTTTTCCAGGTCAACGTTTATTTCTGTAACTGTGGCTATCGTCCTTTTCCTTTGACCTTTTCTTGGTTTGAGAGCTGTACAAGGGCAAACCAAGTCGTGACCTTTTTAATTTTTATTGTGTTTTCTAAGTCAACTACACGCCAAGCGTTTTCCAAATAGACTAAGCTACCGGATTCTTAAAAGGGGCCACGACACATCTCCTAATTTCATTGTTGTTCACGTGAAATAAAAAGCTCACCTGGCACAAGAGCTCTGGCAGCATATGTACAACAACAGAAAAGCTAGCATACGAGAAATATCTCAAACGGAAAGGTCGCCCCTAAATTCTGACAGGAATCACAAAGGGAGGTTTATTATCAATCCAGGATTGGTTAGCTTTTTTAAATATGCATCTGAATTGGGAGTAGTGTGTCAAATCTAGTGATTGGGTATATTTTTAAATAACTCGTACATTTAATCCTTTTTATGTTTTGTGCGTTTGACATATAACTTTTAGCAACTTGGATAAGTGACGAAAATAAGGTGAACAGTTGTTCACGAGGTATAAAGAAATGATCAGGTAAAGGAAAACTAGGATGTGTTTTCGCCTTGAAGAGCTTACCGCGGTTTCAAACACCATTGAACAGGACATGTGAATGTATATTGTGTGAATCATGTATCAGGTGTGTGTGGTATTCATACGTATATGTGTGATTTAGTTACACCTGAGTAATTAGATACCAGATTTTGACGGTGATTAAGTACGCAAAAATATTTTCAAGCATTGATGGGAATACGTTGGTAAAATTAATTGCGTAGCACTTTGTTTAATTGCCGTGGAACTTAATGGTATCTGGTGTTGAATTTTATTATAATAAAGCATCATATAATTAATTCAACCTTTTTTTCGTAAGTCGAAGATGAAGATTTTTTTAGTTTAACGTAAGGCCGTTACCTGAAATTTGTGATGATGACGCTTGTGTAAAGTTAGCAAATTTGCATTTTCTTTTACAGCTACCGGCTGAAAGGTTTCCCATAGAAATTGTCGGTACAGCTTATTAAAGGAAGATTTCCCATTGTCGGGTTAATTAATGTTTTAAGTGCTTGGAGAGAGGGGTAGTTTGTTTCTCTCCCTTGAGTCAATGTAGATTCACAGTTAATACCGGTACGATGTGGTCCGTTAACGTGAAAAATGTTGGTAGACTGGCGCCGAGACGTCGGGATGGCGTAAATAGGAGAGTTTTCCGTCGCTTAATATTAATGTAAGCGTGAAGTACTAAACAAGATAGCATGCAAACACGTCATGATTATTACTGATAAATTTTATATTTTGGGTTTGTAATCGTTTATTTTTACGTTGCATGACAATTACCGCTATCGTCCTTAATATATGATAATATTTTTCAAAAAATTAAAGTTGCCAAATAAATATATGAAATATAAATACATAAGCATAAGCATGCTATATTTGCGTTAAACTATTATGATATACAGAGGATATTAACTGTAATTGTTACCGAAAAGTTTAAACTTGTATAAAACGTAAATAAAAACACACGATTACAACCCAAAAGACAAGTATTTTAATAACAAGCAAATTAATGTTTCGTCTAAGATATTACGTCCACTTACAGTGAAATTCCGATGATTCTAACTAATATTCTTGTCCATTAATTTATCTGTTAACGCTTATTTTATTTCAATATAGGATTGTTTTCTTTGTACGAATTATGTGACGTTTAATAGTAAACACTAAGCACCAAGCACGTTAGTCGAATTTTGAAGGTGCTATTTCGCTATCTTGTTATTGTAATTACAGTGATTAATAGGAAAACGGAAAAGGCTACATATTTTATTCCCTCCGCAAGAGGGAGGGCGGGCAGCTCCATCCATAATAACAAATTGGCACAAAAAATCAGCTGAATTTGAAAGCCCATACCTTGACTTTCGATTTGTTTCTTGATCTGCAGTAACACTCTTTACATTTAATTCATTATTTTTTCAGAAATAAAACCGAGCTGCATGCAAATTTACAGTCACTTCGTTCCTCGTAACTTCAAAACCGATACCTACATTCGAGGTACAAAGATCCTCCCAATTCACCTTTGGTGCCCTTTCCGTAACTCTAAAACAGCTTTCCGATTTTAAACACAACCTCTTCGCCTTGTGCATCATTTAAGAGATTGACCATGACGTGAGCCTTCCCATACCTTTAATCCTATTTCAACGTTGTGCCCAGGTAGGATATCAATCAAACGTAAGCCCAAAACGCTCGTTAAGTGCCCCAACTCTAAGCTTACCCATCTCATTTACAGTTTCAACTGTCAAAAATGGCAGATCACTTTCCCTCCTTCTAAGGTTGCTTATTTTTTAAACTAGAAACAACACCCGACACTTTGTCAGACCCCAACGACTCAGACGTAGAATCTTTTTCCGGATAAACATGTTTCTGAGAGTGCTTACCTTTTCACGGTTCTGCATCTTCCTGGATAGGTGTCAGTTTATTACGAAAAGAATAGAGTACGTTTTTAATGTTTCCCACAAAGGAACTAAAAATATAGACAGTTAATGCGGGTGGCGTTCGACGAAAACACCTGTATAGAAAAACTTTGCTTAACACAGACTATATAAAAAATGCAAGCTACAACCGAAACTACCATAATTGAGACATAACGCACATCACCTACTTATCCAACTAATCCTAACAGAGTATGCGAGGGACTATTATCTTGATACACAACCATCCCAAATGAGCAGCCGCCACGGTTTATCTTCCCTTAACCTGTATAGTTCCTACTCCTGGTTAACACACTCTTCGTTATTGAACTGCATTTCTAATATTTATAATGCAGTACTACTAGAAGATCTCACTTCCAGACACACAATTCAGTGATATCATCGCTTACTCCTCGTCAGAAATAGAAATATCGTACTTTCTTTAGCTGTAACAGCATACCCATCCTCGATTTTACATTGTACCTAAAACGAATAATAGTATTTCGATGAAAATTGTTGCTTTGGCGCTACAATTACTTTTGAACCTACCTCTTCTGGATTAAGAAAATTCAACGGGTGTCTCGTCCATTTCTCAAACCAGATCTAATGCAAATATCAGACTAGAAACCAACAGACTTACCAAACGAAATCAGATCTACGAAACAGCTTAATTAAAATTCCGGGAAAGCTACGCCTAATTCTATTTCCGAAGGAATGAAAGTATACTTCCATAAACGTAACACCTAAACCTACATCTCGTCCCAACCTTTGTCCTACAGAACGATTTCTTTTTCAAGTAGTATGGCAATGTTACTAAAAACCATCCTGTCGTACAGGTCATACCTCGAAGCCAACTATCCCTTATTCAACAGCCAGCTTTGTTTTAGACCAACTCGTTCATACCACGATCCCATGGTAAAACTTTACACATAGTCCTTCAAACCGTTCAACCACCATTATTGCTGATTTGTTGTATTTATAGACATTAAACAAACATTGGACAAAGTTTGGCCTTGTACACAAGATACAATAGCGTTCGTTCGATTCCTTCTTTGATATCTGACAGGCGTGTGAAGATCAGAGTTGCTATTCTACTTCCCCAACATTTTCTCTATCCATGCACGTACCTAACGGTTCTTCCTTGGTACCAATATTGTACAGAATTTTTGTTCAAATTCCCCGAAGCACTAACCACCTATCTAAAGCCTAATTTGCTGACGAATCTGCTCTATGGGTGAATAGCAGAAGAAGTGACGGAGCAAGTAGGCTAATCTCACAGCAGCTTTTCCGGTTTCCGAAATGGGATAATTGGTGGAGTCTAACAATCTACCCTGACAAAGCACAAACTATACTTTTTTGACATCTCAAACAATCATAGTATAATAAGTAAAACTCTATTAACCCAACAAGAGGCAGATAAAGACTACAAATAAAAAACCAAATTACAAACCTAGGGATCGCATTTTCCAAACCCTGATATTAGCAACGCTATACCTGTGCCTGTATCCGTGCCCGTGCCCGTGTCCGTGTCCGTGTCCGTGTCCGTGTCCGTGTCCGTGTTCGTGTCCGTGTCCGTGTCCGTGTCCGTGTCCGTGTCCGTGTCCGTGTCCGTGTCCGTGTCCGTGTCCGTGTCCGTGTCAGTGTCCGTTTCCGTGTCCGTGTCGGCATCCGTGTCCTTGTCCGTGTCCGTGTCCATGTTCATGTCTGTGTCCGTGTCCGTGTCCGTGTCCGTGTCCGTTGCCGTGTCCGTGTCCGTATCCGTGTCCTTGTCCGTGTCCGTGTCCGTGTTCATGTCCGTGTCCGTGTTCGTGTCCGTGTCCGTGTCCGTGTCCGTGTCCGTGTCCGTGTCCGTGTCCGTGTCCATGTGTGTGTCCGTGTGTGTGTCCGTGTCCGTGTGTGTGTCCGTGTCCGTGTGTGTGTGTGTGTGTGTGTGTGTGTGTGTGTGTGTGTGTGTGTGCGTGTGTGTGCGTCTGTGTGCTATACAATTGTTTTCACTATAGCTTAATCGACACATTACTGTATTTTACAACACATGCAAAGTTTTGCCAGAATGGGCCATGATGTGCATGTGTGTGTGGGGGGGGGGAGGGTGTCTATGTGTTCCTACGTGCGTGAGTGCCTGCGGATGTACTTAAAATTTCACATTTCAGCTTGACTTCTTTCCTTATTCTATGCGATCCTTTGATATGGTGTGCAATTTAAGCATTTGTTCAAATTTTCCCAATACCTCAGTAATTATAAACCTCATAAGAAAATGTGTAAACATATTTTTAAAGATGATCCAATTTACATAACTTTTCTTTATAAAGATTCTTAATACGAAGTCAAATAAGTGTTAAAAGTTAAAGCAATGTGATTTAAAATGGTTAAATTGTATTAACAATATTCTTATAGAAGCGGACTGATTTGAATTTTTTGTCAAGTTAACATTTATATTTAATGTTTATCTAACATGAAGCTTTAAATGTCAAAAGGGCATGATTGTTGTTGTTTTTGCAATATCACCAGTTTTCGTTGTGAAAGTCTTACAAAAGCAGTTACATAATAGTATACTGTTATAATAAACTGCAAGATAATGATTACATTTTATTAACCATAGACATGCCCTTTCGAAATTCTTATTTTAGAAGTGAGATACCTAAAACAAGATAATACCTAAAATGTGTGTGTGAAATCGCAAAAAATACGAGATAAGAGTATTTTTTTTCACTATACCTTAATTAAATATTTATTAGAAATTTATCGCGCACGCGTAAATTATCCGCCCATAATTTTTCTCTTATCTAATCGTATACAGCAATTGAAATTCTATTTGGTAGAGGTTTGTGAATCGATTTTTTGCAGTATTTGAGCACTGTGTATCGTCGTGAAGTTTGCCATTTGGCTTACGATAGATCGTTTATTTAAGATATCCTCTATAAACTCTTGGCATAAATTTGTCAATGTTTAAAATCATGGAATTTACTAATTGCAAATTGTAAAATAGGGGAGTTCTACCTGAAATATAATCTTAATTGGAGTTTTCAACATCCAGAATATTACTATGATTCTACTATAATTATACAAAAAAAAATATTATTTTATTTTTTCTATTGTCAGTTTGTAGGTTGGACGGTATTGTATTGTTTCATACCAGATGTTTGTCCATGCATTTATATCGCTCGCGCCATTTCGGCGCATATTATCCAGTAACTAGCCCACGCCAGATTAAAAAGGCCGAATATCAGTTTTATCCCGAGGTATTGAATATTCCTTGCTCCAAAATCCGTTCCGTCTGTAGCTTCCTATTCCTGAATGTTTCCTTCTGTTTTTTATGTTTATGATTAATTTATCAAATGAAAGCTTAGTTAATGCTTTATAGCGTTTATATCAAGTTATACACTAAAAATATTAAACCTTGTTGTTTATTAGAGTAAAAGTAAGGTAGTCAAGTCATAAAAAAAGACTCGACCCTACCTCCGAATTATAGCGAAAGGCTGTGGCTAAGTGGCGTAATAACTAGTCATAAATAATTGAGAGTAGAAAAAGGGCTAATTTAGACGGTGTTCTGTTTAAAAGCTAACCATTAGACTGACATATCGTAATGTAACTATTGAACGTAGGTGTCCTAATGAAACCCTATATATGTATATGAGTATCACAACATATTACTGTAGTGCAGCGAGCATAAAAGAATACAAGAATTGTTTAATTAATACATCAGCAAAGAACTTCTAACGTTAACATTATCAATTTCGTAAATTGTGCAACAGAAGGTACTTAAAATTCTACTCAAGCATTGGAAAAACCACATCTGGTACAAACGAAGCGTTTTTACCCTAAAAATAAGTTATTTTTCTTCCAACATTAAATAACAGCAAAAAGATTGTAGCTCAAAAATGTGTAAACGAGGGATATAAAAGCGAGTTTTATTAAAATACACCTCAAAACTTTTATAATCAATATTCAACGACAAAATTTTTTATTTATTTTCGTTAATAAATTGTCAAAATAGTAAACATTTATATAAGTGTGTGTAAACAAAAAGCAGTTAATTTAATAATCCTCAATTAAAATGAAAATTTTTATTTATCTTATTAATATTCTTTTTTTTTACGGTATATTAACTGATAACAGTTTTGCATTTTATGAAAGGAAACTCAAAAATCGACTGTAAAGGTGACGTATTACTTAACAACAAGACAGGCATTTGAAAAAATTAACGTAACTGTACACAATTAGGTTTGCATCCAACGCATTCATCCCGATTGACGATTAGGTTTAGTACATAAAAAACTTTGTTCATCTAGAAAGTTATTTTTAAAAAGTCTTAATGTGATTCTCAGTTTTTTTACACAATCCTAAAACCATCATTAATTCACGTCATATTAGTGTTATTATTATAAGAGAATCTTCCGACCCGAAAAAAACTTTTCCAATATAAATAGAGCAAAAAGTATAAATGAAAACGGGATGAATTGCTGCTTAATCTGAATAAAAACATCATTATGCTTTGACTGTAAAACAATTTTAATTAAAGTCCTTAAAACAATCAATCTAATAATAATGTATCTTATCGAATAAGTAATAAAAAGTAATTAACTCACCCCTAGAACCGTTCTATGTTGTAATACCCTCTTTCTCTCTAATAACGTTGAAATACGTTTCCACGATTTTTATTCTGAAATAATAATACAATCATATTCGAGAGTACGCAAAACTCATTTACACGTGAAACTTTTTTTTCCGATAAATATACCTAAACAACGAACTACACTCAGCCCCAAAAAACAAATTAACCGTGTCAAAACAAAATTATTCTAAATAAAATAAACTAAATTAAGTCAAAGGAACTAAACCCTGAGACCGTTTCACAATATAGCAAAACCAACTGAATTGAAACAAATAAGTACAAGGGGGTGCGTTGTGAAAGTCAGGATCCAGACCTCCCGTTGCCAAGAAAGCTGTGAGAGCGCTATTGCTTGCATACTCCGTCCCTTGAAGTTATAGGACACTAAAGCCTAAAATAAGGTAACGCAATACATTAGACTGAGAGTGTCCCCAGAAAAACAAATTATTGTAAGTAATATAACGGTACTACTGAAATATGTCTCATATAAATCGACAGCAGGTCGGAAAGTAGGATCAAAATTAGCAACTGAAGATCAGTGTAACGGCAAACTGTAAGTATAAATAGTGACCCTACAGCGCGAGTACTATAACTCCATAACTTCTATTTATCTTCATAACTTTCTACCCCACCTTTCTATCCCATAACAGTACACCCCAGCTGACCAGAGGGCTTCAATTCCCCCATTAACTTGAGACATTATCTAACAAAGGATGCAATGCAAAAAATAAGCTGAAAAGTTTCTAAAAACCAAAAAAAAAAAATGCAGTACGCACACGATACGATACAAATCACAGCGGAACTGTCAACTCGACGCTCACCGTAACACGTATACCTAAAAAAAGCTAAAGAACAAGACAGTGCGTGGAGGTGCACTTTTACATAAGAATGCATCCTGCTAAAGTCCCACACAAAACCCACCCATTTGTGGAGAATTATATTGAAATATCTCGCCCAGAGAAGACAAAAGAGACCGGGCTGTTCTTTATGGGTTCCGGGCTTTGCATGATTCCACAGTCGTCGACCCAAGATAAGACAAACCTCACCACATTTTCTGATTAGTCGTCTTTAATAAGCAGTGGCCTCTTCTGTAGGAAAATTCTTACCCCGTTCCTGCACATGGACGTTGGGCGCCAAATTATTACGAGCCAAACTTACAATATTTTTTGGTGTACAATTGTTAGGAATGAAGGTAAGAAATGTACGAGAAAAAGCGGCGACTACCATCGCTCAGACTCTTCTGACTTAGGCTCACGACATTGTAAGAGAAATCTTAATCGTCAGTAGTCATAATGCACATACAGTTATCACAGCCGTAATCTCTAACTTATTAGGCTGTAATACTCACGAGCGCCGTTATCTGTCGTACACTCGCGCACAATACGCATGTGCACCTGAGTGATCTGTTTTATTATTTGCTTTCACATAAACGTCCGTCACAACAAAGAATGTTTACTTCCACTTGTATAATAGAAGTCTTATTTGGTTGTACGATCGATTGTACTCATACGGCAATCAATGTCAGTAATGACCACTAATCTCTAACCTAATTAACACACTTTTGATATTACTTAAAGAGTTATTGCAGACTTTCTTTATTTATTGGATCACGCGCATACTGAATACTTAACTGAATATTTGCTGTTTTATTTTCAAATCTGCTTTTGCACTTTTTAAACTTCTTCAAATGATAAACTATTATCTCCTTTCAATTCACATTTAAACTGTTTTATTTATGAATATTCTTCTATGATTCTATGCCCGCTATGGGTTATTACAATCGCTTATATACGTACTGCTGAACTAAAATTTCACAAACAAAATCTAACACTGACCATTCTAAGGTTCCTTGAACCGCGCGACGTTCTTTACTTAAGCTCTAACGGAACGGTTCTCTCACCCTTATTAAACTCTCCCTTTTATACCTTCTGTCCGTCATATTGCCTCAATATATTCGCGCCAACATCAAAATGCAACTATCACAATCGAAATCTCACGCGTTTCGTCGTCGGGCCGAAGTCCTGAAAATGGAACAAGACTCTAGGAAAAACCATTAATTGTAATAATATTCACTCTATACATTATCCAGACCATAAGTCAGCTTTTTATGAAAATTTCACAAGTGGGCGATCTCTATTTCCGCATAATTTAGCTAACTCCATCACATTCTAACAACTTCATTTTTGTATACGCACTCAATTTTTCCATTATTGCACGATATTACAAAATTTCTATGTGCAAAAGTATGCATACATATTCCTTACTGCACATTCACACAATATCAATATATCATAATCTTACCCACTCATACGTCTACAACCGTTTCTTTTGATCTTAATTCTTTTAGACACAGCCTCAAAAGACCAGTGGCAAACTGATAGTGTTTTATCAGTGTCACCCCAGTAATAATTTCCCCAAAACAATATTTTTCAACCAAATTAAATGCTTTCAACATAAACAGTTTTCTACGACATTCAAATATTCTTTCATATGACACACAATATTCTATTAAACTCTAGTGGCATATCATTTACACCAACTTACATTCTGCATATACAAAAAAAAATTTTACGTGCAAACTCACTACATTTACATTCAAAATACATCCAATACGTTATCAGGATTGTATGTATGTGTATGTGTCTGTGTCTGTGTCTGTGTCTGTGTCTGTGTCTGTGTCTGTGTCTGTGTCTGTGTCTGTGTCTGTGTCTGTGTCTGTGTCTGTGTCTGTGTCTGTGTCTGTGTCTGTGTCTGTGTCTGTGTCTGCGTCTGCGTCTGCGTCTGCGTCTGGGTCTGCGTCTGCGTCTGCGTCCGCGTCCGCGTCCGCGTGTGCGTGTGCGTCCGCGTGTGCGTCCGCGTGTGCGTGTGCGTGTGCGTGTGCGTGTCCGTGTGCGTGTGTGTGTGTGTGTTTGTGTCCGTGTGTGTGTGTGTTTGTGTCTGTGTGTGTGTGTGTGTGTGTGTGTGCCTTGTGCTTTGTGCCTTGTGCCTTGTACCTTGTGCCTTGTGCCTTGTGCCTTGTGCCTTGTGCCTTGTGCCTTGTGCCTTGTGCCTTGTGCCTTGTGCCTTGTGCCTTGTGCCTTGTGCCTTGTGCCTTGTGCCTTGTGCCTTGTGCCTTGTGCCTTGTGCCTTGTGCCTTGTGCCTTGTGCCTTGTGCCTTGTGCCTTGTGCCTTGTGCCTTGTGCCTTGTGCCTTGTGCCTTGTGCCTTGTGCCTTCTGCCTTGTGCCCTGTGCCTTGTGCCTTGTGTCTTGTGCCTTATGCCTTGTGCCTTGTGCCTTGTTCCTTGTGCCTCGTTCCTTCTGCCTTGTGCCGTGTTCCGTGCGCCGCCCGCTGTGCACCGTGGGCCTTGCGCCGCGTACCGTCTGCCTTGTTCCGTGTTCCGTGTGCCATGTGCGGCGTGATGACTCCAAATCGACAATATTTACGTATTTATAATGTTGTATTTAATCTTGTTTTTATTTGGCTTAGACCTGACTAGATTTTGAAAGAAATCAGGCGGCGTTGAAGGGGATATATTAGGGGTCATTTTCTTGTTTTTGTCAAATATTTTTAAAACAGCTGCGTATTTCAAAGATTCTTGGTAGAATTTAAACGTTAGTCCAAATTTTTTCATTATCTGAATAACGATTAATTTTATAAGAAAAAGTGTAGACGTTAAAGAAAATTTAATTTTACATAAATTTTCGTTATAAAATGTTTAATGTAAAGTGAAATAAATGTTAAAATGAAATAAATACGATTGAAAATGATGAAGCTGTATTATCGTTAGTTGTATAGTTGTAATTTATTTTCACGTGAATATGTATTTATGTCTATGAATCTCTATCTGACATGAAAACGTCATTCTGACATAGATTATTGTTTTTGTTTTTACATTGTTGCCTGTTTTCGTTATGAATGTATAAAATAGAGGTTGCATATTTATCCTAAAAAAATTGAAATTGAAATTATTTCATATCTTTTAATTTAAGCAAAGAGCAATAAAATTTTATTGCTCTATGATTTAAGTTAGCACCTATAGTCATTTTAGGTTTTCAGTCGCAGCAATTTTTTTTAATCGCTTCATTTTGTTGTTTTAAGCAACATGTTAAAAATAGTGAACGATAGCAGCCAGGCTTAAAAAATTATTCAAGGTCACAAAAATCTTTTTTGTTTGCAAAAGTCTCGTTTTCTAGGACTCGGAGGTCAATTGTGGTGGTTACAAGAAGGAAAGTTCATAAAATTATCTAAAAAAATGGTACTATTCATTTTTCACGTACGACGAACCGTCTGCCTAGTACAGAGTGACGAATGTAAACGTTGAGCGCTGTATTTGATTTCGCACCACCATTGAGGTAGGTGCGTTTTTTTACACGGTATCCCCAGTAGGCCTAGTCTATGTTGAGTGTAAAAAAAATATGTTTCGTCCTCGTCTTCATAAATTTTATGTATTACTATTTTGTTGGAGGCAAGATAAACCGATTTTCCTGCATCCACGATTTGCACCGTATCCTTACATACAATTACAAAAAATGGTATTAAGAATATTATCTGGCTCAGGTGGTAACAATGTTGTAATGGGCTCTGAACAAATGTTATTAAAGATCCAGCCGCACTGTTATGGATCTATGTCTGTTCCCAGTCATTTTTGGACCTGGTAATATACACGATACAAGTGTTGCTGAGCTGCTGCAGTTGTTGGTGGAAGCGATGTTAATTTTACAGCAGTATTGAACCTTGTCGACTTTGCAAAACATAAATACTGGTAATTATCAAGAGATGTTTCCGACTCAAATATAAGTTGTTGAGAACAATTTTCTTGTTGAAAACTTTCGGCAGCTTGATACAAATCAGGACGATTTTCGAACATTTTTAATTTATTTAGTTTTCCTCTGTTGAATAGAGCAGAAGTGGTATCACATCCGGTTATTGCATGTAGCAATAAAATATGTTGCTTACATTGAGGATATTTATGGAAGCTTGAAAAATTATAAAATTGTGTCTTGACGTTTCCTTTGCCTGGTTTCATAAAAAATAATTGTTGCTGTAGATTACTACGTCCGATGAGAAGAACCAAAAGATCGCTGTCCTCGCCTATATGACAGTAGTGTTGACAATTGATTCTTCTATTGCAGTTTCAATAATTAACACATCGAAACGTAATTTGTTGACGCTCAACATGAACTAGGCCTACTGGGGACACCATGTAAAAAAAACGCGCCTTGTACTCTACTTTAATGGTGGTGCGGAAACGGATAATTTCATGAACTTTCTTTGCTGTAACCACCTGAATTGACCTCCGAACCATAGAAAACGAGGTTTTCGCGAAAAAAAAAGATTTTTGTGACATTTGACCGAGTTTATCGATATCGTTCTGTATTTTTAATATGTTGCTCAAAACAAAAAATGAAGCGATTAAAAAAATTTGTAACAACCCATTTTGAGTTGTATTAAAATATATCGTAATTTAGGTTTTTCATTCATTTAGTTGTAGATATAAGAAAAATTTTTGGGCTTCTACCTAAATTTTGTGAAAAGTGCCATTGATTTAATGGTAAGATACATTTTAACGCATTATATTAAAGATTAAAGAATTTGCTCTTTGCAGGCATTTTTTTTACTTTGAGTTACACTTTTATTACTTTTACTTTTCTACTTTAATTACATTTTAAGTACGCATTTAATTCTACTTTTACGAACGCTTTCAGTATATGATTGCAATTGTTGCATTCAAAATTTCAAGAAAATACAATAAACGGATTATTCAATTTCATGAAGATAAATTTATAAGAAGGAAAATTCCATTTTTTGGTGTGATTTACAACGTAAAGTATTATTTCGAGATATTGCGCGATATTGGTGCAAAGATGACATCACCTTGGTTGACATTTCCGTAATCGTTTAGATATCAGAGGTTATTAAAAAGTCAGTCAGAGTTAAAAAAAAATATTTAGTAATTTAAGGCTATAACTAGTTTTAAGATATATTTTATATAACCCTATCATTTCAACTGTTAATAAACATAGTTTGTATATATTTTATTTTTTCCATTTTGATAAAATTTTTATTGTAAACAATCTCGGTTTAGTTATTCCGAGCATAATTGAAAAATAACTTGCGTCCGAGATCATTTTTATTAGTGTTACATTTCATTTTTATTATTTATGTTAAGTGAAAATAACAGCATAAATTTGTAGTAGTTAAGCAAATCAAAAGATTGAACTACCCTACGTTAATCAACCGACTGAGTCAAAGGCATTATTTTTGGTGAATAGTTCGTATCTCTAGTTAGTTTAACGATTTGTGTTGGAGAACTTTTTTACACTTATTTCTTTATTATATTATTATTTACACTATTTATACTTTATACCTTATACGATTACCATTACCATATTATTATAAATTGCTGTCACCATTTTTTTTTGCACTGACGGCCTTTTTAAGCTAAAATGACTGGACTACTAGATGTCTATTAATCTATGTCTGTCATGAAGTTTTAAACGTCTGTTTGACATAAATTATTGTTTTTGCGTTTACAATGTTGCCTATATTCGAAATGAACTTCTTATAAAAGACGTTGCATAATTATCCTTAAAAAATGCAATTAAAATTATTCATTCCTTTTAATTTCTATTTTGTAAGTTGGAAGGTCGTGTGGTGTTCGTTAATAAATAAGTGTAAACAAAAATCAATTAATTTAATAATTCTTAATTCCACTAAAAAAAATTTATTTTGATTATTAATAATTTTTTTCTTTTTCGTTATAGCAAGCGACAAAACCATATTTAATTTGCATTTTATAGAGGGAAACTGACATATTACTTAACTAAGGCAGGTCCTTTAAAAATGAACGTAACTGGAAACAACTAGGTTTGAATCCAACGCATTCATCCCGATCGACGATTAGGTTTAGTACATAAAAAACTTTGTTCATCTAGAAAGTTACTTTTAAAAAGTCTTAATGTGATTGTCGGTCACAACTTTTTTACACAATCCCAAAACCATCATTAATACACGCCATATTATATTACAAGATTATTACAAGAAAATCTTCCAACAAGAAAAAAATTTTCAAATATAAACAGTCCAAAAAGTATAAATGAAAACTGGATGATTTGAGGTTTAATTTAAACATAAACATCATTTATTGTACTTTGACTGTAAAACAATTTAATTAAAGAAGTGCTTGAAACAATAAATCTGATAATAACAATGTAGCTTATCGAACAAGTAATAAAAAGTAATTAAACTCACCCCTAGCGCTTTTCTGTGGAGGGGTAATACCCTGCGCCTCGTAAAATGTTGGCAAACCATAATCGGTGATTTTCAAAACCCATCTTGCATCGATAACGCAATTTCTTGAGGTCAAATAGCCGTGTACTCGTAATGGGGTGGAATGTAGATATTTCATTCCCTGGAAAAAAAAATTCTTCTAAAGTATTGTCTATAATATATGCTGTGTGTCATTTTCTCAATTCACACGAGGATTAGATGAACATTTAAAACTCATTTCACCATTTGCAACGAAATTATCATTGAAATGCAACAAACAGTTTAATAAAGTTAAAGTTTGCAAACTTTTGTTAATCAGTTCAAGTTAGCTATTATGAAATTCCATTCCAATTTACGTCTGTGTTTTGTTCGGTGTAGTGCAAGTCTTACTTTTTTTGTAAATCTAATTCATTTTTATTGCAATATTTTATCAATTAGTGACAATAATGACGGATACCAAAAAAGCACTTTAGCTGCATAGCTTTCAGAACGATCAATCAATATTGCCATAAATACTTTTTTAGTCGCTACATTATATTAAAAACCACCCTAAACGAACAAGTGCAGCTAAATTGAACTAAGGAAGAAAAAATGTAGATATATTGTAAATATGTCAACACAAGATTGAATGACGTTATTGATTCTTCTTTCATTTTTTTAATATTTCGGCCCGCTAATGCACTAATCCATCAACAACATTTTCATTTGGTTCTAAATAATGAAAATTGGACAGGTATTATAATAGTTACGTATACATGAGCCAACTTTTTATATATTACTCCAACATATAACTGCAATTAATTATCTCACGCTTTATCGTACTATCTAAGATTTATTTAAATATTTTTCTCACAAAAAAACAATCAGGTAATTTGTTTATTCCGACATTTAAGTATTTCTGCAATTACTCTAAACCTACATGTATAGTAAAGTATAAGGGTATTAGAAGATATAGAGGTATATGCGTAAAGACGTATGGAGTACAAATGCAAAGAAGGTGTAAAGGCGTGAAGGCTTATTGGTATATATATATATATATATATATATATATATATATTGTTACGTGTTTATCGTGAATAACGTGTATTTTCGATAACTTCCGTTACTTTACTTAATGAATGAACTAATGAACTAATTAGTTACATCTAAATATTAATATTTCCTTATTCGTTGGTGGAATGTTTTTAATTTCGTACCTCAAAAATTATTTTTCGCATTTCTACAGTTAAACTAATTTATTTAACGTACACATCTTTTTATTCCTTTAGAGATATAAATTTGGTATTTAAACAATTTGCGCCATCTCTAAGATTTAGGGTCATTTAATAGAGTTTGAAAATGAATCTTGTTGTTAAAAGACAACAATTAGATATCTGTAAAATTTATTTATCAAAATTTGGTTTTAACATTCTTATCTAGTTTGAATAGTTTTGACAGGTTTGCAATATTGCTTTTGTTAGGGCGTTGTTCCTGATCTTTCTTTGCTTAACACGCCATTTTCCGATGGGGAGGTTGATCTTCAAGAAAAATTTTTCCTTCCGTTTATAAGATGTTTAAGCATCGTTTCTTTGGAAAATTTTTCATATAATGTAATGGTTTTTGGTATAAAACTTTACTGACGCTTTACAAGCGGATCTTATTGAAATTCTCAATCTTCATATCCTCGGACACTTTCGCAAGATTAATTCAATTTATAACATAAGTATGTTGAAGCGAAATCATCTAAAAAAAAGAGCGCCTTGATACCGGCGAAATAAACAGCTATTCTTTATTCATATAAGTAACTAGCAAATTGGAATCCACTACAGATCACCTTCGTACATATTCATACTGGAATTCTGGCTCTTAGCTACTGATTAGCTGTCTTGGTTTCACAAAGTAACTACCACCTTCGAAACACGAAGGGCATTTACAGTTTGGTAATTCTCCATCAAAGGTCAGAATTCTTTATTATTCAATATACACAGGACTTGTGTAATGAACAATGTATTTCTAAAATCCGTACACCATAGTTAGGTTACATTCGGTGTTTAACCTTATTTACTTACTTGCAACAAAATTTATAATTTACAATCCCTGTTATAACATTCTTTTGCTGGAGGTTAAAGTGGTTGACTAATCTAGAGTTTGATTTGTTCAATTTGTAATTAATTTCTGCATACAAAAAGAAGAAAAAAAAAACCACACCTATTATTCACTGGGACGTTGACCTACTTAGTTCACTACCTTCAAACGGTAGTTGCGCGTTGAAGCTCCTGTTTTTAAAATACATTATACAGGGTGGAACAGATATCGAGGTCATATGAATTACAGTCATTGTTTGAAACCGTATATATATTTATATTCAAATTTAGAATTTCTGTAACTTTTCTGTACTTTGTCTTTCATTAATATTAATTATTTGTCATTACGGATAATTTTGTTCAGAGCAAGTTTTGCTGTAATAAAAATTGCTGTACTATTGAATGTCTTGCTGCAATTCTATGCCTTGCACTGAACAGACTATCCAGATATTTCTATTTAATACCACTTCTTAATGGTTTTAATAAAATTAAAGAAACCGAAATCAAAATCATTGGGAATTTAAATTCTATTTTGTGAAACGTAGGCAAGCCGTTTCAAAAATTAAGCACTACTATTTTCATTGTGGATCTATTTTAGATCGCACTTTATGGGTTACCTTCGCCCTTTCGGCTTCGATTTGTAAGTACTTACAACCGTCGGGAGCGGCACAATTAACGAACTTTTTTTTTCGTTTAGGGTTCGATTACTGAACTGAATAGATTTAGTTTTTTTTATTCTTTGTGGGCATCTGCGACGGCTCACCACTTGTCATCGTCAGGGCTGAATTATATTTATTTTGTTAGTTAAGATTGTTATGTACACTTTGGGGGAAAATTAGCATATTATCATTATTGTTTACGTTCGATATTTCTTCGACAATTACTAATGTGAGTTTAAATTAAATTAAATATACGTTTACTTTTTGGTTGTTTGGGTAAAAGTTTTTTTTCTCTTTTAAATTGTTTGCTTTTTTTTAAGGAGCACTACCTGTTTCAGGTTTTACAGGGCCTGACCCTACTCTACCCCTCTTTTTCCTTTTTCTTTCCTTTTATCCCTTTCCTGAATAAAACCTGTGGCGCCTATCCTTTAGTGGCTATCTAACCACGTCAACAACAGTGTAGCAAACCTCCAAAACCCCACGCATCCAAGTGCTCTGCGATCAAACGACCGTACGCATGAGTCTAGTCGAGTGCACTTTCAAAAAAAAAAGAAAATGTTTACATGCTGCTTAGACATGTAGCAATATATATATATATATATATATATATATATATATATATATATATATATATATATATATATATATATATATATATATATATATATATATATATATATATATATATATATATATATATATATATATATATAAATCACAGTGTGGGTGAGTTTGCATTACACACCGTAAGTTTCTAAATATCAAGATATTTAAATCTTTCAAAAGTATTTCTAAATAATTTTTCCGCTCTTTTCAATGCTCTTACTTAAAATGCTCCCATGAAAAACAAAAGAACAGCAAAACTAAAGTGATTTTTTAAATGGAACACCCTATTATTTTTTATTATCTGAAATTCTATTAAATTCTACATCTGACACCATTTTTATTTTTTCTTAAAATCGATAAATAAGTTAGTTAGGAACCACAAAAGAAATTTCCGGTAGTTGGCCATGCTTGCGGTAGTCATACAAAAATTCAAATTTCGGTTTGTTGTGAAAACATTAATTTATTTAAAAAAACTAAAATGACAAAGACGAAGAAAAATTAATGCATTAATGTCCACCATTGTTATTAAGGCATAGCTATGCTCTTCTGAGAAAATTCTGTTGACATTTGCGTAACATTTCGGGTGTTATTTGCTGGGCTGCCATTCTTATTTTATTTTTCAGCTCTTCCAAAGTTTGAGAATTGGTACTGTACACTTTATTTGTTAAGAATCCCCAAACAAAAAAATCGAGTACAGTTAAATCAGGTGATCTGGGCGGCCGTAAATGGGGTCCCCTGTTTCCAAACCACCTATCACAAAATTCTCCATTTAAAAAATTTGTCACTGATTGTGCATTATGCGGCGGTGCACCATCATGTTGAAACCATATTTGAGTCAGAAGATTTAAAGGGAGATTATCTAAGTAATCTTGAAGTTCATTTTGAAGAAAGTTTAAGTAGCGATGTTGATTAAGTGTTTCGTTATAAAAATATGGTCCTAATAAATGATCACCAATTACACCTATCCATACATTCGTAGAAAAATGAACTTGATTCCTTGCTTCGCGAACTTTACGAGGGTTTACATCATCCCAAAAATGATTATTATGTTTATTAAAAACACCATTCAGATGAAAATTTGACTCATCGGTCCACAAAATAAAAGGCAAATACTGTCTTCCCTCATTTAATACCAATTGCAAAAATTTATTCGATTTTGAGAATCACGTGGCTGTAGATTTTGTACAAGTTGTACTTTAAAGGGCTTCATACCATACGCTTTTAAATTTTCCCGTATTTTATTTCTTGAAATTTGTAGCTCACGAGTTGCATCCCGGGTAGATGAGGTCGGAAAAGCTCTAAAATAAACTAAAAGGTCTATTTGCTCGTCCTCATTCCTATCTACATTTCTAATCCTTAAATTACGTGGTTTTTCAAAACTCCCAAATCTTGTTAATGAGACGTGCAAATTTAAAAAAGTTCTGTAATGAGGTTGTCTTCTATAAGGATATTGATTATTATAGAAATATGATGCTTGGCGGCAGTTTTCATTTGATAAGTAGAAACAGCGCAACATATCTGTTTTTTCTACGTTTGAAAATGCCATTTCTTTTTTTGCAACTCACAAAAACACGTACGACTAACGGAACAAATTTACTTATTAATTTATTAAACTAATTTCTGGCAATTTTGACAACAAAGTTACATTTAAGTTATTTCCATAACTACCGCAAATGTGGCCTACTAGCGACAATTTTTTTTTGCAAAATCCACATAATTTAAGGATAATAATGCATAATAATAATAATGTCACATAATGCACAACCAGTGACAAATTTTTTAAATGGAGCATTTGGTAATAAGTAGTTTGGAAACAGGGGACCCCATTTATGGCCGCAAGAATGACCAACTACCGGAAATTTCTTTTGTTGTTCCTAACTAACTTATTTATCGATTTTAAGACAAAATAAAAATGGTGTCATATGTAGAATTTAATAGAATTTCAGATAATAAAAATAACAGGGTGTTCCATTTAAAAATCACTTTAGTTTTGCTGCTCTTTGTTTTTTCATGGGAGCATTTTAAGTAATAGCATTGAAAAAGTGAAAAAATTATTTAGAAATACTTTTGAAAGATTTAAATATCTTGATATTTAGAAACTTACTGTGTAATGCAAACTCACCCACACTGTATATATATATATATATATATATATATATATATATATATATATATATATATATATATATATATATATATATATATATGCAGGGTATCCCAGTAGTGCGTATTCGGTCGATAGCTCCTTAGCTATTAAACTTAGAAGATAAGTTTAAATACGAAAGATGTCTATTTTTATAAGCTGCATAATCTAAAAATAGTTTGGTTTCTACAGAGTGTAATATAAAAGCGGTACAATATAGAACTTTTGATTTTTAAATAGAACACCCTATACATTATTTTATTTTTCGATTCTCCTTATAATTTTACATCTTTTTTATAAGAATTACTTACAAGCTAAATCTTACAGTTTTTGAGATATTTGCAAAGTTAACTAAAAACTGGCATTTTTTATGTAGTAATTCAAGTAGGCGGATCTCAGTTATTTTTAAAGATAAAAAAATAATCTTTGGTATAGAATTTATTCATACATGAGCTTACTTTAATCTATTATCAAAATTCGATTTCAATATACACGGTGATCACAAAAATTAATTCAATAACATAAATTTGAAAATGCTATATCTTCATTCTTTTAAATGGCACACCCTATATTTTTTTAGGCCTTGTCTTCGTCTATTAATCGGCTTTCATTTCTATTAAATATGTTCTATACTTATATCTAATAGTTTCGCAGATATTTAAGTTTGTTCAATTTTTTTCGTAGATAACACTGAAGAGGAGTAAAATTAGTCGGTGAAAGCAAGCTATGAATACATAAGAAACTAAAAAACATATTAACTGAAATACAAACACTTAAAATTATAATAAATGATCAATGTGACCACCATTTTGTTGCTGGCAAACATGAAGTCTTTGAATAAACGGGTGATCACAAAAATTAATTCAACAACGTAAATTTGAAGATGCCATATCTTCATTTTTTTAAATAGCACACCTTATATTCTTTAACGCCTTGTCTTCGTCTATTAGTTGGCTTTAATTTTTATTAAATATGTTCTATACCTATCTTTAATATTTTCGGAGATATTTAAGTTTGTTCCATTTTTTCATAGATAACACTGAAGAAGAGTAAAATTAGTCGGTCAAAGCAAGCTATGAATACATAAGAAACTAAAAAACATATTAATTGAAATACAAACACTTAAAATTATAATAAATGATCAATGTGACCACCATTTTGTTGCTAGCAAACAAGAAGTCTTTGAATAAACGGGTGATCACAAAAATTAATTCAACAACGTAAATTTGAAGATGCCATATCTTCATTTTTTTAAATAGCACACCTTATATTTTTTAACGCCTTGTCTTCGTCTATTAGTCGGCTTTAATTTTTATTAAATACCTATCTCTAATAGTTTCGGAGATATTTGTTTGTTCAATTTTTTTCGTTGATAACACTGATGAAGGGTAACATTAGTCGGTCAAAGCAAGCAGTGGATACATAAGAAACTAAAAAATATTAACTGAAATACATAAATTGTAATTATAATAAATATTGTATGAAACCACCATTTTTTAGAGATATTTGAGATGTTTTTAAACGATTAATCGTAAAATTAAACAATTTAATCAAAAGAGCGTAAAACAAAAGATGAACGAAAACAAATGAAGAAACCAAACTTGTCAAACAGTGCTAATATTTGTGTAGTATTGTATACTTACTTCCTAAATTACAAAATGTATTTTTCGAAAGAAGAACTTGTTAGTATGATTTACGTCCTTGGTGAAAGTGATAAAAATTGTCTTTTAGCTCATCGAATTTATAAGCAAAAATTTCCAAATGCACGACACCCGCAAGTTTCAGCATTTGCAAGATTGAAAGAGCGTTACGAAGACAATTTAGAACGAGAAAGAACCGCAATTAACGAAGGTAATGAACATTTAGTACTTTAATCCGTGATTGAAAATCCTCACGTTTCTTGCCGAGAATTGGAATTTCAAAAACATCAGTTAGAATTATAAAAAATATAAATATCATCCATACCATGTCCAACTTGCACAAGAATTAGACGAGGATGACTTCGTTAATAGATTAAACTTTTGCAATTGGGCCATAAATAAAAATTTAGAAAAACCCAACTATTTTAGCACGATCTTATTTACTGATGAAGCTACTTTCCACAAAAATGTATACGTTAATAGACATAATTTCCATTATTACGATACTGAGAATCCCAGATTTATAATTCCTGTTGATCATCAACACCGCTGGTCACTTAATGTTTGGGCCGGAATTATTGGGGAAAGAATTATGGGACCATACTTTTTTGAAAACACGGTCAATGGAGATTCATTTTTAAACTTGTTGCGTAACGAATTTGAAACTTTTATTGAAGATTTACCTTTACAAACCCTTAGAGAAATGTGACTACAATTAGATGGCGCTCCTCCGCATTTTAGCAGAAACGTTAGAAATTATTTAAATGTCCAGTTTCAAAACAAATGCATTGGAAGAGGAGGGCGGATCTCCTGGCCTGCAAGATCGCCTGACTTTACAAAGCTGGACTTTTTTCTTTGGGGTTGGATTACAGAAAAAGTCTATCAAACTTCTCCAACGACTGTAGATAATATGAAGGCAAGAATTAGAGAAGTCATTCAAAATATAAATGTTTCCACGTTACGTAAAGTAAATTTGTCGTTTATTCAAAGACTTCATGTTTGCCAGCAACAAAATGGTGGTCACATTGATCATTTATTATAATTTTAAGTGTTTGTATTTCAGTTAATATGTTTTTTAGTTTCTTATGTATTCATAGCTTGCTTTGACCGACTAATGTTACTCTTCTTCAGTGTTATCATCGAAAAAAATTGAACAAACTTAAATATCTCCGAAAATATTAGAGATAGGTATAGAACATATTTAATAGAAATTAAAGCCGATTAATAGACGAAGACAAGGGGTTAAAAAATATAGGGTGTGCTATTTAAATAAATGAAGATATAGCATCTTCAAATTTACGTTGTTGAATTAATTTTTGTGATCATCCGTTTATTCAAAGACTTCATGTTTGCCAGCAACAAAATGGTGGTCACATTGATCATTTATTATAATTTTAAGTGTTTGTATTTCAGTTAACATGTTTTTTCGTTTCTTATGTATTCATAGCTTGCTTTGACTGACTAATTTTACTGTTCTTCAGTGTTATCTACGAAAAAAAATTGAACAAACTCAAATATCTCCGAAACTATTAGAGATAAGTATAGAACATATTTAATAGAAATGAAAGCCGATTAATAGACGAAGACAAGGCATAAAAAAATATAGGATGTGCCGTTTAAAAAAATGAAGATGTAGCATTTTCAAATTTATGTTATTGAATTAATTTTTGTGATCACCGTGTATATTGGAATCCAATTTTGAGAATAGAATAAAGTAAGTTCATGTATGAATAAATTCTATACCAAAGATTATTTTTTTATCTTTAAAAATAACTGAGATACGCCTACTTGAATTACTTCACAAAAATGTCAGTTTTTAGTAAACTTTACAAATATCTCAAAAACTGTAAGATTTAGCTTGTAAGTAATTCTTATAAAAAAGATGTAAAATTATAAGGAGAATCGAAAAATAAAATAATATATAGGGTGTTCTATTTAAAAATCAAAAGTTCTATATTGTACCGCTTTTATATTGCACCCTGTAGAAACCAAACTATTTTTAGATTATGCAGCTTATAAAAATAGACATCTTTCGTATTTAAACTTATCTTCTAAGTTTAATGGCTAAGGAGCTATCGACCGAATACGCACTGTATATATGTATATGTATATATATATATATATATATATATATATATATACATATGTGTATACCCGCATAAGAGAGAACAGGTGTAAATGTGTGGAGGTGTAGTGGTTTACTGATGTATAGGTAAACGTGTAAAGATTCAAATGTGTAGACATGTAATAGTACAAAGGTGCCACTCGCAAAGGTTTCGAGAAACAGAAGAAAAAAGTTATAGAAATGACGTTTTTAAAGCGTAGAGATGTCGGTGGTTAAAAGCATAGAAGTGCAAGGAATTGATACCAACGCGTATAAGTGCAGATGTATAAACATGTAGAACTTAAGTGCTAATGCAGTGATGTAGGTGTGCGTAGATGTGTAAATTTAGAGGTGTGTAGTTGTAGATAGATGTAAAGGTTCAAATGTGCAGAGTAGCGGAAAGAAAGATGCTAGATACCCAAATTTAGAGATATAGTGTGAAAGGGTAAATGAATAAGTGATTAAAATCGTAGAAGATTAAAGGCTGGTTGATACAAATGCGTGTAAGCGCAGAAGTGTGAACATTGAGTTAAGGCGCATAGAGACGTAGCAGTGCAAAGGTATACAGGAGTAATGGTATAGTGGTGTAGAGGTACGTTGGAGGTAGAGGTACATAAGTGTAGATAGATATGTGATGGATGTAGATAGAAGTGTCATTTGGGAAGGTTTAAAAATATAATAGCAAAGCGGTACACTGTGGATGAGTGAAGGTGTAGAGGTGTAGTGACGTAGAAGTGTACGTGTACACATTTAGAAGTATATAGGAATAGATAGATGTGTAAAGATGTCGGAGAAGAAAGTTGCTAGATGTAAAGATTTAGCGATTTAGTGGAGTACTGTAGATGTATAAAAGGCTAGAGGCGTATGTGATTAAAGTCGTGGTAGCGTAAAACCTTGTTGATATAAATTCGGGTAAGAGAGGAAGTGTGAACACGTAGAGATGTAGAGTCAAGATGTGTAGAGACGTAGCAGTGCAAAGATGTACGGCTGTAGAGGTGTAGTGATGTTGATTGCTTAGGTATGTGGATGTGGAGGTAGAGGTACGTAGCTGTAGATAGATGTACAAAGATTTAATTGCGCAGGAAGATAGCAGCACGCAGTGCTATTTGCAAAGAGGTATAGTATGTAGTGGTATAGGCGTATATGTGACTGGGTAGAGATGTAGGCGATTAAAAGTGTAGAAAACTAAGGGCTTATTGGTACATATGCGTGTAAGTTCAAAATCGTAAACATGTAGAGGTGGAGAAATGAAGCGGTGTCTAAACACGAATATGTAGAGGTCTAGTGGTGTAGAGATGTAGAAGTATAAATTTAGAAATATGTGGAGATATAGCAGTAGAAAGGTACTAGATGCAAAGATATAAAGGTATAGTGGTGAGACGTGGTTATTACTCACTAACACATTAATCGTTCCCCCCCGATTTAAGAGAGATCAGGTGTGATGAGCTGTTGATGTATAAACTTAAGCTTGCGAAAGTGTGAGAGATGAACAATTTACTTGCATAAATAACATAATTTGTTTATTGCAACATTTTAGTACCTTTGTGGTTACTTTACTACGGTTTCCATACATAGTGCAGTGAGAAGATTTGGGAGTGTAAAAATCCGGAGGTGTAAACTTATGAAGCATGCGGAGGTGTGTAATTGTAGAAGCTTAAAGGTAAGGAGATAACAAAATGCACGAGTGGAAGTGTAGAGGCGTATGGAGTGCAGATAGGAAGAAGTAGAAGTTGTGTAGAAGTGTACCGATAGACATACGTGAAAAGTTAGGTGTGTAAAGTGTAGATGATTAAAATTGCGGCATAACATTGTAGAAGGTTAGTGGAAGTGAGGTGTAAAAATGTAATGGAGTTTAAAACCCAGGTGTAGCTAATTAAAGGCGCATCGTAACAATGCAGGTGTAGATGCGTGAAGGTGTAGATACAAAAAAAAGTGTGGTGCAGATGTAACGATATATACTGGTAGAGGCGTATAGGTGTATGTGCGTATAGTCGTATGTATATATATATATATATATATATATATATATATATATATATATATATATATATATATATATACAGTGTGTCCGAGATTCAGCATGCATGTATTGCTATATTCGTTAATATTGAAGATAGAATGTCGGTTAAATGGGGAAAGTTTTAGAGAATTTTATGGCTATCATAATGGTAAAGTCAGATTTGAAGTAACTTTTTTTGTTTTTGAAATAATTGAAGAAAACAAAAATTGTGCATTTTCTACTACCCCCTGTAGCTCTTTTATTTGAAGTCTGACAACATTTTGTACATTATTATGACACTTTTAAAAGACAATTTTAAAAAAAGTACTAAAATTTATCTACAGTCATTTGTTTTTGAAATACATACACTAACTATTGTTTTTCATATGGACGCCATCTTGGATTTTTACATTATCGAATAGTATTTTTTATCACCTTTTCAGCGATGTATCACATGATGAGAATTTACTTCCAACTATCAAAAATTTAAAAAATATAAAATTGAAATAGTAGGCCTTGAGAAGGCATGGATTAATAAATGAAAAATTTATACAATTAGATTCCTAATTATTGTAATTTCTAATAACTAAAATAAAAACAAAACCGATAATAGTAACTAACATAAAACATGATCGATATGTCCCCCTCTACACTCCACACATTTTCTACAACGATTTAACACTGAATGTGTAACCCTAACTAACGTATTTCTATTTACAGAATTTAGTACATGTCTTACTCTATTTTCTAAAATGTCAAGATTTTCTGGAGTGTCGAAATAGTACACCTCGTTTTTTGTATGACCCCATAAATAAAAATCTAGTGGGTTCAAGTCAGGGGACCTGGCAGGCCATAAAATGTCCCCATTATTGGAAATTAATTTATTATTAAATACTCTTTGCAAATATTGTTTAACGTCTGCTGAATTGTGTGCTGGACAGCCGTCTTGCATAAACCAAATATTTTCTAAATTTGGATTGATGTTTCTCAGAGCGGGTATGATTTGTTCTTGCAACATCTCTAAGTATCGGACTCCGTTTAAATTATAATTGAAAATAAATGGTCCAATCAAGTTATTTCCTAAAATGTTACATTTAAAATAAACTTTTTAAGAAAATTTTATTTATACCTATAATTCCGCACCATACAATGAAACCAAATCTAGTTTGAAATCTCCTTTCACAAACTTTATGGGGATTTTCCACATTCCAGAAGTGCGTATTGTGCTTATTAAAAATTCCGCAATTTGTAAATCTGGTTTCATCCGTCCATAAAACGTTGGACGCGAATTGAGGATCTTCCCCAGATTTTTGAATGTACCACCGTGAAAATGCCATTCGTCTCTCAAAATCACCTTCTCGTTACGCTTGTGTAATAATTGGTTTGAATGGATGACATTTATTTTTTTTTAAATGTCATGGACGGAGGATTTCGGAATGTGTAATACATCGGCCATTTTTCTAACCGAAGATGCTTCGTTTTCACCAAAAAAAATTAGAACAGCGTTATTATTACCTTCATTATCTTTAATATACTTAGGTCTTTCCTTCTCAAAACTGCCATATGATAATAAATTCATCACTAAAGTCCTGAAATGTCTTTTATTCGGTTGAACCCGATCGGGAAATATTTCTTCATAATTTCTTATTGCATTATCTGCATTTCTATTTGTTTTGAAATAGATTTCAAGCATATCTAGCTTCTCTTCATTGGAATATCTTAACGCCATACTTCAAAAAATCTTGCACCAAGATACAAAACAGGAATAAATATTAACAATAATAACAACAGGAACAAACAATAAAAACAACACAAACGAATAACAGAATAACAACAATAATAAACACTAACAATGACAACAAGATCAATTATTTTTCCAAGTACTTAACACAGATTGCGAATAATTTACGCGAAAAAATAAACTATGTATTCTTTTTGTCAGTCATTGCAATTATTATCCATGGCCTCATATTTTATTTTGTTTAAATATTTGGTTGCTGAAAGTAAATTTTCATATCATGTAATACATTGTTGAAGAGGTGTTAAAATCCACTATTCGATAATGTAAAAATCCAAATAGCGTCCAAAAACAAAAGTTAGAAATGTATTAAATTTTGTAAGTAAAAACAGATACATTAGCAAGGGTTTAAATTTTTGATAGTTGGAAGTAAATTCTCGTATCATGTGATATATCGCTGAAAAGGTGATAAAAAATACTATTCGATAATGTAAAAATCCAAGATGGCGTCCATATGAAAAACAATAGTTAGTGGATGTATTTCAAAAACAAATGACTGTAGATAAATTTTGGTACTTTTTTTTAAATTGTCTTTTAAAAGTGTCATAATAATGTACAAATCAAAATGTTGTCAGACTTCAAATAAAAGAGCTAGTAGTAGAAAATGCATAATTTTTGTTTTCTTCAATTATTTCAAAAACAAAAAAAGTTACTTCAAATCTGACTTTACCATGATGATAGCCATAAAATTCTTTAAAACTTTCCCCATTTAACAGACATTCTATCTTCAATATTAACGAATATAGCAATACATGCATGCTGAATCTCGGACACACTGTATATATATATACAGGGTGTCCAGTTTAAGATGAAATGCATGGGGATATTGGAAACCGTTAGAGATACGAAGATGGTTAAATGGAGAAAAAGTTGCGTCATTATACGCCCAAGAAGTAACCATGGTTACATGTCAAAAAATCCCTTCCATTTACTAGACACAGGGTGATAACTGAAAATATGCGTTTTCTAAAATCGCTATATCTTGTTTCTTGCAAGAGATACATCCACGATTTTTGCAGGATGGGGTAACAGGTAGCGAGGATTTCAAAATGATTTTGAAAAAATCTAGGCCTACTAGATTTTGAGATAATGCACGCAACTTTTGATTTTCTTATGGACGCCATATTGGATTTTGCATTTTGAATTCTTCATAAAAATGCTTTTCAACCATATATCATATGTTTATAATCTGCCAGAGAAAGTGTCAAATTACACAATTAAATTTATATCAAAGCAACCTTGACATATTATGTATTTTAATTAAATGAAAATTAATCTACAAATTAAACTAACTATTGAGAACAATATTATTGATTATTAACATAAATCATAATAATAAAAGTGACAAAAATAACAAAAAATAAAATTTAATATTATACTGAATTTTACTATTAATTAATCAAATGCTCGAATAAACCTTCATTCTCCTGCAAACACCATCTGCATCGAGTTAGCACTGCATCACAAGAGTTCTTATCATCTCGCATTTTGAATTCTTCATAAAAATGCTTTTCAACCATATATCAGATGTTTATAATCTGCTAATGAGAAAGTGTCAAATTACACAATTAAATTTATATCAAACTAGGCCTTTGCCAATCAACCATCTATTCAATTATTGCAAGAGAATGGAGGTTTATTCGAGCATTTGATTAATTAATAGTAAAATTCAGTATAATATTAAATTTTATTTTTGTTGTTTTTGTCACTTTTATTATTATGATTTATGTTAATAATCAATAATATTGTTCTCAATAGTTAGTTTAATTTGTAGATTAATTTTCATTTAATTAAAATACATAATATGTCAAGGTTGCTTTGATATAAATTTAATTGTGTAATTTGACACTTTCTCATTGGCAGATTATAAACATATGATATATGGTTGAAAAGCATTTTTATGAAGAATTCAAAATGCAAAATCCAATATGGCGTCCATAAGAAAATCGAAAGTTGCGTGCATTATCTCAAAATCTAGTAGGCCTAGATTTTTCAAAATCATTTTGAAATCCTCGCTACCTGTTACCCCATCCTGCAAAAATCGTGGATGTATCTCTTGCAAGAAACAAGATATAGCGATTTTAGAAATCGCATATTTTCAGTTATCACCCTGTGTCTAGTAAATGGAAGGGATTTTTTGACATGTAACCATGGTTACTTCTTGGGCATATAATGACGCAACTTTTTCTCCATTTAACCATCTTCGTATCTCTAACGGTTTCCAATATCCCCATGCATTTCATCTTAAACTGGACACTATATATATATATATATATATATATATATATATATATATATATATATATATACATACATACATACATAAACGTATAGGGGTATAGACGTATGAAAGTATGGGTAACTAGGCGTATAGGCTTGTATCTGTATAGGCGTACACGCGTATAATGGTATAAGCGCATGGGCGTATAGGAGTGTGGCGTGTAGGTGTATAAGCGTATAGGCGTATATACGTACAGCCGTGCAGGTGTATCGTGGTGTAGACGTACAGGCGTAGAAGCGGATACGAGTAAAAGCGTATATGCATATAGAGGTACAGGCATATAAGCGTACAGGAGTATAGACGTATAAGTGAATAAGAGTACAGCCTCATGGACATATGGGCGCACATGTGTATGGGCGTAAAGTGTAGAGGTAGATACCTGTATAAGCGTAGGTACGTATAAGCGTATAGGTGTAGGGGCGTGTAGGCGCACAGTGGTATAAGTGTATAAGCGTGTAGGCATATTGGCATATAAGCGTTCAGGCGTATAGGCGTATAGACGTCTGAGTCTATATGTCTATAGAGGTATATGCGTATAAGCGCATAGACGTAAAAGCGTTTATTCGTGTAGGCGTATAGACGTGTAGGCTTATAGGCGTACATGCGTATAGGGTATAAACGTATAGGCTCACAGATGTATAGGCGTATAGCCATGAAGGCGTATAGGCCTACAGGGGTGTAGTAGTATAGACTTAAAGGCGCATAGGAGTATACATGTATATCTGTACAGGCGTATAGATGTGAAGGCTTATAGGCGTATTGGCGTATAGGGGTATAGACGTATACGCATTTGAACATACAGGCGTGTACGCGTACTGGTGTATAAGAGTATGTTGCTTATAGGCATACAGGCGTATAGTCATATCAGCATACAAGAGTACAAGCGTGTAAATATATGGGTGTATAGGCATATAGGTGTCAGCATATAATCGTGTAGGCTCAAAGACGTATATTCGTATAAGCGTATATGCGTACAGGCATATAGTGGTAAATTTTTATAGGCGTATAGAAGGCCTTTAGACGTGCAGGTGCATAGAGGTATAGGCGATTAAGCTTATAGACGTATAGGCGTATAGGTTTATATGATTATAGACGTACATACGCCTATAAACGTACAGGCGTATAATGAAATACACTTATAGATGATAGGAGTACAGATGTAACCAGAGTATACGTGTATGGTCGTGTAGGCATATAGGCATATCTGCGTCTAATCGTACAGGATTATAGCGTATTGGCGTGTAAACGTAGGGGCGTATAGGCACATAGGAGTATAGGCTTGTATGCATATAGGAGTATAGGCGTACAGGCATATAAGCGTACAGCATGTAAACGTGTAGACGTATAAGCGTATAAACGTACAGGTGTATAGGGCTATAGGCGTATAGGCATATCAACGTAAAGACGTATAGGAATATACGTACATAGGCGTACAGGCGTATAAACCTGTAGGCTTATATTCGCATAGGCGTATAATCGTGTAGGTTTATGTGTGTGCAGGCGTATAGGAGTACAGGCGTATAAGCGTATAGGTATTTAAGCGTATAAGTGTATAGGCGTACAAGCTTGAAATTCTACAAGCGTATAAACGTACAGGAGCATACGTTTATAGGCACATAGGACTCTTGGCGTACAGGCGTAAATTCGTATCGGCGATTGCCGTGAAGGCATACATGTGTATAGTGGTACATAACTTATAGGCGTATAGGAGTATGGATGTATAGGCGGACAAGCGCATAGGCGTATAGATGTACAAGCGTATGAACGTATGAGCGTGTAGGCATATAGACGTGTCGGCATGTAGGCGTATAGGCGTATAGAAATATAGGCGTACAGGCGTATAGGCGTATAGGCATATAGGCGCATAGTCGTATAGGCATATAAGCGTATAGACGCATAGTCGTATAGGCATATAAGCGTATAGACGCATAGGCGTATAGGCATATAGGCGTATAGAAGAATAAGCGTAAAGGCGTAGGAGTATGTAGACATATAGGTGTATGGGAATATATGTGTATAGGCATATAAGCGTCTAGCGTATAAGCGTATAGAGTATAAGGGTATAGCGTATAGGCATGTATGCGTGTCGGCGTAGAGCTGTATATGCGTATGGGCGTAAGTGGATGGGCGTGTAGGCGTATAGAGAAATAAGCGAAAGGTGTAGGGTATATAGGCGTATAGGAATATATGTGTATAGGCATATAAGCGTATAGCGTATAGGCGTGTAGCGTATAGGCATATAGGCGTGTCGGTGTAGATGTGTTTGTGCGTATGGGTGTATGGGCGTGTAGGCATATAGGAATATATGTGTGTAGACATGTAAGCGTATAGCGTATAAGCATATAGGTGTGTCGGCGTAGATGTGTTTATGTGTTTGGGTGTATATACGTATGGCGTGTAAGAATACATGCGTATTGCCTTACGGACGCATAAGCTTACTGTTGTGTATGCGCATGAAGTAATAATGGAGTGGAGAAGTGTAGTTGTGCATTGTTGTCTGTTGTGTAGCGGTCTAAAGCCTATGCAGGTGGAATTGTACACCATTAAAGGAGTTTATGAGCATTGAAATGTTAAGATGATTATGTATAACCTGTTGTACTGTGTAGGTACTGATGTTACGGTAACATTTCATTTGTCCTCATTTAATAAGTATAGTTTGAAGGTTTTTTGGCTTATTAGTAATTGAAACTTAGTCGGTTTTACTTTATTAATAAAAGTCAGTTTTCGTCCCATGCGAAATTTGGCCTTCTCTTTTAGAGAGGCTCGTTCAATGCATTCTTAGGACAATTACAACTACATGTTTTACTTCTTCAGTGAGAGCAAATGCTAATGCAAATGCTACTATTAATACGAGTAGAATGGCGTTATGTCAAATAGTTATTAGTTCGTTTATTGAAACCTAGTATCTGAAATCATAAGGAAATGGTACACCAATATCGTTCACTAAGGCTGATAACTGATGTGCTAGGGTTGACTGAGATTCTAACAGGAAAATAGAATGAACATTAACAAAAGAAAGTTTTCATCGCATGAGTTTACAAGTTTAACAAGCAAGCTGCGAGTTTTCCGAAGGATGGAGCGAAAGTTTTATGAAACCAGTTTGTTCAAAATTTATTAGAAAAAATTAATATTTTATCTTACACGTTTAACATACCTAACAAAAATTGTTTAAATGTAAATAATCTCAATTATAATTGTATATAGCGCATATACAAATCACAGAAAGGAAAAGGCAACGTATTTCATTCCCTCCCCAAGGGGGAAGGCGGGCTGCTCGAGCTTCCCGAGCTCCTTCAGCCACAATCATGAATTCCCAGCATACATACATACATTACGTATATATGCATGGTGGGACTAAGGATAGGTGTGGTCAGGATAGGATCGGAAGGAACGGAGTTAGGGTTCTGAGGGGGAAAATACTACCCCAGGATTCGCCTAAGTAGCCGCACATGGTGTGCGTATACGCAGTGACCATGCCGCTACATTTGTATGAGGAAAACCCCCTGAGAAAACCTCATACAAGGTAGACGGTAACGGGAATCGAACCCATTACCTCCCGAATGCTAAGTAGGTCGTGTCACTACTATACTACCAGCTCGGTTACAAATCACAGAATATATATATATATATATATATATATATATATATATATATATATATATATATATATATTTTTCCTGAAGTACGCAGGCTCTAATTTTTAGTCCGTAAGGTTTACAATGTAATTAATTTAAAAATATGTAGATTATGAAGAAAGCAGTGAAAGAGTAGTGCAGCTCGTTGTATAGAACGTTCTGGCGAATTAATAAAAGAAGTGTTTAAAATTAATCAAGTAATTTTAATCTCATAGTAACAATATATTATTTAAGAAGCTAGTGCTGCATTGAAAGCTATAATTAATTTTTATTTATTTTTATAAATCTATTAATAAGGTGATTTTAAGATTGCCTCGAACTTGGGTTTTTTATTAGATATCGTTCTACAAAGTGAAACTTAGTCTTAATCATTACATTATGGTGTCCAATGTGGAACGATCTATAAGGACGCTGTATTTTGGCGCCCAGCGGGGGTGACTTATTGAGTTGGTACGTTTTGGCGCACAACGTGAGGTGATTTATTACAAGCGTTACGTGTTGATTGTACAATATCAACAAACAAGGATGAAGGTAGTTTGCTTTATTCGGTGTTATGTAAACATTTTTTTAATTTTTACCTTTCAAATGAAATTTCTACAGGAGTAAAAATCGAAGTAATAACTTGTTTATCGTTCACTCAATCTAAACTTGATGGATACGTTACTAATTTTGAATAAAAAGGGAAAGAAAAAAGTTTAGTGATGGGCATAATATTAATTTAGATTCTAAAATATACCCTAATCGGATTTAAACAACGTGAAGTAAATACTTGCCAAATTCAAACTTCAAGAATTCGATTAGAGAAACCACACCTCGCGGCATTATTACAAACGAGTATTTGAATGTGATTTTTATCTTATCAAACTTCGTTTTGATGTAAAAGCTATAACACATACAGTGTATAAAAAATCATTTAAAATTAATACCTTTTACGGTACACAAAACAAGGTTTTCAAACTGAATTTCTCTCTACTTTATAATCTTCAACTTTGTTCCAAAGCATTAACTACAGTATTATCGCACACTTCAAGAGTCTTTCTTGTTCTTAAAGATCGACTTAGTTCATAAGTTTAAATCAAATTTGAAAAGTAATAATTTAAGAGAAAACAAAAAAATTCCACATTCTTTCTAATTGCTTGTAAATTTGATGTAACGAATTTCAAATTGGTTTTGTTGTTTTACACAAAATTATATATATATATATATATATATATATATATATATATATATATATATATATATATATATATATATATATATATATATATATATATATATATTTGTAAGCAGTCACAAGTCTTTCGAGTATATCAATATACCTGTAAGAATTTTTATAAGTGAAATAACGCCACATCTTTGTTTTCAATGTTTTATTAAATCTTTCCACTACAGATGCTTTTACATCAGGGTTATTTGTTACATAGAAATTGATATTTTGTTTCTTGAAAAAGTTTTGTACACTGCTCGCCACAAACTCTTTGCGTTTATCCGTCTGTAGATTTGCCGGAGTATTGTCGCAATCCTTAAGAATATCCGCGAATGCTTCAATTACAGATGAGGCTGTCTCCGTTTTAAGTGCTCTCGCCCACGCCCTCTCGCTAAATACATCAATTACCGTTAGTAGGTAGTTGTATCCGCTATTGTGTTTACTTAAAGTTCGCATATCACAAAGATCCGCTTGCCACAACTCGTAAAGGTTACTCACAATATATTTATTCCGTGGAAACTTCTTTCTAACTGGTTTATGTACCGTATAAGCTTCCTGTGCATGTAGCCAGTTTTTTACTTCACCATATCTACCCTTTACAGCATTAGTTAAAGGTGTTATACCAGCGAACCCTGCTGGGTGAGAGGGATCATAGTATACAGCATCCATGTTGTGGCCACACGAATCCCAATATAGTGAAAGTCCTCTTCTTCTTCTTTGAGAGATTCTTCTCAGTGTTTCCCGCGTTTCACTATCACCATCGTAATTCTCACCTATAGTTGTGAGGGTCCGTTCAACGCTGGGTGATACAGAAACATCATACCTTTGCGTATTTCCGATAAACTCTCGTGGTATATTTATCTCTTTAATGTACGTCGCAAACTGATGCCAACCGCGCGGGTTTGTGGTTTTTCGTTTTCTTAACGTCTCGTGAACCAGGTCGATAATGTTGGAATGTGGTATGATCACGCCTTTTATTGTGACAGTACCCCCTTTATCCCAAAAAAACATCGCTGCTCGTATTCAGTATACGTAACAAATTCGCGCATTTTCTCTTATATAAAGGCGGAAGCGTTGATACTATCTCGTCGTCTGTCAGACCTTTGCGTTGCGGTAAATCTCTAATATCATCAGCAACAGCGTCACCGCTAATTGTTATACTGGTGGGTTGACGTAACTGAGTGGAAAAGTGTAGATACCTTCGAAGAACTTGGTTGTACTGCTGCCATTTGCCATGGTCGGTCATTTTATTTTTTAAAACTTTACCCATATCGTCACACAGCTGCGTTAAAATGTTGTTTTGTGTAACATCTGGTGCCTGTAAGCGCTGTATAATGTCCATCGGTAGAATAATCATCTTCTTCAGAATGTGGTCCATGGCTGTTGAAACAGATTACCCAGAATTCCGCCGAGTAATGGTCCTAACAGGAGTGGTAGAAATGCACCACCTTTCTGTAGAAGAAACTGTTTCTTCTTTTTTATAGATTCGCCTCTCTGTGCTAAGCGTCTTAAAGTGTGCTTATGTTGAGAGAGTCGTTGCTTCTGATAAGCTGACAGAAGTACACGACCTTTTAAAATGTTATGTGCACACTCGCAAATACACTCTACCTGCTTACTATCCAAACATTTCAACAAAGCGTCACGTTGACTTTTACTTAATCTGGCTAATGTACACTGGATATCAGTGTTCTCGCTTAAAACGTCAGCCATCATATATGATGTAATCTTTATGATTGTGAGACTTAAGCCCTTTTTTCGCTGTATATACCTGGCAGATACCTTGAGGCCCGAATATGTTTGTTCTATAACGTAGCACATCCGGTGTATTCTGTTTTAATTCGAACAATAAATATCCGTGCGGGCTTGAAGTAGCATCTTGGTACGCGGCTTCTAAACATTTTGGGTTGTCCGGCGAAATCTGTCTTGCTAAATGCTGTATCTGAGCTCTGTCACGTGGGTTCTTAAACAAAATTATGTAATGTGCGTTGAGAGAAATATCCCGCTGTCCACGTCCTTGATGAAATATGTTCTGCGTTAAGAAAAACACACTTAGATTTCGATGATGACAGCCCTTTGTAAAAATATCAACCACAGAGCCGTTAGTTCCGCGCATTAGATCGTCAATTATTATTAAGACAGGTTTTTTTCCCGTCAAACTGTTCCATATCAGGTAAACCCCTTTGAAACTCCACAGAGAGATCTTTGAATAAAGGCTGCCACTCACTGTAAAACCAGGTTATTTTTTCAAAAGCTGTATCGCAGGCGGTTTCGGTATTTTTTAGAAAATCAACGATAAAATACGATTTCCCACATCCTTCCATCTTGAATCGCTAAACGATACTAACGGATACTCTACCAGCAACTTCGTTTAAATAGACTAAATAAAAATCTTTTTCAATCAGAACACGTGCAATTGCCTAACCTCTAGGGGCACTGCTCTTAATATAGCCAGAAGGACCTTAATTAGATGACCATCAAAAATAACCCTAAGACCAACCCAGCCCAGGTCCAATACCAGCCTCCAGCCCCTCACGTGAGCATGTGCAAAAAAGACCTAGCTGCCAAAAGGTCTTTAATACCACCAATAATAATTAGGGTTAAAAATTCCATCAAGGGTCGCAAAAGAAACCATAAAAATAGGGTGAAAAATACGGTCCCCCACGTGGTTGTGTAAAAACAAAAAGGCCTTAATTAGAGATAAAAAAGGGTTGAAAACGCAGTCGCCCACGTGGGCGAGTAAAAAATGGCGACCAAAGGTGCCCCACACCCCCGGGGCTTTTGTGACGTCAAAATCCAAGATGGCGGCGACAAGTGCCCTGGTTCTACTTACAATATAATACCATTAAGTACTGAAGTAAGTGGTAAGTGTCTTAAATTTGACATGTGCCAACTCGATATCTAAAAAATCTATTCTTTTTGCTACTTTCTTTTCGTTGTCAGTTTTAAACTGAATTATTTCTGTATTCTTGATACTAAACTGCTTGACATATGAAGTGAATCAGTTTTTTTCCAAAGATTATTATGACAGAACTTTCAAACCAAATAAAATCAGAAAAAAATTCCGAAACCAGTCGATTTTTATTTTTAAGTGTGCAGTTGGTCAGATTATTATTTTATTTTAGAGGTCATTTATGTAACGCTTAGAGACGGGTATAGGGAAATATTAACAAAGGTTACTTAGAATTTTATGCAGAATCCGAAAATGCAATAACATACAGGGTATTCAATTTGAATTTTCAAAGTTGCGTTGGGTTTCTGGTAGAAGTGGCAACGTTGCACTTTTGAAAATAGTTTTAAAAGATAGATCATGACCTATTATATCTACATACCAAATTTGGTCTTTTTTAGATCGCTTGTATTTTTATAGAACAACAATAATCTTGAATCACCCTGTATACGTAACGCAAATACTCAAAACTATTCCTACGACTGATTAGATAATTAAAAGATCTCTCAAAAGTTCCATTGCAACACCTATTTCCATTAAAGAAAATCATCAATGACGTTATCACGCTTACATAGGTAACCTCAAAATTAAATTAATAACCTGAACAACCGCACGTCTAAAAATAAAAATCGCGGGTATCGAGATATTACTCTGACGTTGCCGATTTAAGAATTATTGAATTTATTCCATAATTTAGCGTCACTGTATTATATATATATATATATATATATATATATATATATATATATATATATATATATATATATATATATATATATATATATATCAGTGCTAGTCAAAAGTCCCTCCTTATATATATCTTGAAAGTTTCTTGTATATTTTCAACGGTTTTACTTATAATAAAATTTGGAGGGTGAATATAAACGGATATAAGCTTCTCAACTAGTCATGACAAGTGACGTAATAGTCATATATGACGTCACAGGGCCACAGTGACAATAATTTTAAATAGTACCTTTGGCAAGTGACATCTCGTTTGAAAGGTATTAAAATTACCTATTCAGTAATACTAATTTTGTTGTTTAGGTTGATTTGATAGAAAATTAAATAAATACTAAAATTATAGTTTGGCATTTAATTAATCAAGATTGTAAAGTCTGCCTCTGATTAATTGTCAAAAGTTGACGTGTTTTTAATTATCTCGTTGTTTTTACTTTGATAAGTTTTATACCTGACTATTTAGTTTAATTATTCTTTAACGCGACGTTTAAGTGTCTACTAGACAAAATGGTACGTACGGTAGCCGACAAATAGCAGCTATCTTAATAATTGGTGAATGTAGAAACAATTTCCATGCAGCGAACGTCTTTTAATGAGGTACGATCGCCCTATATCGAGGACTTACTTGAGGAACTTCTTCGAAGTTTGAAGCAACCGGTATTGTTCAAGATGTCAAACGATCTGGTCGACCAACAATTAGTGACGACAAAAATCGACATAATTGCAGAAATGGTAGTACATCCTACTTCTTCTACAGCCCAAGTTGCGTCTATTTGGAAGTCAGTCAAAGGACAGTACATAGGGTGTTGGCTAAAACAAATTTCATCCATACAAATTAAAAATGGTGCACAATTTCAGATGATGACCGACGAAGATTAGAATTTGTGAAAATATGTCCAATCAAATTATCCAACACCCAAACTACTAAAATCAATTTGTTTTAGTGACGAAAGTACTTTCTTCCTCAATGGAAACGTTAACACAAAATGTTAGATATTGGAGTGACACAAATCCTCAAATCTTTCGTAACAACATACAATTTCAGAAAAGTAAATGTTTGGGCAGGATTTTGGGAAACACATAGTTGAACCTGTTTCTCAATGCTAACAACCGGTGAAGTGTATCTGGAGATGTTACAAAACGCAATTGAACCGTTAATTTTGGAATTTTGAAGATAATCTGATGAATTCGTCAACTTGGATAAACGTTCCAACAATATGGTGCTCCTGACACTATTATGGTGCAGTAAGTTACTTGGGTGAATATGCAGATGGATTACGACGAGCTGATAATGCAGCTCGTCAGACCTGACATTAATTTTCTGAATATTAAATCTAAGGTTTACGCTAGCACCTGAATATGCACATTTTGAAACAAGAATTGTTGAAGAATAAAATTTAGAAACATTTGAACTAGTACGACAAGAGTTTAGCAATAGGATGCATTACTTCAGGAATTAATGGAGACATTCAACATTATATAGAATTGGTCCTTAATCTTGATTAATTAAATGCAAACAAATTTTAGTATTTATTTAATTTTTCTATCAAATCAACCTAAACGCTAACAAAATTAGTATACTGAATAGGTAATTTTAATACCTTTCAAACAGATGTCACTTGATAGGTACTATTTAATTATTAGTCACTGTGGCCCTGTGACGTCATATATGACTATTACGTCACTTGTCATGACTAGTTGAAAGATTATATCCGTTTATATTCACCTCCAAATTTCATTAGTATAAGTAAAACCGTTCAAAAGATACAAGGGGACTTTAACTAACTTATATCATATATATATATATATATATATATATATAATTATAATTATATATATATATATACTATAATGGAATAAATCAATTTAATACGTCAGAGTAATATCGATAGATTTTATTTTAGAGTCGTTAGGTTAATATTTATTTTTGAGGTTACCTAGTAAGCGTGATAACGTCATTGATGATTTCTTTAATGAAATAGGTGTGCAATGGAACTTTTGGAGATCTTTAATTATCTAATCAGTCGTAGGAATAGTTTTGATATTTGCGTTACGTATACAGGGTGATTCAAGAATTGTTGTTCTATAAAAAGATCTAAAAAGACCAAATTTGGTATGTAGATATTAGGTCATGATCTATCTTTAAAAAACTATTTTCAAAATGCAACGTTGACTTAACCAGAATTTGAAAATTCAAATTGAATACCTGTATGTTATTGCATTCGGATTCTGCATAAAATTCTAAGTAACCTTTGTTAATATTTCCCTAACCGTCTCTAAGCGTTACATAAATGACCTCAAAATAAAATAATAATCTGACCAACTACTTAAAATAAAAATCGACTGGTTTCGATTTTTTCTGATTTTATTTGGTTTGAAAGTTCTGTCATAATCTTTGGAAAAAACTGATTCACTTATAGTCAAAAGTTTAGTATCAAGAATACAAAATAATTCAGTTTAAAACTGCAACAAAGAAAGTAGCAAAAAGAATAGATTTTTGATATCGAGTTGCATGTCAAATTTAAGACACTTACCACTTACTTCAGTCAATGGTATTTGTATAGAACCAGGCACTTGTCCGCATCTTGGATTTGACGTAACCCTTGTCTTGTCCTTTTTTCCCACGTGGGGACTCGTTTTCACTTTTTATCCTAATTAGCCTTTTGTTTTACACAAACGTGGGACCGTATTTTACCTTTTTATGGTTTCTTTTGCACCCTTGATGGAATTTTAACCTAATTATTATTGGTGGTATTAAAGACCTTTTGGAGCTAGGTCTTTTTGCATGCTCACTAGGGCTGGCTGGTATTGGACCTGGGCTGCTGAGTTGGTCTTAGGTTATTTTGGTCATCTAATTAAGGTCTTCTGGTATATTAAGAGCAGTGCTAGAGGTTAGGCAATTGCACGTGTTCTGTTTGAAAAGATTTTTTTAGTCTATTTAAACGAAGTTGCTGGTAGAGTATCCGTTAGTATCGTTTAGCGATTCAAGATGGAAGGATGTGGAAATCGTATTTTATCGTTGATTTTCTAAAAATATCGAAACCGCCTGCGATACAGCTTTTGAAAAATATCTGGTTTTACAGTGATGGCAGCCTTTATTCAAAGATTCTCTGTGGAGTTTCAAAGGTTTACCTGATATGGAACAGTTTGACGGGAAAAACCTGTCTTAATAATAATTGACGATCTAATCGCGAAACTAACGGCTCTGTGGTTGATATTTTTACAAAGGGCTGTCATCATCGAAATCTAAGTGTGTTTTCTTAACGCAGAACATATTTCATCAAGGACGTGGACAGCGATATTTCTCTCAACGCACATTACATAATTTTGTTTAAGAACCCACGTGACAGAGCTCAGATACAGCATTTAGCAAGACAGATTTCGCCGGACAACCCAAAATTTTTAGAAGCCGCGTACCAAGATGCTACTTCAGCCGCACGGATATTTATTGTTCGATTAAAACAGAATACACCGGATGTGCTACGTTATAGAACAAACATATTCGGGCCTCAAGGTATCTGCCAGGTATATATAGCGAAAAAGGGTTTAAGTCTCACAGTCATAAAGATTACATCATATATGATGGCTGACGTTTTAAGCGAGAACACTGATATCCTGCATTAGCCAGATTAAGTAAAAGTCAACGTGACGCTTTATTGAAATGTTTGGATAGTGCATAGAGTATTTGCGAGTGTGCACATAACATTTTAAAAGGTCGTTACCTCTGTCAGCTGATCAGAAGCAGCGACTCTCTCAACATAAGCACACTTTAAGACGCTTGGCACAGAGGAATCTATAAAAAGAAGAAACAGTTTCTGTACAGAAAGGTGGTGCATTTCTACCACTCCTGTTAGGACCATTACTGCGGAATTCTGGGTAATCTGTTTCAATAACCATGGACCACATTCTGAAGAAGATGATTATTCTACCGATGGACTTTATACAGCGCTTACAGGCACCAGATGTTACACAAAACAACATTTTAACGCAGCTGGGTAACGATATGGATAAAGTTTTAAAACTAAAATGACCGACCATGCAAATGGCAGCAGTACCAAGTTCTTCAAAGGTATCTACATTTTCAATCAGTTACGTCAACCCACCAGTATAACAAAGCGGTGACGCTGTTGCTGATGATATTAGAGATTTACCGCACGCAAAGGTCTGACAGACGACGAGATAGTATCAACGCTTCCGCCTTCTATGAAAAGGCGCGAATTTGTTACGTATACTGAATACGAGCAGCGATGTTTTTGGGATAAAGGGTACTGTCACAATAAAAGGCGAGATCATACCACATTCCAACATTATCGATCTGGTTCACGAGACGTTAAGAAAACGAAAACCACAAACCCGCGCGGTTGGCGTCAGTTTGCGACGTACATTAAAGAGATAAATATACCACGAGTTTATCGGAAATACGCAAAGGTATGATGTTCGTATCACCCAGCGTTGAACGGACCCTCACAACTATAGGTGAGAATTACGATGCTGATAGTGAAACGCGGAAACACTGAGAAGAATCTCTCAAAGAAGAAGAAGGACTTTCACTAGATTGGGATTCGTGGAAATGGATGGTATACTATGATCCCTCTCAAGCAGGGTTCGCTGGTATAACACCTTTAACTAATGCTGTAAAGGGTAGATATGGTGAAGTAAAAACTGGCTTGCACAGGAAGCTTATACGGTACATAAACCAGTCAGAAAAAGTTTCCACGAAATAAATATATTGTGAGTAACCTTTACGAGTTGTGGCAAGCGGATCTTTGTGATATGCGAACTTTAAGTAAACACAATAGCGGATACAACTACATACTAACGGTAATTGATGTATTTAGCAAAGAGGGCTGGGCGGAGCTTAAACGAAGACAGCCTCATCTGTAATTGAAGCATTCGCGGATATTCTTAAGGATTGCGACAATACTCCGGCAAATCTACAGACGGATAAAGGCAAAGAGTTTGTGGCGAGCAGTGTACAAAACTTTTCAAGAAACAAAATATCAATTTCTATGTAACAAATAACCCTGATGTAAAAGCATCTGTAGTTGAAAGATTTAATAAAACATTGAAAACAAAGATGTGGCGTTATTTCACTTAAAAATTCCTACAGGTATTTGATGTACTGAAAGACTTGTGACTGCCAACAATAGCCCTCATTCAAGTATAAAGATGGCCCCCGGCTGTAAACGATAAAAACATTTTGGAAGTGTGGAATAACCTGTACGCGAAAGGTTTAGGTCAGTACGCCATCCTAAAATAAAGTCAGCATGTCAGAATCGCCAGAACTAAGTACACCTTTGAGAAGGGATATGAAACGAATTGGAGCGAGGAAGTTTTACAATTAGTGAGATAAAAGAAGACCACCAGTTTATCGAATAATCGATCTTAATAACGATCCTGTTGAGGGGACCTTTTACGAAGAAGAATTGCAAGTTGTTACGGTTGATAAAGATACCTATTCAAAGTCGATAAGATTCTAGCAGAGAAGGGCCGGGCGAATAAACAATACCTGGTCAACGTGGATACAGTGACAAATTTAATAACTGGGTGTTAGCTTCGCAGTTGAGAGATATATAAAATGGAGCTTTATCTTACCTTATTGAGTAATAGCTCTATTTCCAGGTAATATGACGTCAAGTTTTATTACGCAATTGCCAAAAGGAATAAGATTAACGGGCTCATGGGTTGTAGGGATATCGGAAATTCAGTACCCATGTTCTTCTGCCGCTGTAAGTGCAACCGATAATTTAATTTATTATAGAACAGAGCCACCTGGCGAGAAGTGTTAGAAACGATATTAAAAAGGCCGCAGAATATTTTCAACTCGACAACGAGAAGATCATTTATTTGAAGATGGCTTACGTGATACGATTCGCTTCGGGAAATTACGCCAGCATAGAAGAAATTATCAGCGAGCTAAAAACCATGTACTAATAAGTAAATTGCTAACAATCGAATATCATAATCTAACTAAGCGCGTCACTACGAAATTAAAAACTCAGCTCCGCTATTCGGATTCTCACAACGTCTAGCCTTACAATTGGGTTATCGACCGTATCAGAACATAGCTATGGAACCAATACCCCCTCACCCCTAGTATATGGATAGGATTACCAACTCAGATGTTTGTTTATTGCGACATCGTTGAACCGCAAATTGTGGGTGATGTTTTATCCCGCTTATGCGTATAATAAATATTACTTCAGAAAACTTGCTTAGGGGTCATAAAGATGTTTTTTTCCCTGCACTACATACCGGTAATGACACGGGAATTTGAAAACATCGAGATTAATATAAAAACAGATACGGGTGCAGCAATGCCATTTGAGTTTGGAACGTCGTCTGAAGCTACACTTTAAGAAAGTAAATAATGGTTTGCCCTTATCAGCAATATTACATGAATCAGGCCGGTAACGGTATCGGCTTCAGAGGGCGCCATATCAACGTGGTCATGGAATAGGGCTGGTTAGGTGGTATATTTAGAAGTATAATACCGTTATTTAAGTCTGGCGCAAAGGTATTGGTAAAGAAGCTCTTAGAACGGGGAATATTCTTGGTGACGTCATAGAGGATCGACCTTTAAGGATTCGTTTCAAGAAAGATTTCACGAGGGGTAGAAACCTTAAGCGTAAAGCCGACGAGAAAATCGATAAAATGATGGAGGGTTCGGGTTATAAAAGAGTACGTCTCCCGATAATAATCTCTCCACTGAGAGGTTTAAGAAGAAGCCTGCTTACGACGATATATTTTCAAGATAATGGCTTTTCTACATCCCAATCTGTGAATGCGTCAAGTCCGAATTGGATTTGTTCGCTTTACCTCGACGCAGACAAGTATCGAGAGTGGTGAATGGATATTTTACAAGCCCTTATCAGCTCTGAGTGATGACGCCCCAATAGAATTTGTAGTCCCCGGAAATGGAAACGATTATAGATTTAAGTCAGACCATGTTGTCATTACAGCTAAAGTTCTAAAGCAGATGATACAGCACTTACAGACGCTATGTTGTAGCACCGGTAAACAATTGGATGCATTCGCTTTTCTCACAGGTGGAGGTTTACTTAAATCAGAAGATGGTGTCACAACCAAACAACACCTACGCCTACCGTTCATATATCGAAACTTGCTAAATTATGGAAAGGAGGCCAAGAGTTCACATCTAGGATGTACCTTATGGACAATGATACAGCTGGACAGATGAATACACTGGGAAACGCAAATAACGGTTTCTCAAAACGTCAAGAAGGGAAAAGAAGAGATGATTGGTCACGTGCACTCGGTTTGTTTAATCAAGAAAAGTTTCTCATAAGTGGTGTTGAGTTAAAGGCTAAATTTGTACGATCAAGAGATACCTTTAGCCTAATGGCGGCACTCGCTTCAAATTACAAGACGCGAATTATAGACGCTAGTTTACTGGTGAGACGTATGCGAATCAATCCAACTATTCTAATTGCGCACGCTAAAGCTTTAGAAACAACAGCCCAAAATACCCTGTTACAAGGACCGACGTAAAAGTGTTAACTATACCTGCAGGCATACAGCGAAAATCATTGGATAATGTTTTCCTGGGTCAGTTACCTAAACGATGCATCGTAGGTTTGTAGCAAATAAAGCCTTCAACGGTGATACCCTCAAATCCGTTCAATTTTCATCACTGCAATATTAACTACATGTCTTATATTTGACGGACAAAAATTCCTTCGAAGGCCTTACAACCAGACTTTACAGCTAATGGTTTATATGTGAGCGTACCACACCTTATTCTCTGGTACGGGTATTCATTTTTGAATGAAGGTAACGATATATCGAATGATTACCCAACGGCTACTGTTTAATGGCCTTTGACCTAACACCTGACTGTCTGCAAACGCTAGTCACTGGAATTTAGTTAGAAACGGCCCCTTCGGCTGGAAGTCGGGTTTGAAGAAGCGCTCACCGTAACCGTTAACTGTTTGGTGTATGCAGAATTCGATAACGTGATCGAGATCGATAAACATCGGAATGTCGTTGTGGATTTTAGCTGTTAAAAGTGGTAGCTCTAACCTGCAAGCTTCAGTGTACAGCAGCAGCCGATAGAAGATGGACGCATACTTGGACGTACAATGGTTTAGTGGTGTTAACAACGAATTCATACCGAAAGAAATTGGTGTGGTTACAGATCACGGTCGTTTATCGTTGATGCTAATAAAACCACCTCGAGGCTACTTTATATCAGGATCCATGTCACGACAGATAAAATTTATGGAGGATAATTATCATGGGTTGAAATGGTGGTCGGGTCATGTACATTACAACAATTTTCGTGAGGAGTTGATGAGAGTGTTGCGCCCATTTAACAAAATTCACGTTAAGGGCGTGAAAACAACAGTTTTAAGGTTTCTTAACAAACCAATAGTAAACCTGGAGGAGACTGGTTGCCCGTCGATTAAACAGTTGAAAAAGGAAGCAAAAGCATATAGCTGTTTAAACCATAATATCACTGAGCCTATATGTGCACTGGAAAACGCCTTACTACTGCAAGACTGGACGCATACCAATTCCAGAGATGTATGCGGTACAAGTGTTGAGATGCTTGAAATCGATACCCAGCCACAAGAAGAATGTGTTTCGGCTTGTATGTGCTTCTAATCAACTACCGAGACACGCACCTCGACCGTGTGGAATTATCGTAAACACGGATCCCGTAAACAAACCAGGTCAGCATAGGACCGCTATCTACATTGACGAGAATGGTAACAGAGAGTATTTTCATTCCTTTGGACGAACACCGCAGAGATATCATTTACGTTTCCTAGAGAAGAATTCCAGATGCTTCCAGATGTGGACTTTATACCTTAATGTTTCTATATTTTAGATTACATAATTTACCTATGTTTGATTTTGTAAAAAACTAACGCCTGCTACCCACCCATTCTATTCTGATAAATAAAGAGATTTTTTAGTACCTTACTTTTTTTAATTAAGAGTTGCGTGATACCTACTGTTTTTCTTTCTTTTTTAATTCAACCTGTATGTTTTTAAAAATCGTGTTATAAAATTTTATGATTTAGTGTTTTTTAAAAAGAAATTATGTTAACCATTTATATTGGTAATAAATTTTTTAGACTATTAAATTTAACAGAGTTATATAATTACACAGTAAGTAGCTAAAGTAAACATGAACAGTGATTTCTTACTACATGTTGTTGTGGAATTTAAAACACGTAATTATTACATTCCAAACTCTTAATATGGTTTTTTTTTATAAAAACAATTTGTGTGTCAATATGTACAATATGAATATTTTTCAAACCGATTTGTTATTAATCATTTTAAGAGAAAGGTAAATATGAATTGCAGTAAGTGTGATAAAGATAATAAGGTTGTTTGTATATTTACACTCTAAAAATGAATTATGGGAAATCAATAGCTAGTTTTTACATCAACGTAGAAAGTTGTTTTTTAGTTTGATTAGACAAGCAACATAAAGCAGTGACTATCACTCGTGAAGCAGTGCCTCGCAAACGTTCTTTAAGTACAGAACTAGTAAGTGTGCTGTTAACCCTTTATTTATTTGCAGATTTTTAATTACAGTTATAAAACACATCTAAGCTAGACGTAACAAGTTTCTTTAAAAAAAAATATTAAGGCGTACAACATTTTAACGGTCGGATGGATATTAAACATATTTCAATGCAGGTAAAACAATCAGTTGTTAATATTCGTTTTAGAAGACTATATTGTTATAACTGTTATGTAATTAATTAACTTAATAAAAAAATTTGTTTCATTAGATCCGAAGCTAACATTTTAAAGCTAATTATACATTCGTTTATAATAAAAATCCTATTGCAAATTACATTGTAAAATCAAAAGCAGTCATCATATCAGAATTACGATCCGTATCAGATAAAATTAATTTTCTTGTTACCTCAGACATCGATAAATACGGATGCAAAGAACATGATCGATATGTTTTAAGTTAAACAGATCTTATTAGATATTAATAACAATAAACATTTCATACGAATCTATGTAGCTCATGGAAATATGAATAATGGTGGTACTAAAACAGGATCAAGTTACATTTTTAAGTGTATAATGTAGAGGGTATACTACCTACATTATACAAAAAATTTCTCAAGAAAAGCAGCTTTAATTTCGTATATAAACACGCTGTGTATTAATAGAAATATTTTTAATAACATTTTTCTTAACGTAATAAATACACGTCAGCTTAAACTCACATGTAGATTTTTTATAGTCTGAGGTCAAATTAAAGATCATTGGAAAAGACCTTATTACAAACCCAGCCCCAGGTCCAAGACCAGCCCCCAGCCCCTCACGTGAGCATGTGCAAAAAAGGCCTAGCTGCCAAAAGGTCTTTAATACCACCAATAATAATTAGGGTTAAAAATTCCATCAAGAGTCGCAAAAGAAACCATAAAAATAGGGTGAAAAATACGGTCCCCCACGTGGGTGTGTAAAAACAAAAAGGCCTTAATTAGAGATAAAAAAGGGTTGAAAACGCAGTCGCCCACGTGGGCGAGTAAAAAATAGCGACCAAAGGTGCCCCACACCCCCGGGGCTTTTGTGACGTCAAAATCAAAGATGGCGGCGACAAGTGCCCTGGTTTTACTATTGTAGGTATTTATACTAAGTGGATAACTGATAATTAATTAATAATAATGGCATCATTAAGTGAAACACAACTAATTGAAGCATTAATTATGATTGGATGTGGAGATAAAACCAGAACGCAACTACAAGTATGTAACTTGTTTAATACAAAATATCCTGATACACCTATCGGAAAATCAACAGTTAGTAAAATTGGAGAAAATTTAGGAAACTGGTCACGTTAAACACATTCAAATGCTGGTCGTCTAAAAATGAACGAAAATGTAAAACTTGATCTGTTGTTAAGTTTAAGAAAATCCTCACAGTAGTTCAGAGCAATTGCAGCCGATGAAGGCATTTCACAAAGGTCTGTTACGTGTACTTAAAGGAGAAATACCATCGGTATAAAATCCAGAATGTGTAGGAACTCAATGAAGATGATCCGGATCGCCGAATGCAGTTTTGAAGTCATGCAATACTTATGTAATCGCAACCTAATTCTTCATCAAATTCATTTTCGGATGAAGCTACATTTTCATGGTACAGTGAATCGACAAAACTGTAGATATTGAGTAAAGAATCTTCACTGGATGAATGAGTTACACACTCAGTATCGTCAAAAGTGAATGTTTATAGTAGAGAACAGAATCATTGGTCCTTTTCTTCGATGAAACTTTACAGGGCAACGATATCTGAACTTTTACAATACGAACTTATACCTGCCATTGCAGTAATTTTCCCAAATGAAAATGATCCTGATTTACCAAATCATAATATATGGTTTCAGCAAGATGGTGCACCTCCTCACTATACACGTCCTGCGATTTTTAAACATAACGTTTCTTGGTAGATGGATTGGTAGACGAGGATCTATAATGGTCCCCAAGATCTCCAGATCTTACACCTCTTGATTTTTTCTGTGGGCTATTTAAAATCTAAAGTATCGTCGAGAAACCACGAAATTTGGAAGATTTGAAAGATAGAATTAGATTAGAAATGCGTAAGATTAGTCCACAAATGATCCACAATGTTCAAGAAGCTTGTGGTCATCGGTTCAATTACTGCCAAGAAGTAGGAGGCAATTTGAACATTTAAATTGAGTTACAACAATTCTACAATGTTAAACAAATTTTTCTCTGTTTGTGTTAATATAGATACTTACTTACCTGTGTGAATTAATTTAATTTTACATTTTCGTTTATTTTAAATGACCAGTGTTTGCAACGTGTTTAACGTAACCAGTTTCTATTTTTTTCAATTTTACTAACTATCGATTGTCTGATAGGTTTGTTAGGATATTTTGTATTAGATAAGTTACATACTTGTAGTTCGTTCCGGTTCTCCACATCCAATCATAATTGATATTTCTTTTCGCTATCATTTTTAATGTGCTTACTGTATTCTTGATACTAAACTGCTCGACATATGAAGTGAATCAGTTTTTTTCCAAAGATTATTATGACAGAACTTTCAAACCAAATAAAATCAGAAAAATTGAAATCAGTCGATTTTTATTTTAAGTGTGCGGTTGGTCAAATTATTATTTTATTTTAGAGGTCATTTATGTAACGCTTAGAGACGGTTTGAAATATTAACAAAGGTTGCTTAGAATTTTATGCAGAATGAAAATGCAATAACATACAGTATTCATTTGAATTTTCAAAGTGGCTGGTTTGTGGTAGAAGTGGCAACGTTGCACTTTTGAAAATAGTTTTAAAGATAGATCATGACCTATTATGTCTACATACCAAATTTGGAATAGTTGTCTTTTTAGTTCGCTTGTATTTTATAGAACAACAATAATCTTGAATCACCTTGTATACGTAACGCAAATACTCAAATCTATTGCTACGACTGATTAGATAATTAAAAGATCTCTCAAAAGTTCCATTGCAATACCTTTTCCATTAAAGAAAATCATCAATGACGTCATCACGCTTACATAGGTAACCTCAAAATAAATTAATAACCTGAACAAGCACGTCTAAAAATAAAAATCGACGGGTATGAATTTTCTCTGAAGTTGCCGATTTAAAATTATTGAATTTATTCCATAAAATAGCCGTCACTTTATTATATATATATATATATATATATATATATAATATATATATATATATATATATATATATATATATATATATATATATATATATATATATATATATATATATATATATATATATATTATTATTATTATTGACAAATTTATTTAAAGTTACTTTAGAAACACAACGTACAGACATTTCTCTAGACTCTATTTAACAGAACACTTTATGTACTATTATTAGCATTATTTTGAATACATTAATTGAGACTTGTGCGATATCTGGTAGAGCCTACTAGTTGTGCTAATAAAAAATTTATCTTGCTTGAAGGATCGATAGCCTTGACAAGCTTTGGTATGATAGTAATAAATTTTAAGCGCATTCTTGGGATGAGCAAGTTTACTTATTGAGGGAAGCCCTCCTTCCAGCTTTCTATAAATAAGATTAGACAGATGAAATTACAACCTGTATTCAGAGTTTATAGTGAGCTGATAAGAAGGTGGTGTATTGTGATTAGACTGGACGCGGTTGTTGAAATAAAAGTAACAGTAAGGTAACATTGGCGAGATAATTTAAGAACAATGTCTTTTTAAATATACATGACAGTTACGATTTGCCGGTGTGCCAGCGTAGACCCATAGAGGATGCTCGTAATCGGATGTTATCTATACTAGAGAAATTCTTGCGTAGTAAAATATTACAGTTGTTAGATATGGAAAATATGTTAATCCAAACTAAAAAAATTTTATTTTTGCAAATGGGTATAATAAAATAACGTATTAAGTAAATTTAACATATAACATTACTGTGATCAGTTACGTAAAAATAACGGTTATTTACGCAATAAACCTTTTGCGTGTAAATCAGTGATACAACCTGGTTTTTGGTGCTTTAAACTGAAATTAATGCATTTTAGTCGAATCTTCCGCTTCTCCCTTGTCATAAAAATTGTATTCTAATAAGATGCCCTAGTCTTGTAAGGCACAGATGCCGTAAGACTAAAAATTAAATATGAATGAAAATGATTAAATCGCATTATTGATAGAAGCGGATAGCCGTAGTATTTTTTTAGCTTGTGTTTATGTCTATCTAACATGAAGCTTAAATATCATTCTGCCGGGGATAAATGTTTTTTTTTTACAATGTGATTTATTTTTCGTAATGCGTTTATTATAAAGGACATTGCATAATTATAATTAAAATTATTATTACATTTCTTTTAATTCCTATCTACAGATTGTGACCTTTTACCTGTATGAAAATTTATTTATATATAGTTTAAATTATTTCACTTCGATGTCATTAAAATAAAACGTGTAACTTTGTTATACCTACTTAATTAGTCTGCTTACGGCAATAACATGTTTTAAAATGATTTTACCTGCAGAATGCATTTATAAATCTGTTATTCAATGGAATCGGAAAGTAACAACCACTCATTGACGTCGTGTTAAATAAATGTGTTTTCATAATAGGGTTTATTATAAAGGAGACCCCATAATTGTTATTAAAATTATTATTACATTTCTTTTGAGTTCCATTTGCGGGTTGTGGCCTTTACCTATATACGAAAATTTGAAATTTTATTCAAGTCATTGCAGGTCATGGCAGCCCCGCCATAACCTGCAATGACAAATACAATTTAAAATTTTCCTTCAGGGGTGAAGACTGGAAAGCACCTGTCGTACAAGTTAGCATTAGGCCCCTTACTATAATACAAGTTCAAATTTTCCGCCAAGGGTACCACGACATTGCACGAAGGCCCAAGAACAAGTTACGACGCCCTACACCTGTCTTACAATCTCGGTTATGTTCGGGGAGGGTTGGAGTGGGGGTAGTCGAAACAGCCTTCGCCAAAAGCCTCGTGTCGCAAAATTTTACGTATAAAAGCTAGTGATAGACCACTTATTTCAAATTTCCCACCATAACCAATACAGGGACCTGTATGTACTTTTAAAATATACCGCTAGGTGGCGCCACCTATATTACAGAAAACATTCGTTAGTCTATACACAAGTAGATGGCGTTATTAACAAATTCAGATTTTACACCTAGGGTTCAGGACAATATGTCGACGCCCGGAGAGTAAGTTGCGAAGCCCTACACTTGTCTTACAAGTTAGCATTAGAGCCCCTTTTATTAGAATACAAATTCAAATTTCCCGCCAAGGGGGCCAGGGCCCTAAGCCCCGAGAGCAAGTTGCCAGGCCTTATACCTGTCTTATTAGCCCACTTATTAGAATACAAGTTCAAATTTCACTCAATAAGTAATTAGAATGTAAACACTTAAATACAAATTCAAATTTCCCACCAAGGGACCAGGGGACTAAGACCTGAAAGCAATTTGCGAAGCCCTACGTTTGTCTTATAAGTTAGCAATAGTCCTCTAATTAGAATACAAGTTCAAATTTCTCGCAGTAAGTCATCGGAATGTAAACACTTAAATACAGATTCAAATTCAAATTTCTCGCCAAGGGACCAGGGACTAAGACCCGAAATCAAGTTACACCTGTCTTACAATCTCGGTTATGTTCGGGCAGGGTTGGAGTGGCGTTACCAAAACAACCTTCGCCGAAAGCATCGCGTCGCAAAATTTTACCTATATGAAGCGTAAAACAAACAACTGCAATGCATATGTGTAACCATTTAACGGATTTATTTTGTGCTTAGACCGTACACATAATTTTAACTGTCAATCTTCAATATTTACTTTTAATTAATATGTGTATTAACTAACGTATTAATGCACATTTATTTTCCACTTAAACCTTGAGCATATAATTTAGCAGTCGAACTTCAATATTTGTACTTTTTAATGAATAGCACTATTAAAGGGAGTACGTAAACACAGACTATAATGGATATGTGTAACCATTTATCGTATTAATGCATTTTATTACTGCTTAGACCTTGTACACATAAATTAACGTTCTCAAGGTAGGAATCGTTTAAAGCATGGCAACTTAATTATTCATGATAATTAAGCATGTTGTTGTAATAAAAGGCCACAACTCTCAAATGGAACTCAAAAGAAATGTAATAATAATTTTAATAACAATTGTGCAGTCTCCTTTATAATAAACCCTGTTACTAAAACACATTCATTTAACACGATGTCAATGAGTAGTTGTTACTTTCCGATTGCATTGTATAACAGTTTAATAAATGCATTCTATAGGTAAAATCATTTTAAAACATGTTATTGCCGTAAGCAAACTAATTAGGTATAACTGAATTACTCGTTTTGTTTTATTGACATCGAAGTGAAATGATTTAAACTATGTATAAATAAATCTTCGTATATGTAAAAGGTCACAATCTGTAGATAGGAATTAAAAGAAATGTAATAATAATTTTAATTACAATTATGCAATGTCTCTTATAATAAACGCATTACGAAAAATAAACCACATTGTAAAAAGAAAAACATTTATCCCCGGCAGAATGATATTTAAACTTCATGTTAGATAGGCATAAACACCAGCTTTAAAAAAATACCAAGGCTATCCGCTTCTATCAATAATACGATTAAATCATTTTCATTTATATCTAATTCCTAGTTTTACGGCATCTATGACTTACGAGACTAGGGCCTCTTATTAGAATACAATTTTTATGACAAGGGCGAAGCCCGCGAACAGATTCCCGTTTTACAAGACTAGGCCCCCTTATTAGAATGCAACCCTCAATGCATAAATAAATTTTTCGTATAGGTAGGAAGGTCATAATCTGTAGATGGAATTAAAAGAAATGTAATAATAATTGGAATAACAATTATGCGACCTCCTTTGATAAAAACAACCCTAATAAATATTAATAACAGATTAAGTCTTTTTATTCTCAGGTGAAAAAAATACGATCCCCACGTGGGCATATAAAAAATGGCGACCAAAGGTGTCCAAAATTTGCGTCTATAATGTTAATTTTGAGGAAGGGAGAGTATCCATAAAGCCGAAGTTAATAAGTGTACTAAAAGCAAAGATAATCTTTTGAACAGGATGACAAAAAAAAGGGATTAGTAGAATTTTTGTAGCATTATAACATACCTATAATCTTCAAAGGTTTCTTATGTTTTTATTGTGTTTAACCAATTTGTCTGTGAAGAGGTTTTGTAGCTACCAGTAATTAGCATAATATTGCTAGTATTAATTGTATACAACTCCGAACGTTTGCTAACGTATTGTAGTCCGTGTCAAATAAATAAATTGCTATTAAATACTGATAAGGTATTGCGTAAGAGAATACAAATAATTAACCCGTAAAATTTCACGTAATGAATTGTGAAAGAAATATTTTTTGTGTTTGAAATAAAGTTATTTTCATGATAAACCAACTCAAAACATTTAAAAATAAAACCGTTAAACGTGAATACCGATTTTCTTTCATTATTTTTCAATTTAAAATATGACAAACGTTACCGTATTTTGCATTATAATGTACATCTTCTATAGAAAAGCAACAAATAATCGTTTTATATTATTTTATTTTAGAACTAGGTAAACGCTACCATTTAAATTAACAAAAAAATGATTTTGGGGCGAATTGGTGAAGCATCCGTCAGTAAAAAACGAAACTGTGTCCGTTCCGTAACCGCTCTTCCGCTCGAAATAATTTTGCTTTAGCAACATCTTCCGCTGTTCAATCTCTGAAACCTTTCACAGAGGAACCTGGATCATTCCGTTTGGAAACCGTACAAGAGTTTAGTGCTAGTCCACACACAATCTGGGTCGTGGCATATCTTTAGGCCGTACAAGAGTTTAGTGCTAGTCCACACACAATCTGGATCGTGGAATATCTTTAGGTAACTTCCGAAGCACTATTAATTCGTATCAACCCTCTGGAACAGATAGATCGTCATCTGTATCCTGCGCAGGAGTTAAAATACCTAATTCTGTAAATAAATGTAAATAATATACATATAATTAGTTTTAATTAATAATAAAGCAATTTCAAAACGAGGCTTAAGTTGTGTACTGGTAGAAGTTCACTGGAAACCTCATTTGCAACCAGCTAACACCCCTACAAGCCGAAGAGTTCCTAGAGAACGTACTGTGTACGTGATGCTGTGTCCAAATTGTTTTTGACACTCTTCTTACTACTTTAACTGTTTAATTCTCGAGAGTTTGTAATGAGACCAATTTTTGTAAACCGTAGAAGCATTGTGACTGGAAGGGTTTAACCCAGCACATTCCACCAATTATAACACAACAGCTAACGAAAGTAGTTATAGCAGGTTGTATGCATTGCCAGAAAATGTATTATTTCACTAGTATAATTTTTGATAAGCATAAGCCTTTTCAGTAGTAACAGTATGCGTCATGAACTTTTTGAAATACAACTCTAAAAAAGGAGCAAAGAGAGGAAGAAGCTAAAAGAGGAAATTTAATTAACACATATACTAAGACAGACAAACAAAAACTAGGAATTAGTATGCGTTAAAAAATAACTCGTTTAATAACAAAAATAAAATCAAATTGTAATTCAGCCAAAGTATTGGTTTATTCAACAAAAAAGAAACTAGTGTAAACTGTAGACTTTACATATCAACTCAAATGAACGGCTTGTTATGGCCAACATTGATTTAGAAAATGAGATATTAAAAGTAGTTAAATTACTGCAATTGTTTATTTTGCAGAAAGCAGTATCACATCATTTGTTAATCCTAAACTTAATTGTTTGCTCAACACAACAATGGTATTTAAAACTAAACGAAGTAGACCCTTGAGCTGAAGGGTATAGGTACTAGCGTAACTAAAGGGTTAGTAATTTTACCTCAAACACACCAATGTTATGTGCAACTCTATGTACTTAAAGTTATTAATAAAGAAAAATAAATGACTATGGCACAAGGCGTATATCCTAAATGAAATAGAAAAGAAAAGGTCGTGGCGCAGTCTAGATCCTAAATAAACATAAACACTTATGCAGTTATAAAATAGAGTTTAGATTTAAACTCTTTATATAAAAAGCTAAATGCAAAGACTACAGTTGGGACACCGAAAACAGTTTACAAATTTAGCGACTCAAGCGCCACAGTAATGGCTTACGGTTATTAAGTGCAAGTTGTTGTTGCAAATTAAGTTGCCTGCATTTAGGATTTAAATTTGTTTAAATTATTTACAATTACAATTGATAAAATACACGTTGTGTGGATGAGATAGCTCAAGCAGCGTGATAAGAACATTCTTCGTTTCGCATTTAACAAGAAAAGTGCAATTTTCGGTTTTACCAAGCCTCGTGTGTTTTTCTATCATTACCACCATTATCAGCGCAAGATGGAAGCCCCCAAAGGACCACTGGCCGGTGAAGCTACTACTGCAACATATGGGGGCGAGTCTTCAAATCTTTATAACTGTATACAATTTCGAAATAACTAAGCATTTTCAAAGAGTGTTGTTTGCAAAATAAATAGATAAATACAGTCCACTTCAATTTCCTTCTTTGCAATAACATTGCTGGTCCTACGAGCCCGATTAGAGCTTTGGATAATTACTTAATTACAAATCAATATAGTTTAAGCCTTTTCAAGTGTGTCTTGTGAAAGATAAGAACCGATATCAATTATTACATTACAATTATTATACTAACGTTGGGTTTGGTTTATGTTACAATCAAATCAATTGTGGCAAGGCAAGGCCAAGATAATTATCGTTATCTGCAGTGACACATCACCTTTACTTATTACGAACAATCACATGTGTCTTAATTGTGTTCAATTTAAGCTACAGTAGACATATAAGGCCGATCCTGGACCAGTTCAAGGTCACCCATGTAAATCTTATGGGGATTTATTTCAAGGTCAAGTGAGTTTTCTCGTTATGCCAGAACGCGCTCCACGTCTCAAGCATGCTTGTGGTGGGGATTTAAATTTTTGAGTCACTCACCTCTGGTGGTGAAATCGGAAGCTTTGGAGCTCTTTCAAGGTCGAACTTTAAGCGGGAGATTTAAAATGTAGTTGGTCAAGGTCAAAGCTAAAAAGTTGCAAGGTAATCATAAATCAAAAATAGTTTTGAAGGTCAAAGGTTATTGACTTACGGTGGTTTCTTAGAAATATAAAAGGTCAAGGTGAAAAGCTAAAATAGAAGTTGCAAGGTAATCATTCTTAGAAATCTGAAAGTTTTTGAGGAGGTTAGCAGTTTTGAAAGGATGCATGTTTATAATAAAAGGCTTCTCCGTGATTGCATGATTCAGTAAACTTTTCATTGCTAGAAATGGTGAAAGTAATAAGATTGATAAGGAGAGAAAGAAAGAAAGAATTATTAAGTATTGATGAGAAAAGAAAAGGCTCGAGGTGTTAATCAAGGAAATAAAAAATTGAGGGTAGATTTAGAGCTGTATGAGCTAAAAAGAAAATGATGCAACTTCAGTGAATGTGCCATGAAAAGGTGCTTTAGTAAATAAGTAATTACATGTATGTTATATTGCATAAGAAAAGGCACTTCATTTGAAAAAAATAAAGTGTGTGTGTGTAGGCATAGAAGAAAGAAAAAGTGAAATTTCTGTTTGGTTTTAATTGAATTATATAGATATATATATATTAAACGAGTTTCTTATCATGACTTAAATTATACAAATTATGTAGGAAGAAATGACACATAAAGCTTATATATATTTATATTTATTTATAAATCACTAATCCTTTACCCAAAATTCCAATTTTGGCATGTATACTAAACAAGTAAGAGCGCAATAGGTAGCAGTCCAAAATTCTCAAAACTAAAAAATGTGAAAAAAAATTTTCAATGATTAATGATAAAGTTTGTAGTTTTGATATGTAATTGAACGTTGTTAATCGCTTAATAAATCACAACTCGATAATCCTTTACCCAAAAATTCTGAATTTTCGTATATATACCCAATAAGTAAGAGCGCCAATTATAGCAGTTTCCAAAATTTGAAAACACAAAAAAAATGTGATAAAAAATGTGATGAAACAATTCATGTTAGCAATTAAAATACTGAAATTGCTTAATAAATCACAACTCGATAATCCTTTACCCAAAAATTCTGAATTTTCGTATATATACCCAATAAGTAAGAGCAATTATAGCAGTTTCCAAAATTTGAAAACACAAAAAAAATGTGATAAAAATGTGATGGAACAATTCATGTTAGCAATGAAAGTACTACTGAAATTGCTTAATAAATCACAACTCGATAATCCTTTACCCAAAAATTCTGAATTTCCGTATATATATCCAATAAGTAAGAGCGCCAAAGATAGAACTAAAAAATTAGGAAAAAATTGAAGGTCCTCTTTTACTATTAGAATGCATTTTCCCAAATAAATCAAGCACCAATATGAAATATGATAAAATAAAATAATAGTGTAACTAATTTGTAAACTATTTGTAATACGGTTTTTTCTAAAATAGATTTTAACGATTTTACAAGAAATAAAGTAATAATAACGCTCACAATGAATCTTTAGACATCTTACATATATATACATAATTACAATTCAACTTAAATGGATTGTACTCGTAATGAGTAAAAAGCATGCAATTGCAAAATGCATCCATGTAGTATTATAAGTATGGTTTGTAATATGATATTCAAGTACTGTACTAGAATGGAATGCATAATTGCAATTATTGTTGTGTAAACGATAGACATGTACTTGAACTACGAAAGTGATGTATGTTTGAAAGTGTGTGATGTAAGAAAAGATGTATGTACATATCTATGGAAAGAGATAAAAACGAGTCGACGAGGACGTCCTCCGGGGCAGGGTGTAGGAGGGATGTGGGGAAGGGTTAGTAAAGTCCTAGAAAAATGCGCTCTTAAAAATTTAAATTTTCGTCTAATTCCAGAAAAAAATTTTTTCAACGCAGTTGTGTTGTAGAAGTGGTAATCTATCATTTGATGTAATAATTTTTCCAAAATATGAAAAATTACACTTAAATTGCCCAATTCCATTTTGAAACAACAAAAAGCACTTAAAACACACCTTTTGTACTTACGTAAGCTCAGAAGAAACATATGCATGCCATTTATCCATTTAATGTATCTAAATGCTCTTTAAATTACCAAATTCAATTTTAAAACAACACTTAAAACATGACTTGTAATTTTCGGTGCAGCGTTAATAATCATTGTAGGATAATGAACGCAGTTTTTGCTGTGAAAGCATTTAGCGAACATTCTATTTCTATGTCATCAATTTACATTACAACTTTTAAACAGGATTTGTAAAATATATATATGAATGCAATTGTGTCATTTGTGTTGCATAAATACATGCTGTAAAGTTTTCAGATTTACATGCATTTGAGAACTGTTTTAACTTTTATTTAACGCAAGCTTTCTTTTAACTGTATTATATTTTCACACTTTCTTTATATGCTTTATATGCTTTATATATGCTTTATATATGATATTTTGCAATAACCTTCTTAGTGTATTTTAAGTTATTATTTCCTATAATTACAAAATTAATTGAAATTAACATTTTGTATTCAGCACTTACTCAAGGATTCAATTATTTTTAACTTATTATAAGTTAAAATTTGTAACGCAGCATGCAATTAAAATTTGCAAAAGGACTGCTTTACTTTGATGCAGAAATTTATGCATGAGTAAGTCAGACTTCCAGATGTTTTTAATTTCACTTTTCTAGCGCAACTTGGACTATCACTCAAATTTTTAGCTGTAGTAAAATTTTTTGGATAATGAATAATTCATGAAAATAATAAAAATATAAAACAATTTACATTTATTTTGTATAATGAAAAGATACAATAAATTCCACAAAAAACATCACATCCATCCCTTCCAACGTAAGCAATATATTTTCAGTCTTTAGTATATTTTGCCGCACACACTCTAAATATTGATTAGCCTCCTTCAGTTCTTTATCCAGTTTTCCGCTCGCTCCACCCCCACCACCTCACTATTCAAATAGTCATTGTGAAGCTTTCGCAACCACCGAATACTTGTTTCCTAAAGGCTTGAAGGGTCGGTGGATCGTGCTCATAATCCTGCTGTGTGAGATGCCCTTCTATAAGAGTCAAATTTTTCCTCCATATTGCAGGTTTCGCAACGGTGGTGGTTGTGGGTTGCTATAACCGTGGTTGCTGGTGTTATGCTGAAAAATGAATAATTTTATTTGTACTAAAATTCTCTATGAATTAATGAAAGGAAACTATAATATTAATTAATTAAAATTGTACATACCTCTCGAAATACTTCGAAAATTCATCCTCTACATCACTATCCCTGATGGAGATGATGGGGATGCTCTCTTCGAAGGGTGCTGGTTGCGTCATGTTATTTATGATGGGGATGGTCTCTTTGAAGGGTGCTAGTTGTGCGGTGTTATTTGATGGGCGCACCAAAACATCATGTAAAATACAAGGTTTTGCCTGTCTTTTAGTGAAAGTTTAGATCGTTTACTGGATGAAGCCATTACTAATGGTGAATAATTAATGAGTATTCAATTAAAACTTTAACGTTATATACACATAGATCTGTTAACGTTAACAAAATTGATAACAAGTGGAAGTGGTTAGTACAATGACCTGAGCAAGCAAAGGTGATGCAGCATGAGTCATGAGAACAGTATTGATGTCAAGGTTAATATATGTTCCCAGTAAACGCTACAAAATGCAATCTATGCACACTGAAGCTCTTGCAACAAGTTATAAGCAGTTTTGACCTTGAATGCTGGGTTTATATTACTATATAAGGAGATAAAGAGCAGTTTTGTACCAGTCAGTATATTGCACTCACGACTAGAATTGCAATTGTATACCTAAAGTACTTCTATAGTTACTTAAATTTTAATTTTACATATCAAATAAATATAATATTTGTTTCCATTACTATATAATCGTGTGCTTCATATTTTCTTGCAGTGTTGGATACAGTTTTGAAGGTAACTATGAGTAACGGTATACCCAACAGTAGTGATATTGTTAATTTAACAAGAAATATTATTCCATTGTTGAAAACCCAAAATGAATTTGTAAGGCACATCCGTATAATTAACACTAATATTAAGCTATTGCGAGATATAATTCAAAATAAAATTTATTTAGAGACATGCGAAAATTTGCTTAAACTCGAAAGTAATTTATCATTGCTAAAGTGTTATCTTATAAGAGTTAAACAGTTAAAGAGCGCTTCAGAGAAAACAGGTAGTGGAAATGTTACTAAAAAGCGTACACGCAAATTAAGTTGGTACTCTCTAGATTCATGTTTAATGGTAGGTTACTTACTGGAATTATAGTCAATATAGCAAACATCAAGGACCCTCTTATTTTTTTACAAAATGCATACAATAGTTTTGCGCGAAAGGTTAAAGTAATGCTAAGACAAACGATGCTAAAGGTCAATGTCATTTTAGTCTGCAATTTCATGCAACCTCAAAATCATGTTATTGAGTTGAAGACATTTGCCATAAAAAATTATGTCATCGATATTACCACCAATTTGCGTGAGTGGTATAACAATAACGTTTATTACAAATTACAAAAAAAGTTAGAGGAGTTTTCCGAAAGGGATTCTGGTTGGGCATTACATGAAGTTTTACATTTAAAGGTGAATATTAATAGCTATACTCCATTTAGAGGTGGCCTTTCGACTTACGTTAAAGTTCCTTACTTCATAGCAGTAAAGCATGCGGTAGTGAATGTTAAGAACGATGACGAGTACTGCTTCCTGTGGGCCGTTGTTTCGGCATTATACCCAGTGCAACTTCATTCAGATAGAGTTTACAGTTATCCTCATTTTAGAGATGTTTTGAATTATGGTTCAATTTCCTTTCCCATTAAAATAGATGATGTAAAAATTTGAAAAATTAAACAACCTCTCCATTAATTTGTTTTGTATTCAGGGAAAGGTGTATTACCGCTAGTATTAAGTGTAAATCAAGAAAATAGTGTCAGGAACCTATAAATCTTTTAGTACTTTCGCCTAATTATCATTCTGCGGGTTCTACTGCTGATGCTATTAATACAAAAAATTATACTGTTTATCATTTCGCGTGGATTAAAAATATGTCAGCTCTTTTTTCTAAACAACTATCGAGTAGGGGGCACAAGAAGTTTATTTGTTATCAATGCTTGAATCACTTTTCTTCAGATCACCTTCTACAAAAACATGTCACTCTCTGCCATCAACTTAATCAATGTTCAGTCAGGATGCCTACCGAAGCGGAGATGTTCCTGCAGTTCAAAATTTCGCATTTCAGGAAAAGGCACCGTTTGTAATTTATGCGGATTTAGAAAGTATTTTAGAAAAGTGTACAAATTTAACATCACTTGGGGTAATACTCTATTTCATTCCAAACATATACCCTTTAGCATTGCTTACTACTTAAAGTGTTCATACAATGATTCTTTATCTCGATTTAGGCTTTATAGAGGAAATGATTGCATTCAATGGTTTGTTAAAGAGCTTCAAAGTATTGCACATTGGAGCACCGAAATCATTAATAAAATAATTCCTATGGGTACTTTAACTCCCAATCAGGTTGAACACTTTGAAAGCACTACGATCTGTCACATTTGCGAAAACCATTTACAGATAATGATATAAAGGTCAGAGACCATAACCATTTCACCGGAGCATTTCGAGGAGCATCACATCAGAATTGTAACCTAAACTATAAAGACTCTCATCTTACCGGTTGTGTTTCATAATTTGTCAGGTTATGATAGCCATTTCGTCATTAGAGAATTGGCTACTATTCCCGTACGATTTCACTCCTACCCATAAACAAAGAAAGATATATCTCTTTCACAAAAGTAATAGAAGGTAGTAAAATTAAGTTTAGATTTATTGACTCTTTCAGATTTATGAGTAGTAGTATTGAAAAGTTATCAAACTATTTGGAAAATAGTAAAAAGTTATTACCGAGCTAAATGTAACAATGAAGAAGAATTTTCTTTACTAGTTCGCAAAGGTGTGTTTCCTTATGAGTATATTGATACTGGAGAAATTAAACGAGACCACGCTCCTCCTAAAGAAGCATTTTTCAGTCATCTTAATAATGAGGGAATCAGTGATGAGAGTTTTGAGCATGCGGTTAACGTTTGGAACAAATTTAGTATTAAATCGTTAGGGAATACTCGGATTTGTATCTAAAAACAGACGTTCTACTTTTAGCGGATATTTTCGAGAACTTTCGGCAAACTTGTATAAGTACTTACGAGCTTGATCCTCTGCACTATTATACAGCTCCCGGTTTAGCATTCGATGCTATGCTTAAAATTACACAAGTAAAGTTAGAATTATTTACAGACATTGATATGTTAATGTTTATTGAAAGAGGATTAGAGGTGGTGTAGCTCAATGTTCAAATCGGTATGCTAAAGCTAACAATAAGTACATGGAGGAAAAATTTGATCCTACCTCTGAAAGTGTGTATTTAATGTACTACGACGTGAATAATTTATATGGAGCCACCATGTCAGAATTTCTACCATTTGGCGATTTTTCTTTTGTTGATGAAGCTAATTTTGAAACTTTAGATGTAATAAACCATCCTGATGATTCGGAAATTGGTTATATAGTCGAGTGTGATTTAGACTATCCTATAGAATTACATGAGAGTCATAGTGATCTACCGCTAGCACCCGAACATATGGTTCCACCCCGTCTGATTCCAAAATGAAAAAATTACTGCTTACCTTGTATCCAAAACGTAATTATGTAATTCATTACAGAAATTTAAAAGTATATTTAAAATATGGATTGAAGTTGGTAAAAGTACACCGTATATTACGTTTTAAACAGTCTCCGTGGTTAAAAAATATATAGATTTAAATACAGCCATGCGTCAGCAATCTCAAAATGAATTCGATAAAATTTCTATAAATTAATGATTAATAGTGTTTTCAGGAAGCTGATGGAAAATGTACGTAAACATAAGGACATACGGCTAGTAACGAAATGGGAGGGTCGCTATGGTGCTCGTGCTTACATATCAAAACCAAATTTTCATAGTTGTACAATATTTGACAATGATATGCTTATCATTCAAATGAATAAGCTTGAAGTATATTTCAATAAACCTATATATGCAGGATTCAGTGTTTTAGACGTTTCAAAAACTTTTTATATAATTTTCATTACGGCTACACGCTACCCAAGTTCCATAATAATGCTAAGCTCTTGTACACGGATACGGATAGTCTCATATACGCCTTTTCGGTTCCCGATATCTATCAATGTATTAAAGAGGACATTGATAAATTCGATACATCTGATTATAGTCCCGACAACATCTTTGGACTCCCATTAGTAAACAAAAGGTCCCCGGCTTAATGAAAGATGAAAACCATGGCGAAATTATGGTTGAATTTGTAGGACTTCGTGCAAAATGTATGCTTACACGGTTGATGAAAAGGTTGTAAAAAAATCAAAGGGTTCTACGCAAGCAAGCGTGAGGCAGATCACGATTAATGATTATAAACAGGTCCTGCTTGAGAGTAGCGTAATAAGGCGCTATCAACATCTCATAAGGTCAAAGAAACATGATGTGTTTACCATTAAACAAAATAAAGTCATACTCAATCCTTATGACGATAAACGCTTAGTAAATTTTGATTTCACTGATACTAGACCATGGGGTATAACTTTCAGTAAACAATGAGCAGTCTTCAAGTCAACTTGCAGGAAGAGCTGCAGTGCAGTAGTGATCAAATATACAAAAAGTACCTGAAGCGTTCTTTGACCTCTCCTGAAAACTATACATTTATACTGAATATATTACAAAATATTGTTATTCCCGATGAGTGTTTTACTGGTGTGCTATAAACTCAAAGTGTGCAAATGAAATTATTATTAGGACATTATTTGATAAAAAATTAAATTAGACGATACCATTAAAAGTTTATGAAATTGTGTACCGATAAAGGCTACAATTCATTAACTTTTGATAAAGTAGATGGGATCTTAGACGATATGAGTGTACTTGGTGACATACCGCTTAAAATGTATCTATATGATTTATTAAGGGTTCATGATTCAACAAATGTTAAATCTACGTTAGAAAATATTGCTTACAAGGACACTGTATTTATTATAACTGAATGTATTGAGAAATCGACATATTATGCTAACTACAAGTGCCTCGATATTTTGATTGAAATATTATTAGAACAAAATATCAACTATAAGTTTCAACCGTGGGAAAACGATGAGCACCACAAAATTTATTACTGGATACTAGACAACATCAATAAAGGTGAAACAAATTCAAATTCCTGTTTGGGATGGAGGTGTGGGCCAGATTCGGGTATATGGCCATCCAGTAATTTAAGTGATTATATAAGTACTTTAGGTTCACTTTATAAGATAATGAAATTTTAAAAATAAATGTAATATTTAAAAATAAAATACTATTATTTTTTGTGTGTTTTTATTTCATCTAAGAGCTACATCCTTTTCTACAAACTATATATATATAACTAATATAAGTAATTTGTTTCACAAAGTACAGGTTAAATGTTATAAAACAATATCATCCTTATTGATCCATGATCTTTCATCCAATCCCCACCATTTTACGAATAACTTATTATTCTTGGAGCGAAGCACTTTTCTACTAGATATACATCAGGATACTTTGTTTTTGTAATTCATGTTCATAAAACCCTCCCAGTACAGGATTTCCCTTCATGTCTTCAAGCATGTACGTAGTGGGGTTAGTAATGCAAACTTTCACAATCTTAAATAGTTCACTAGACCAATTGGGTGTGTATCCTTTGGCGAAAATATTTTTAAATTTACTGATTCGTACTATGTCACCCACAGAATATCGATTCCCATCGAATATTTTTATGTTAGTGTAAGCCTCTAGCTTTGTATGATTACCAACATCTTTGGGCTTCATTCTAATAGTTCTATGCTTACGATTGTTATAATCCATCGTTATGGTATCAATTGTATCAATCCATTTATATTTACCTTGCAGGCTGAATGACTTATATAGAGCACCTTTAATGGTTCTGATAACACGTTCAGCAATTGCAGCCTTCTTTGTGCTATAGGTAGAGTAATGATTGACTCCATAACGATGCATTAGTTTAGTAAAATGCGCATTGTAGAATTCTTTTCCTGCATCTGTCTGCAAATTGGTAGGTTTCCGACCTTTTTCAAAGATTGTTTGCACGGCCTTGGTAACTTCTTGACCTGTTTTCGTTTTAATCCTTTAGTCCATAAGTATTTTGAAAAACAGTCGATGACCACTAATATATACTTATAACCCTTATTTTGTTTGGCATATGTGTTAAATTCAGCTAAATCTGCTTGCCAAAGATCATCAAAACCTCTAATTATTGTTCGCCTTCGTTTAAAATTTTTCGTGCAGGTTTGTGCAATTCGTTGACGAGTTGTAATTTGGACATGGTGCTAATTTATTCACAATTTCTTTAAGTTGATGTAGTTTTTCCTCCAGCGCTAGATAAGCGTTGGCGTTTCCTTTGAAAGTGTTCCGAACTGCTTGTAAACAGAAATCAAGGTATCCTTTATTTATAGCATCACCATCTTCTTCAGGGTCACCCAACTGTGTCAAACGATTTCCATCCAAATCGAACCTTGTTGATACATAATATTGCCTAGTGATGACATCTTGAGGATCTATGGGATTGGCCACATTGCTGAGTCTCTTATTCTCAATATCAAATTGATTAGCATCAATCTGTTTAAACTGAGGGGCTAGTTTCTTTAATTGATACTGGACATATGAACGTCCAAATTTGTCAAGGGCATTTTAGTTGTGATATGTCGACATCAATGCATTCTCATTTATATTGTTTACAATTGATATTATGTCATTTACAACACCTGTGTTTCCCGCTAATTTTCTGCCCACAATACTTCCAGATCACGAATTAGTTCATGTATATCATTCCAATATTTATATTCAATGGGTCTGTTTGTTAATTCCTTAAAAAATAGCTCCACCTCCTCCTTGGTTGTGGTGGGTGATGATGACACAAGGGTTTGATTATTTGTGTATACTTTTTGCTGCGGCTTCCTCGAATCTGTGCACTTATGTCATAATCTCGCCTTACTACATTCGTAGCCTCTAAAATAGTTCTATATTTTTTCTATCTGTTGACTTTACTAGACTTAAGTCGGGTTCATTCATAATAAGCAGATCATATAATCCTGGAGTCCCTTTATACGTGACACCTTTAATAATTATATCGTCTCCTTTAATTGTGATGGGTGTATTACCAATTGTCCATTTATCAGTTTTGGTATCATAGTGGACTCCATACGTATGATCAATATCACCTTCAGCATTCTTCAAAATACGTTCAACATATATACGCGGCAATTCATTGTACTGCTCGAGAAATTCTTCGAGATGGGTTCATTATGGGAATCATCTACGATACTAGACAGTTCTTCTTCTTCCTCCCAGTATTAATCTCCCCATGACTGATGTTTCCAAGAAAGATGGAAGACTTGAGGAGGATTTCTTCGAAAAAACGGAAGCTGAGCTAGTGGACTAGTAGCACCCTTACTTGAATCACCTAATGGAGTGAGACGTGGGGTCCATTGAACTTGAGCTAGCGGACTAGTGGGGATAGTGGCGTGCTTTCTTGGAAATATCAATACGGGTGGTTTTTAGGTTTAACATCAATGACCTCCTCCTCCTTTTTGGTGTTTTTTATCGATTTTATTTACTATTTCAGTTAGAGGTTCTATTAAAGGCTTATAAGTACTTTCGAATGTTCTTTCATTATCAATGCGAGCAGTCTTAATACTGTTATACTTCTGCCGTATTATTTTACGAGCCTGAATAATTTTTTCTTTAATATCCTCTCCTTGTTGTCCATTGCGACAAACAGGTACCGGTTCACCTTGAACAGGTAGCTGTTTACACTAAACAGATAGCTGCTAATACCTAAACAGATCAGTTACTACTAAACTGCTGAATGCGGTTTAAGGTATTATATATATATATTCGCCTTATATACCAAAACGGATTTAATGAACAGGTACCCGTTTACCATGAACAGGTAGCTGTTGCGACAAACAGGTACCGGTTCACCTTGAACAGGTAGCTGTTTACACTAAACAGATAGCTGTTAATACCTAAACAGATCAGTTACTACTGAAACCAGTTTAAGGTATTATATATTCATCAAATCCTTTCCTATAGCGACCATTATTAACTTCAGCATCCTTGTTTATGACCATGAAACCAAACGGATCTACCCAGCACTTTGAACACATGTCCCGAAACAATTTCATGCTTATGGTGGGACTTATATGATCCTCATACGCATGTTTTAAGTTTAATTCATCTTGCTCAAATAATATAATTAGATTCGCATTATCACGAATTAATTGCTTTGGAATTTTACTGTAAGTTTGACTCAAATAGAAACAGTCAATATCGTTATGCCTACCCATAGAAAAATATGTCTTATATTATTTTGCTTTTCACAAGCGATATCATCGAAAATAAAAATAGAGTTTGATTTTGCACAATTAGGCTCAATCACATCTTGATTGTCGCTGAAGGTAAAGTAACCTATGTCCTTCATTGGAAGTAAGATTTCCTGTAAAAGTTTGTACTTGTTTTGATTCAATGACTTAGAGTATACGTATACATGTTTAAATTTCAAACCATTTTTTCAGTAAGCAGACTGATCATTGCGTTTGTTTTACCGCAATTGGAGGGGCCGCATATAATACCACGTATACTATTAGGAAGTAAATCACCATGTTTTGAAGTAATAGACTTTTCATCAAAGTCATGATTTTGAATTGGAGTTTTGTTTCTGGCAACTACTTTCATCTTTGATGGATGAAATAAAACTAAACGAATAATTACAACATCTTTATTTTATATATTAGACTATACTACAATAATAATTATAATTTTTTCACTTCTCCGGTGAGTGGACTGTACTGTACAATAGCATCATGGAGAATAAGACCATATACAACGATTCCATTATCGAAAGGTGTTAGAGATTCCATTTCCAATTTGATGTCCACTGTTGAGTTTTTAAGGATTCATTTTGTTTAGAGCAGTCCATTACAAATATTGGACATGATTTGAATTCGGAATAGTTGAATAATGCATCTTTATCATCTTCACCATAGTAATCACAACGAAATTTCAAAAAATTGCGATAGGCAGGTATATATTGGTTGGCACTGAAGTTCAAATGCATTGCTTCATATGGATAATACTCAGAATTCAGATGTGCTTTAAGATTTCTGATGTTAATGTGATCAAAATTTCCGGCCCTTGCTGACCTTGTATACCTTTTACCTTGTTGGAATGCAACAATTATCCAACGTGGTTTTTCCAGTTGCGTTGATGTTTTTATTGGCCATATGTCTGAGGTTGCTTGTTTTAAAGCAGGCAATTCATACAACTCCCATTGTCGAAATGGAACAGTAATAATAGAATTTTATTGATTCCTTGAAACAAGTTAAGTTTCGCAGCATCACTAAGTGTTAAGTGCGGTACTTTCCATTGAATTTTATTTAAGGTTATTGCGGCATCGACTTCACCATAGTAACAGTTTGTATCGCTTCTAGATCGAATTAAAACCAACTCTTGGCGCATATTCACGATTACCTGACGATAATCCTCCATTATTCCAAATATGTGGTTCAATGGTATGCATACTGTAAAAGATTTTCTCCATTTTGCTCATCGAATTCTACTTGTAATGGTTCTTCATTCTTTGGTGACCATCCTAAATGACTTAGTGCTTTGCTTTTTTGCCGTATAAGAAATATATCCTTTAAGCGTAGATGTTATTCCTGGATTTCTACAAACATCCACCTCTGACCACCTAACTCAAAGAATTTCTTCGAAAAGAAAGTTCGGGAAATTGTTGGTTAAGCTGCATGCTTTTCTTTCATCTTCTTTTTGAGCTCAAGTTTACCTTCTATGTACAGAAAACTATCATAAGTAGCCGTAATTAGATCTTGACTTTGAATTAAGATTCGTATTTCTTCGGAAGGTCCATATTTAGAAGATCCATATGGAAGATAAGTGTGAATATCTGATTTAATTATAGTATCATCAAAATGTACGTTTTGAAAGACGTTTAACGATTCTGCCATTGTGGTTGAGAACTTTTAAACCTATTGACGTTAAAAAGTATTTCTCTGCAGATGTTAACCGCAATGAAGGTTGATGACTAATTAATGACTTACTGTAGGGATGATGTCTTTATATGAGTTTTTGAAAGATGGAATTGGTCCTGGATTAATTCTCAGACCCATGTTCTTTTAGTTCTAAGCGTACAGTGAATGGTTCACTTTCACCAAAGTCTATTAATTCACCCTTTTGATTAGTCAAATTAATTGTTATATTACTAATAATGTCAGTGTTTACTTCTAAATATTGAGTATTGCTCAGTTTTATCTAGACGATAACCTGGAGGAACTGAAACATCAATCTCATATAATACTTTAGCAGGTTTCCCGTTTCGATAAGATCCCTTTATAATGTTGCACTCTACGTGTAGATTAGTGTGTTTAAGTATTTGGATGTCTAACGCAGATGTATGTAAAATATTTGGTTCTAATATTTTAGACTCAAACCCTAATGCGCCCAATACAATTTTCTTTAGTAAAATCAATCTCAAATGAACTGTTTATCTCACATTTAAGTGTATTGTTGTTTGCTCTAATGATAAACTTTTCTGTGGGTATTTTAGATTTTAGATAATCGTTAATTTCATCTAACTCATATGCACCGTGTGGAATATTAATCACTTGCAAATGAGATGGATTTGTTCTAAAATAAAATCTATCGTTGCCTGCATAAATGTTTCTAATGCTGTTGCAGCCGTAAAATCCAACCAATCCAATAACGTATTTCTTCCCAAATCTAGCTCTATCGGTGGATAGAAGTTGTAGCTAGCTGTGTTACCAACACCTTCTAAACTGAATGTTATTGACATAACTGAGAAAATTTGATGTTGTGCTGATTATTTATAAAAAATTGTAGGCATAGGTGTCCGCAAATAATTGTATTAAACTCTTGATCTTGGTTGTAATTATAATATATTTTAAGGTAGTTAATCACTTCGTTTGGTGGTCGAATATTACCGAAACTATCGTAATACCATACCCTTTTACCACGCTTTTTGTAGCAAACCCAATGGGTACCTGGTCCTCTTTGGCTATCTAAGTTAATAATTCCAGATTCATTTTTCCGTGGCAATTTAGGCATGCTATCTCTCATAAAAATATCCCTAAAGTACGGTACGTTTTGGGTATTTCTTTAAATCAGTATCCGTTAACGGTCTTTCCGGTAATCTATTCAGTTTTTTGGAAACGGTTTTAAGTATAATGCACCACCACCAGATTTGTTTGGTTTTAGATATAGTGCACCGCCTTTCTTATTCATGGAGCCTATAGCGACCGATTCCATCATGCGATTATGGCGCGATGTCTCTTCCTGCAATTTTTAGCATTTTAGCATCATTGACTGCTTTAGCAATTCCTGATGCACCGCCAGCTAAAGCACCGATTGCTGATAATCCTGCGAATAACGGAATAAGAAATGGTAAAAACCCTCCTTGTTTAGGTAGGGAATTACTCTAGGAACTTTAATGTTTTTCTTTCCTCCTAAATTTTTTACCACACGTTTTGCCGTTGAAAGCGCTGACTTTATTGTGTCTGTGAAATTTCCGTTAGGTTTAATTTTTTAGCTATTGTCTTTCGTAAATGCAATAAATTTCCACCATTGCATTTCTTCTTCATATTAGATCGACGTTTACACCCCATTCCCAATTTTTCTTTGCTTTTGATGGTACTGACTGCTAAAGCTGCAGTTCGTTCACCTAGCGTTGCGTCTAATGATTTAAAGCGCTCCCAAGCTTTTTTTGTAAAATTTTATCTGCTTTATGTCTACTTTCTAAATCTCGGTAATCTCTGTAACTGATATCATGAAGTTTGCACTGAGCATCTAATTGATTAATGCCGAGGTCACCGCGGGAGTCGTTTTTCCAACTTTGTACCAGGACCGCAATACTGGTAACCAGGTAAATGCAATTCAAACGGAAGTTTATTGATTAGACCATTCACCAAACCACCACCACCTACACTCTTTCGCTTCTTAACTAGCATTGTTTACATGGATGGATAGAAGGGGTATTTATACCTAAATTGAGAAAAACAAATCATAGTTATTTCTTTATTCAGTAAATGCTATACATTAGATAAGCAGGACGATAATACAAAATTTCCATTAAACATACAGTGTTATGTGAATTAATATTATACTTAGCATTTATAACATCATCAATATCTTTATAAATGTCATCACCCACCACTGAATTCTTTCTCACGAAAACGACGGTAGTCAACAACTTGTTGTATGAACTTTTCATAAAAAACACACCAGATTGTAAGATTCAAGAAATTCCAATCTATAGCTTACTATATCCTTTAAATTGAATAGTTCTTCTATACTATGTGAGTTGAATGTACAAGAACAGCACTTGTAGTTTTCTATCATAACAGTTTTCAAAATTCTGTCATATCCTTTAATTAATTCCCAATTGTAATAAATACCAAGATTACTAGATAGAGATTCATAATGTTGATCATAGATTATATCTTCTTCATTTACATTTGACCAATCAATTTCATTTTCAATTTCTTGAGATCGAAAAATTGTAATTCTACATATGAATGCCATCTTAGAAGCTCATTCCATTCCTTCATATCCAACACTACATTATTGCTTTGATCACAATTACGCACAATACGCACCACTGGTGCAAGGTTGAGTGTGTACTGTATCCAATTTCCAGATGTTTTGCATGATGAGTATCGTTCGATAGTTTATAATAGGTACAATCGATTAAGTATTCCTTAGCTGCTTGTTTATACACTTCATCCTTATATTGAAATGATGATGCGCAGTCAGTCTTAGCAGAAGAATAACCTTCATCGTGTTTCTCTTCATTTTTACTACTACTACCATCACTATTTTGACAGCACCAACAAAATGTTAAATTATTCAGATTGTTACTGCAATGATGTGATGTATCCATATATAACGGTGAACTTCTGAGTTTGGATCGTTCCAGAAATGATTTTATTGCTACTTGCATGACTTTACTTGCTCACAATTTCACTATGACTAAACGCTGCTTAAGAAAATAATTCTAGTATTTCAATTTTACATATGGTGGGGTGCTACTATTAAAAAGAAAATGTTATGTTTGTTGTTTTGCCAGCTGCACCCAAACTACTTATAAACACATCCTTCGTGTTTAGGAGTGTTTTAAATTCTTCAATTCGTGTTTCTTCTTTTTTGAAATACACATAAAAGCGTTCCGGTAATACACATTTAAAATCACCCGTTTCTATCACTATACGTTCACCGTACTTAGTATTAATTATATCCATATTCGTTACTTTATACTTTCTCGATATATCGAGCTCGCACGCATTCTTAAAGGGTTTGCAATAGGTGCTTTGGTTTAACCCTGTTAATTCCATATTTAACAATTATGTGTTGCAGACTGATCTCAACATACAGCTCGCTGCAGTTTATATAAGAAATATGCGTCCTACATATTACAACATGCTTAAACTTGTTAAATACCTACTGTTGACCTTGACTATAAATATAATATGATGATGATGATCAGCTCCAAAATTTATATTTCCCGCTAAAAGTTTGACCTTGAAAATTATATTCTTAGATTTATGATTACCTTGCAATTTCTATTTTAGCTTTTCACCTTGACCTTTTATACTTCTAAGAAATATGACACCACCGTAGGTCAATAACCTTTGACCTTGAAAACTATTTTAGATTTATGATTACCTTGCAACTTCTATTTTAGCTTTTCACCTTGACCTTTTATATTTCTAAGAAACCACCGTAAGTCAATAACCTTTGACCTTCAAAACTATTTTTGATTTATGATTACCTTGCAACTTTTAGCTTTGACCTTGACCAACTACATTTTAAATCTCCGCTTAAAGTTCGACCTTGAAAGAGCTCCAAAGCTTCCGATTTCACCACCAGAGGGCGAGTGACTCCAAAATTTAAATCCCCCACCACAAGCATGCTTGAGACGTGGAGCGCGTTCTGGCATAACGAGAAAACTCACTTGACCTTGAAATAAATCCCCATAAGATTTACATGGGTGACCTTGAACTGGTCCAGGATCGGCCTTATATGTCTACTAGCTACCATATTTTATTTTCTGTTTTAATTGAACTCAGCTACAATTTATTTCCATTATGATCCGTTTACGGATCAATTTCAATTAGTACATTTAAATTTTACATTACATACTTTTCTACTAAAATTGGGTTGAGCCAGTAACCTTGCACTTACAATACTTTCTTTCCACTTTCATTTACCATAGAAATTTTAAATGTCTCTTGAGCAAGCAAAAATTAGAGAAAAAGAGCAACTTACCCTTCGCGTATTACAGAGATATATCGTTTGGGTGTTAAAGCTCAAGGGTGTTAGTGGACGACGACGTAAAGAAACTGATAATTTTTACAATGATGTAAGCTCATTCACAGCAAGATTGCTAAAGCAGACGAGAGCTACGGTACTGCCACGCCTACTAAACAAAAGATCTCCGGTGACGCCGAAGCCGGGTTAAATTACCAAAAGTAACACTTAGCACTTTCAAAGGCGATCAGACTCTTTGGCCTACGTTTTCGACTTGTATAAAATCTGATACATCAAAACACTAAGCTATCTAACGTGGAAAAATTAATATTTATTTTCTTACTTGGAAGGCCTTTGAAATTACTAAGTGGTATTTCAATTTCGAGCGACAACTATATGATCGCCTACAACACATTAATTGCTCGCTACGAGAATAAGCGGCTTTTAGCATTCAATGCCTTAAATGCAATCTTATCGGCTACCTTAAGAACGGAATCTGCAAAGATTTGCGAAATCTACTAAATACATTTTCTCAGTCTTTGGCAATTTTAAAGGCCCTAGAGTTTAATACAGAATCTTGGGATTTCATACTTTTCCACATACTCTTGGAAAATTAGATATTAACAGTTGAACCAAGTGCGAAATTCAATACAGTAAAGTAGATATCCCGACGTACGATAACCTGTATCAATTTTTAGAAAGCAACTGCAAAACACTTGAGTCGGTTCAACATTTAACTAGTTCTAAGTCGATTGAATCCATATCCACAGTCACCAATTCAATACAAAGATTTCCCAAAGAACGTACAATAAGCCTACATTTTCACATTGTAATGGCGCGTCTGTTGCGTACTCTGATTCTGGCCGAACTTGCTACCTGTGCAAAAACACATGTCCTTTCAAATGCCCAAAATTCCTACAAAAACTCCTAATGAGAGAAACACATTTGTGAGCCATAACAAATTGTGAGCAATTGCTTACACCATTCTCATACCGTACGCCGTTGTAATTCTTCCTTTCGTTGCCGTACATGTCATTATAGACAACATTCAACTCTGCATATTTCTAAACCTGTTCCAGTTCCCAATTCTATTCCTGCTCACGATCCTGCTGCAAGCGTTGTGACCTCCAACTCCTGCACCATCTACTTCTTCCAGTGACCAGTCTACGACCGTTGCTAACACTTTCAATGCTCTAAATACAGTCCTTTTGGCAACGTCAGTCGTAGATATCCACGACAGTAGAGAATTTTTAAAAGATGCGTATTTTGATTGATTCCGAAGCCAATCAAATTTCATAAGTAAACGCTGTTTCCGCCGTCTAAATTTACAAATCTAAACCAAATGTCTTCGTTCTCCTCCAAGGGGATTACCAATTGAACCATAAAACCTCAAAATATTTCTGGACCGAAATTTAATTTCGATGCAACTGTAGTTCAAAGTGTTTGTTCTGATATACCTTCCTTTAACTTACAAATTAAAGAATGGGATCATATAAAAGGCTTGCAGCTAGCCGACGATAAATTCTTCCTCTCAAGCCCGATGGATTTGATGGTAGGAGCTGACGTGTTCAGTCAAATATTGTTAAATAGTCGCATTTTGGAGATGTCAGCCTACAGCTTTAGAAACCCTTTGGATGGGTTCTTGTTGGTAAAATTAACAAGCCAACCTCTGACACACGAACACCCTTTTCACCCAATCCAAACTCCACCTAGATTCTATTATCCCTAAATTCTGGGAAGTAGAGCAATTACCCTCAAAAACATTCCTTTCCTCAGATGAAATAAAATGTGAACGCACATTTACGGTTACCAGAGACTTAGCTGGGAGATTTACGGTATCTTTACCTTTCAAAAATTCTGAACCTGCCTTAGGGACACCTACCCAAGCTTGACGAGGATTCCTAATGTTAGAAGCCAGATTACTAAAAATCCCGAATTATACCTAGCCTATTCCAATTTTATGAGGATTATTTAGAGAATGGCCATATGACGCTTACTCTGCCAAATACGAATTCTTCTCCTTCCTTTTATTTACCCCACTACTTCGTACAAAGAAAATAAAGTACCACTACAAAGCTTCGCTATGGGATGCGTCTGCTAAAGGACCTATGGGTTTAAGTTTAAACGACACTTTACTTCCAGGGCCAAAACTACAAAGGGACATATTTTCACTTTTACTTATCTTTCGAATACATCCTATCGTATTTATCGCGGATATCAAACAAATGTTCCGTCAGGTTTTGATTGCGCCTTCGCACAGAAATTACCAAAAATTACTTTGGCGATTGTCACCTAAGGACGCTCTGTCCAAATGGGTTTTAAATACAGTCACTTTCGGTTTGAATTGTAGCCCGTATTTAGCCATGCACTCTGAACGAACTTACCGATCTAGAGGTAGATCGTTTTCCACAAGCTAGTAAGCTTATAAAAATCAATTTATGTTAAAATTTATGTAAAATCAATTTATGTCAAATGACACTGTCATTTGACAAGAACCATTACTTAAAAGTTTTACGTCTTCAATGGCAACCACATTCAGATTAATTTTCATTATAGGTGCCAAATCGGTGATAGGCCCTAACAAAGCGCACCATTCTTTCAGAAAAGGGAGAATTTTGATCCATTGGGCTTTCTATGTCATATTCTTCTTTGCCAAATATATTATGCAACGTTTGTGGGCTTCCAAGATAGACTGGGACGATAAACCCGATCAAAATATTACTGACTCATGGAGTCAACTTAAAATGAACTTTCAGAGCTTTCTGGCCTCAAACTTCTGCGTCGCGTATTATTAGATAATTTTCAAAGATGCGGTTTTGCGACGCATCAATGATTGGCTATGGCGCAGTAGTTTATTTTCGAGTTCAAACTAACGACCAGATCTGTTTTCCTGGTTACAGCCAAAGGAAGGTTGCACCTTTAAAATCCCTAACCATTCCTAAACTCGAGGTCATTTCCACTAAACTTTTAGCGGACCTTATTTCTTTCATAAAAAACGTTTATGCAGAACAAATTATTATCGACGAAATTACTGCATGGTTGGACTCACAGGTTGTACTTTCGTGGCTGAAATCGTCTCGAGTCGCTGGAAGACTTTTTGTGGCGAACAGGGTAAATCATATTCAAGAGACTGCTCCTTACGCCACATGGAGATATATCTCATCAGCTTTGAACCCTGCAGACGCGTTTCTAGAGGATGGTCCCTTCAGAACTACTAAAAATGAATTGTGATGGAATGGGTCATCTTTTCTTTCGATGACTAGTACAGAATAGAGACTTGCGGATACATTTCATATTCCTCCCTTAAATATGGATGAAATCTCTAAAGAAGAAAGACAGTCCGCTTTTAATTTACGTATCGAAGAAAATGTTCTTAATCTACTTCTTGAGAGGTTTCCGTCACTTTAAAAATTCAAAGAATTTTATCTTACTGTTTTCGCGTTTTCAGCAACTTCAGGCGAAAGCTGATGAACGATTATTTGGTTCTCCTATCCTGACGAACTACATGGTGTTTACTGTGCCTCGTAAACTACGTGCAATCGTTGACGTTTTCCAAAATAATTGAAAAATTATTCACAATCGATTGCTGCCTAAACCGTTCCGGAAACTCGCACCTTTCCTGGATCCAGATGGGTTCCTCAGGGTGGACGGCCGCCTTAGAAATTCCGATTTAGCTTATTCGGCCAAGCATCCTTTGCTTTTACCTAGTTCCTATCGACTCACCACGCTCCTTATTGAGCATACCCACCAGCAATATTTACATCCGGGGATAAGAACCCTGCATAACTTAATATTGCAACAGTTCTGGATTCTGTCAGCACGCAAGGCTATTCACAAGGTTGTTTCACGCTGTTTGCGTTGCTTCAAAGTACGCCCCAAATTTTATGCCTCTCCAATTATGGGAGACCTGCCTACGCCTAGATTTCTCAATTAAAACGTTTTCTCACGTGACCATTGACTTTTGTGGACCATTTTTATAACTATTTACAGATCCCGAGGCGCAAATGTTTTCAAAGCTTATGTTTGCGTTTTTGTTTGCATGGCCACAAAGGCCATACATTTTGAACTCACGCAAGAGCTATAGACAGACAGTTTGTTGCCGCTTTTCGCCGTTTTCTGGCTAGAAGAGGTACCGTTTTTGCTTGTTACAGCGACAACGGCACCAACTTTGTTGCGCTACCAACCAATTTCTAACATTAGCCAAACAAACCGCCGAGACTTTATCTTTTCGTTGGTATTTTAGCCCCTTCGGGCCCTCATTTCAACGGCTTGGCGAAGCGGGTGTTAAAATGGTCAAGTCGCATCTGCTAACTGTAGTGGGTGTAAAACACTTAACCTTCGAGGAATTGTCTACTCTGCTTTGCCAGATAGAATCTGAAATTCGCGCCCTGTGTGCCCAGAGTTCGGATCCTAATGATTTGGAGCCGCTCAGTCCGGGCATTTATAACCTTATTGCCTCTAAATTCCATAATTCCCGATCCAGACTTATCAAACATTAACGTGAGGCGCCTCTCGCGCTGGCAGCTTATGCAGCGACTTCACGCTGATTTTTGGAAAAGGTACCCCAGAGAATACTTGCATACTTTGCAACAACGTGCAAAATGGAGCAATTCGGTTAACGAAGCAAGCCTAAATCCGACATAAACCTACTTTACATTGGCCACTTGTGTTGAGTTACATAAAGGTGATGACGGACATACCAGTGGTAACTGTCCAAACTGATAGTGGGCGTTTCAGGAGACCAGTATTAAAACTGTGCCCTTTTCCTAATGCATAATAGTAATTTTTTTACAAATTTCTTTCCATTACTTATTTTTCATTTTTCAAGAAACTACTTGATTATGTTTAATTAGATTGATTATAACATTTTCTTCTTTTATGTTTATTATATAAATATTTTATTCCTTTTTTTTACTTAAAACGCAATGTGTTTGGTGGGCGGCTTATGTTGTTGCAAGTTAAATTATTTACAATTACAATTGATAAAATACACTTTGTTTGGATGAGATAGCTCAAGCAGCGTGATAAGAACATTCTTCGTTTCGCATTTAACAAGCAAAGTGCAATTTTCGGTTTTACCAAGCCGCGTGTGATTTTCTATCATTACCAACATTATCAGCGCAAGACAGAAGCCCCAAGAGGGCCACTGGCCGGTGAAGCAACTACTGCAACATATGGGGGCGAGTCTTCAAATCTTTATGACGTGTATATAGTTTCGGAAATAACTAAGCATTTTCAAAAGAGTGTTGTTTGCAAAATAAATAGATAAATACAGTCCACTTCAATTTCCTTCTTTGCAGTAACACAAGTTATACACATAATATATGAATAATACTGTTTGTGCAAGAGATTGATAAAAAATTTTGTTTTAATAGTGGACTGTATTTGAATTATATACTTTAAAAATTGTCAAATTTGTTATCATACAGAACTAAGAAAAAAAAAACAAAGCGCTTACCTTGACTTGTAACAACTTTTTCTTTGTGGTTGTATTAAAAAATACATTAATTTAAGATCGTTCATTTATTTGGCGTAATATTAGAAAAGTTTTTAATTATTAAAATGTAGAATTGAGAAAGGCAATTTAATTTGCATTTCCTGGAACATATCTTTTGGGTGTAATATTTCATAAAGAGTTGTAGTTCCTTTCTTAAAAAATTGTATTCTGATCATTGTATCCGCGCAACGCGTGACAACTTTGGGGAAACATTTAGAGGAGCTATTCTGAAAGCCGCTATATTTTTCACTTGCTGCTGAATGTTACAGCAGAAAGCATGGTTTTACCTAATTTTTATATTTAGTGCCATCAGATTTTGATGCTAAGTTATTTTCTAATTCATTATATTTAAAACTAAAGCATTTGTTTTTTAGGCACTTACTTTTGCACACTTTTACTCTTTTATAATGCATACTTTTATATGGCATTTTTATAATACTTATTTTTAATGGCACTTATATTTCCTATTTTACTATTCTATTATTTTTCTAATTTTAATGGAAGTTTTACTTGGATTACATTTTACAACGCAAGTTCTACATACTTAACTTCAAAGAAATTCAATAAGTTTATGGACACAATATATTAAGGATAAATTAGCAAGACAATGACCTCACCAAGTTCACCATTCTGTTTCATGTGTTACCAGCAGTAATACAGTTTATGTACCGAACCGTTCAAAGGTAATGATTTTTTATACACTTTTAGAATAGTAATAAGACTTCTGATTTTTAATCTTTTCAATTAGATATTGAATAAACTTAAGTATATCTTGTTATTTTATTTTCATTTTGATAATTATTTATTATTATTCATTAACTAGGTTTTGTTCTTCCTATAATAAAAGACAACATGGCGCTCGAGATTTCATTTCATTATATTTTCATAATTTTTATATTGCATTTTGTTATTAATTAAGTGCAGTAAAATAATTAAGCAGATGGGAAGCAAGCAGCATTTCAGGTAGGTTAACAAATCATTTTACTAAAACGCTCCTATCTTAATCTACCGTCAGAGCCAACGGCAGTAGCGATTGTTATTTGGTAATATTTTTATTAATAATAATTATTTAATCAATTGCTAATAGTTTATTACATTTGTGTTTGTTTATTACATCATCACAGTATTATTGTTAGTATACGAACGCTTTTGTTTTAATGTTATAAGTTGGCTCCGTTATAATGTTATAGACTTGGTAGTACAGGCTACTTCTGGTGAAAAGGGGCCCCCGTTGATAAACCACTAATGACAACAGCTCGTAAAATATTGATAAAATGACTGGTTCACGTACAACAAGGCAGAGAGAGGCACAAAAGACGAAACTCATTTTAAAATTGATAAGCGAGATAACTTAGAATCTGTATGATTTTTACGGGATTTTAGATTGAAAAATGAATTTGATATTTTAGGCTTGCATGTACATTTTCCGCCCACCAAAACCGAAAGTTTTAAATTCAAAAGAAATCGAATTATGTTTCTAAATGAGACAAGAATAAAACTAAATTAATTAGGTAGTATAGACTCAATTTACTATCATTAACAACAAACAAAAATAAAAATTAGTTCTCTAACAGAGTAATAGTTTTGAAATAGTTTATTTTAAATTTTGGTCTGGTAAAGGACATAACTTAACAATTGGACGTTTCAACAATCCGTTCTCCGTTTTAACAGTAACAACTCTAGTATGTCCATCACGACCGGTGTGTAATTCCACAATTCTACCAAGAGCCCATTGTTTATTTTCATTTTTAATTATTAATTTCGAGCCGACTCGTTCCATTTAGATCTTTGCTGTAGAGTGTGGAGACATTCGGTTGACCAACGATTCCAAAAATCTCGGTTGAGTCGCTGAATTAGTTGCCAACGAGATAAAGAGTTTAATTTTAGATTAGACAAATCGGGATCAGGAGCTGGATTTAGTGGTTCCAGATTTAGAAAATCGCCTGGAGTCAAGGGCGATACATCGTTGGGATCGGAGCTAAGTGGATTCAGAGGCCGAGAGTTTAGCAAGGCTTCGATCTTCGATAACAAAGTGAGAAGTTCCTCATACGTCAAAGTTTGTTCTCCTGTGACTCGAATCAAGTGGGTTTTAATAGATTTTACGCCTGCTTCCGCTAATCCATTAAAATGAGGAGAGGCAGGTGCACTAGTCTGCCAAGTGATGTCTAGGGTGTGAACCGATTGCTAGCCAACTTATTGAGTAGGTTTTTGCGCCAATAAAATTGGTCCCACAATCACTATAAATGTTTGTACATTTCCCTCGTCGCGCGATGAAACGACGAAAGGCTGCGAGAAACGCTTCCGATGTCAGGTCCGACACTAATTCAATGTGTGTCGCTTTAGTAGCCAACAAACAAAGGCACAAATGTAGGCCTTTAAAACTTTAGCATCCGATACCGGCCCATGGCGATATGTACTGGACCAGCATAATCTATTACCACATGAGAAAAACATTTTAATTGTCTAATCCGAAAGACGGCAAATCGCCCATGTATGGTTTATAGAACTTGGGCTTGGCTCGAAAACAACGAAAACATTTTGATGCGACCTTCTCGACAGCTCTACGGCTAGAAAAATCCAGAACTGTTGTTTAAGAAGAAATTGAAGGATATTCAGACCAGGATGCAAATGTTGCTTATGAGCATGTTTAACTATCAAATAGGCAAGTCGATGATCTCGTTGTAATAACAAGGGATGTTTAGCGTCCATCGAAAGGGTTGAGTATCTAAGACCACCGCCCACCCTGATCAGTCCTCTCATCCAGAAATAACGCCAATTTGCGAAAAGGTTTTGCCAAAAGCAAATTATTTTGAATTTTAGAAATAAGTTCAGAGAAGTGAACACCTTGAACTCTTTTTAATAAAGTGTACACGAAATTTGAAGCTCTTTTTCTGATAAAGAATAGTTAATTTAGACAAATTGGGCTTTGAGTTGTGAATAAATCTAAGGACATAACCAGAAGCCGTTGAATTTTCCCAAAGATGAAAATCGATCTAACAAGGTATCTACGAAATTGCCACTGATATTGGTATTTAAAACAACAGTTTGCTGCTCCTGTATTACTTCTGGGCTTATTGGGTTCGGACAACTAAATTCAGAAAGGTTCCAATCAGAATAAGGCAGATTGATCCACGGAGGTCCTTTAAACCACAAAGTATGTTAAATGAGCTTTTCTGGGTGTTAGTCCTCAACTTCCACAATCTACCGGATTTTCCGTTGATATGATATGATGCCATCGAACATGTGGGATTTTTCTTGTATATTACTGACACGATTAGCGACAACCGTTTTCCACTTATGTGGGAACTAAAGACCCAGTATAATACAATGCTGGAGTCAGAAAACGCCAGGACTTGGTCGATGGTTACTAAAGATGAATAAGTGTCGAGTACGAATTTCATTAAGTCGGCCAGTAAAGTAGCACCCAGCAGTTCGAGTCTTGGGATAGTGAGGGTTTTCAGGGGCTACCTTTCCTTTGACCATAACTAAAGAGGACTTTATTGAAGCATCAAACCCCTCGGTACGAAGATACACGCCACATGCATGTCCTAATTCGGAGGCGTCACAAAACCCTAATATTTGGCATCTCTGCATTCTTTGTACAAAAATATAACGAGGCAATAAAATTTGAGAGAGATAAGAAAGTTCGGCTTTAAACTGGGACCAAATTTCAATAATTTGCTGCGAAGGAGTGTCATCCCAATGATGCGAGACCCAAAGGCGTTGCATAATGTGCTTTGCTAAGAATGAAACAGGGTGATAAAACCTAGAGGATCGAAAATCCTCGCAATGTCGGCCAAAATATTTCGTTTTGTGCAAGCCTTTTCCGAAGGATGAATGCATACGAAAATGTGTCTGAACACGGATTGTAAAGTAGACCCAGAACCTTAATAATTCAGGGCAATTGCTTGCCCACTTTCGTAGCTCAAATACGCCAGATTCTAGCAAGGTAATTAGATCCTGCTATAAAGACAACGCAGAACTTAAATTGGTACTTCCGACGCAAATGTCATCCATAAAGATGTTGTTAAGAAGAACTTGTGCCTCTTCGGGATACCTTTTCATCTCTAGATTTGCTAATTCTCTTACGGTTCTAAGGGCTAGATATGGACTTGAAGTTATACCAAAGGATACGGTATTGAGACGATATTGCTGAAGAGGTTCGTTGGGACTGAATCGCCAGAGTAATCTTTGATAATCTCTATGGGCATGGTTTATCCAAATTTGTAGGTACATTTGCTTAATATCTGCCAAAAAAACTATTGGATGAACTCGAAATTTTAACAAAATTAGGCATATATCCGTTTGGAGTCTGGGTCCGGCAAATAAGGTATCGTTCAAACTGATTCCTTTCGAACCCTTTGCCGAAGCATTGAAAACAACTCTTATTTTCGACGTGGTTTTATCCGATTTCAAAACGCCATGGTGCGGTAGATAACAAAGACCTTTGGGATTTCTCTCAACATTTTTTACTAAGCTCATATGACCGTTTTCTATGTAATCCTTTATAAACTTGGAGTACAGGAGTCGAAATTCAAAATGTTTACTAAGTTTTGATTCTAACGATATAAAGCATCGATAAGCTAAGGAAAATGTATTCCCCAAATCAGGCTCTCCCTGTTTAAATGGCAATGATACAATAAAACGTCCATCACTGTTGCGTGATGTGGTTTGTCGATATATTCGTTCGCACCTCTCCTCATCTGGTGATAAGGGGGTTTTACAAGAAATATTCTCGATCTCCCAGAATTTTCTAACAATCGAGGACCATCTAGAAAGATCGAAAATGATTGCAAGGATCGATGTGACGTACAAAAATCTTGCGTCTTTCCTAAAAGGATCCAACCAAAAACCGTTTCTATAACGGTTGGTTTCCCAGGTTGTGTATGAATACGACCTGGTTCAAAATATTCGCATATATTTCAGCTCCCAGTAGCATATCCACCGGTGCAGGTATATTGAACGTATCATTCCCTAGTTTAAGATTAGAGATGTGATCCCAATCTCTCGTGTTTATCAGGACTCGAGTTGTTTGGGACCGAAACTACAGTTGGAACAACTAAATTGGTTGCAAACAGTTTGGAAAAAAATTCTTTTATTTTGAAATAAAACGTATCTGTTTCCTTTCTTATTGCGTCTTGGGTTTCAAAATCATCGTCATCGCTAAAGCCGATAACTTCATTATGCAGATTCTTAAATTCAGAATAATTTTGTTCAAGAGATTCATATCGAATTTTAAAAGATCCCTGGTGGTCTACATCATCTGATGCTCTCATTGCCAAAGCATAAATTTCGGTTATACGCGAAATAGCTACCTTTCTCTATTGAGAAAGCCTTTTTAAAGCTGCCATAATTAATTACACTAAGATTTCACCGACAAAGATATATAATAGAGATAGCGATTTTTTTTACGAACAAAAGTATCCAACGCTGTGGGTATAACTCATGCTCTTAGAATTGTAAAGTTACACTTTTATTTTGTCAAATCATGTAACCACCAAGTATTACAATTCAAAATAATATTATAAATTATGATAAAACTCCAAGTACAACAAAAAACCGATATTTATACGTATATTTCTACTTACGCGAAGGCCAAGGTTAATCATTTAGAATAAAGTGATAGAAAAGAGAAACTAATGCGGAATTCGAAAATGTAAACTTTCACCATTAACACTCATAATAAAATACTTATCTTTTTTGGGATTTTTTAATGGTGTACTTTAAATTATACAATCTAAACGTTTCGATAACACAACAATTTTGTCAAATTTGACAAAATTGTTTACTACATCTTTAACAACTTTTAACAAACATTACTACTGACTAAGATAACTGTAAGTGTTATCGAAACGTTTAGATTGTATAATTTAAAGTACACCATTAAAAATCCCAAAAAAGATAAGTATTTTATTATAATTCGGAATTCGTTTTGTTGTTATTAATATATTTAAACGATATAATTTTTTAAATTTCAAACGTATAATCCGACCGATGGATCAAAAAATGTTTGTGCCAGAGATTGATAAAAAATACAAAAAAAAATATTGTTTTAATAGTGCACTGTATTTGAATTATATACTTTAAAAATTATCAAATCTATTATCATACAGAACTAAAAAAACAAAACAAAGCGCTTACCTTGACTTGGTAGTACAGGCTACTTCTGGTGCAAAGGGGGTCCCCGTTGATAAACCACTAATAACAACAGCTCGTAAAATATTGATAAAAATGACAACTGACTGGTTCACGTACAACAAGACAGAGAGAGGTACACAAGGCAAAACTCATTTTTAAAATTGATAAGCGCGATAACGTAGAACCTGTATGATTTTCACGGGATTTTACATTGAAAAATGAATTTGATATTTTAGGCTTGCATGTACAAATACAATACGTAGTTAATTAAATTTTGTACGTAGAATTGGTTTATTTAACCAAACTTTGATATTTTAGATAACGTGCAGCTGGTACGAATAATCAGATAGTTCACTAGAAACAATTGTATTCAATATACGAGCTACATAATCGCCACTGGTGCGAATCGTCAGTAGATTGATGTATAATTAGTTAGTATAGCTTAAATGCTTCTACAGTCGGCACGTGAAACGAATGTAATAGTATACTAATCTTTCACAATGTGACAACCAGATGTACATCAGTAATGTGTAGATATTGAAAAATGTGTAGAGAAGTCAAAAAAAGTCTACATTGAAACCAGATGTTACAAAGAAGAACTTTACTTCCGAGGCAAGCTCGTTGAAAAACAAATAAATGGTAGTCCTTTATAAAATAAAATTAGTGCCTTGGATTGTATCCAAAGCCGAGTAAAAGAAGAGAGAAGAATTAGCAACAAAACCAGGAAGTGACAAAAGCCAGCAAAGCGAAAAGATGGAAGTGGTAGAATTGATACGTAATACGCAGTATCTAACAAGAGATGTAAAAAAAGAGAATTCTAGGAAGACTAAAGGTCGACATTCGTAAAATAATCAGACATGTCGGGGCAGCGTTTGCGACGTTTTTAACGAGGATAGCAAAAAGGCAAGTTAGGAGGACGATACAAATCAGTAATAACTAGATTTACAGAAGTACCTGAATCAGTAGAAGAATCATTAACAGAATGACTAGGTTTAAAATGTTTGACATAGTCACCCAAACATCTTTTGATTTGTAAAGCGCGTTTAGCATTAAAGTGACTAGAAGTATCAAAAAATGTAAAATTATGTTTCCACATATGATTATTCAAGGAGAATTTGACTGACCTTTGACTAAGATTGCATCGAGTTGCTCGACGCTGATAAGCTTTAGACAGTCGCTTATTGATTTAAATTAATGAGTAGGTTTAGTATCGGCAGGCATTCCATGACCCGGATACGAAAGGTCGAATCAGGAGAAGTACGAAACTTAAAAGATTTTCAAAAAGTACATGTGTACGTCAAAATAACGCGAAAGTAGAACAGCAAATTATTTTATGTTTAGCAGAGCTAATAACGCAATCAATTTTTGCTTGCATTAGCACGGTTCAACAAGTGCCTATGATAAACAATAAATTTGTAGGATTCCGAAATCAACAAACAAATTAGGCAACGATTAGTTTTGCCCTTCAATTAGTAATATTAAGAACAACGCAACAATGGCAATCACCGCTAAACGTAATTCAGACTGCCTCAGCAATAATAATAACTTCCGCATTAACTTATCTTCAAATCATTCATCGCAAAATAATGAGATGCAATAAATTAAGACATTATAGGCGATACTCTAGAAATCAACCTTTATTACTACGTTCTCGGAGTAATAAATTAGTAGTACTTTATAGACATTGCCCTTGCAATAAAGGCTACCAGACGTTTCTATGGAAAGGGACGAAACTTCGCAATTTAAGAATAAAATTTGTTCGATTCTTGTCCGTTTATAAATGTTGAATTAGCAAATCAAAATTTTGTAGCATTCGTGGGGACTGGTTCCACAATCTCTTTCATCAGTGATAATGTAACCAACCCGTTATCCCAAAAAGCCCCTTTACCTAAATTTGTAAATAGCCGGGATATTATAATTCCACGAACTATACGCCGAAATTAGAATATTAGATACCAAGATTCGACATCTAGGTCACCGTTTCCCAACTCTAAATTGTAAGGTTATTTTGATGCACCGTGTATGTGTAGTATTTTGATAACGTATGTAACGTGTTTTGAAGTGAGTTTGCATGAAAATAATTTTTCTTGTGTATGCGTAATGTAAGTTAGTGTAATTGACACGCCACTGGAATTTAGTGAGGCATTGGTGATCGTGTGAAGGAATATTTAAATGCTGAAGAAATATTTTCGTGTTGAAAGCGTTAAATTTGGTCGAGAAATAATGTTTTGAGTAAATTTATATTGATACGGCACTTGTAAAACTACTGGTCTTTTGCTACTGTGTATGGAGGAATTTGGACTAAAGAAATGGTTGTAGACGTATGAGTGAGTGAGTTTACGATATATTGATATTTTATTAACGTGCAGAAAGGAATATGTATGCATATTTTTGTAATATGGTGCAATAATGTAAATCGATGCATGTTCAAGAATGAAGTTGATAGAATGTGAGGGAGTTCGCTAGATTGTGCGGAAATATTCACCCACATGTTAGATTTGCATAAAAAGGTGAGGGATAATCTCGTTAATCTACAGTGTGAATGCAATTGCAATTAATGATTTCTTCGGAAAGTTTGTAGTGAATTTACAAAGTAATTCAGGATGGCTACGTTTATTTCGCATCGTTCGCGTCTTTTTCCACGTTGGAACCTTCGACGTGGTAAAGAAACGCACGAAATATACGGTTGGGATAGGTGAATTTTGACCTTAGCGCGAATTTATTGTGACGTATTGGCAATGTGGCGGGCAGAAGGTATATAAGCGAGGTCAAATTTGAGGAGTTAGTTAGTTGGTTAGAGGTTTTACATAGTTCAAACAGAGCTTGAGTAAGTGTCGCGTGCGCGTTGCATAACCATTAGAATGGTTAGTGTACGAGTTTATTTGTGAAGATTGTAGTTTAGCAGAGTATGTATAGCGATTGCATTCACCCGTAAGGGGATAAATCGTATAGACATTCATAAATAAATAATTTAATATATTGAGAGTTGAAGGGAAATATTAGTGCTTTTCTTCAAGAAATAAAAAGTGTTTAGGCGGATTAGAAGTTGACACAGAAATTATTTTGTTATTAGTGTTCAATTGTGGGACGCATGACCTAATATTATTATAAACAAAACTGAAGGTAACCATTTAAGTGATCGAAATAAAACTTTGTAAAATTTAGTTAAGTTATTGGTGTTTCATCATTGAGATTGAATGTGCAAAATCGTTAGCAATACCAAATTGATTGCATAAAAGCAAATAAGAACTTTAATGTGTATATGGAAAATAACCATTTTTCATTGTGGTAACCGTTTTGAAGGGCAAACATCACAGCATAAGGTGATGTGATGTTAGGCTAAAGACCCCCTATGCCAGGCATGCGAGAGAACAAACCATAGACACTGCGTTAGCAAGTACTACAGCCGAGTGCGTAGGGTGAATACGGCTACCTCTTTTGTTTTGTGCGTACTTCATTTAAGAATTTAAAAAGGATTACCGAAAGCAGATCACATGGACTACAACTACCGCTCCGAAAAAGGATGAATTAATGTAATACGTAAGAATTAGATTTAAATTTTATTGAACCAAGACAAGTACGATTATGTTTTAAGTACACTATTGGTTATTGTTGCGTTAATTACGGTTCCTTCAAAGAAAAAAGGTAATCGAACTTTAGTTATTTTGTTGTTTTTAGTTTTAGGAATTGAGTAATTTTAGTCAACGTATTGAGGTGTATGGTCGTTTTTTCAAACCACGCTGTTGTATATACTTATTTGCGACTTTGTCAATATATATATCCACTGTTCAATTTATTTTGTCGTTTATTTGTGTCAATTGTGTGCCTAACTGGTTACACCTTCTGATAAGAGAAATTAGTTTTTGCATATTTTCGAATTTAAGGATCGATTGGAAGTTGCATAATGAGCCCAATCGGTCACAAAATTTCATTTTAGCTTTGAAATATTTTACCGTTAAGCATAAATTATAGTTTTGAAGTATTAAAGTTTAAACCTATTAATGAATGTCTAAATACGATTTTATAGATAAAGTAGTAATAAAATACGATATTATTGATCATACAAGCACTAACCGCTCTATGTTTTAATTATTCAGAAATCAACGAACACTTTGTTGAGATAACAATTTATTGTTACACCGATTTCGTTTATTTTATTTAGAATTTTCTAAATTGGGAATATTTATTTAATTCAAGGTTTTATAAACAGTTAGAAATATAAATTTACAGGTATAGCAGGGATACTTGAAAAGTATTCAAGTTAACGTCTTACGATTCCAACCATTAAATGCGTTATCACAAAATCCACTAGCGCTGGAAAGTAACAAGTTCTGGATGTTGAACTTACCGATTGCCCTGGTATATAGATAAACTGTTGTGAATTAGAAAATGCTTTCCTAGTTTATTGCATTAAAAAAAGCAAATTGTACTGTCATTTTAATGTAACTTATTTTAGAGAAGTGCTAGATAAGGAAGTTTGGAAATTATGCATTTCAACCGCAGAGTATATTTAAACAATGCCAGAAAATTACGATTAACCGACCGCTGGACACGTAAGCGTTACAAAAATTTCTGTTGTTAGCCCAAAGTGCTAGAAGTGATTAACAGATTATGTCCGAGTTTGTAACTCTTCAAAAATATAAAGTTTTGCTATTACAAGCTCCAGTTAAAATGAATATACACCCGAAAATGTTTTCTTGGCACACCTTAGGCACAAATTTATTTGTTTAATAAGGTTATCAATATTTAAGTGATTTTGCAGTTAGGTTCACAAAATGGGTTTGCGCTAAAGCAATTAGAGAACCGATTGCTGATACTGTAAGTTAAATTCCATATGATGAGGTATGATGTTTGATACACCGCAAACTGCTATCACTGATAATGTAACTTAATATGATAGTGAAGTATTCAAAAGGTTATTAGCATACCTGATTATTCAACGATTTACCCCTACCTATAATCCGCAAGCTAATCTTGTGGAAAGAGCAAATAAAATTTTAAAAATAATTATAGCACACTTTTGCAATAATAAGCACCTGCTTTGGGATAAACATTAACAAACTTACGTTTGGGATAAACACTGTTGTGCGGCGACGAGCGTTTGGTATATTTATATTTACCAAAACATGCGCTTGAATTCCTGATTCACTAATTATGAAAAAAATGATTATTTTAAAAATTGTTATTAATTTTATTAAATACATAAATAAAAAGTTTACCTCTTGTAGGATTTGAACTTACGACCTGTACTTTGCTAGAGTACCGCGCTAGAACTGCGCTATCGAAGTACAAGCCTCAATCGATGTAAATTTTGTCTTTATGTATGTAGAACTGGTGTAGATTCTAAATATAATGGCATAACAATCAAATTACTTATATTAATGGAATGCTAGCCTGAAATACCGCAAGGATTCACACATACCAAAGCAACTTGGCTAAAAAAACAAAAATTATTATTTTCTTTAAAGTTTGGTGTACTGTATTTTAGTCTATAGATTTATTTTATTTGTAGATTATATGCACATGAATTAAATTATCCGACTTTTAAACAAATCTACTTACATAGTGCATACAAAGTAATTGAACATTTTATTGACAAACTGAAATGTATCTTATTTTGGTAGCTTACATTTTATCCCTGTTGGATTCTTTTCCTATGTATTGCGGTATTATAGAACTTTACCAATATTAATTCCAAATTCGATTCCACATTTTTTGTTACGACAAAGCGAAGTGGAATAACTTGTTCATTCTTGCATTATCAAACGGATACAAATAATACATGTTACATAGTTTCATCTTGACAATTGACGTGTTGCTCATTTTCAAAAGAGGGGAAAAGAGTGTAAAGAGAGAAATTTAAATATACCACATACAGAATGGTTATTCTGAAACGTCGCTATTATTTTTTGTACGCAATAACTGAATAGCACACGTTTTTCTCGTGCAGTTTTAAATTTTGACCGTTAATTAAAGTTGTAAATGCTTTTATTCGTAAATCTGAGGCACACCCACTCCAATGATACTATTGAAATGAAATAGACCGTCCCGATATACTTAAATACAATTCCCGTTTAGCTTCAAGAAATATTTGAATTAGTACGTAAGAATCCTTTAAGCCACAGACACAATATTATAATTTAAAGAGAAGATAATGAAAACAGAAGTTAGGTAGGTTGGTACAGAAGTAACATCTATACTCAAATGCACCTAGGCTATGCCTCAAAGTTTGCTCTGATATACGAGACTGTTTGTAGTAATCAAAGCTTTAACACTTATTGTATTTAACTTGAATCCGCCGTATTCACGTCAAAAATTACAAATTTTACAGCGCTTGTTAAAATTAATTGCACAACAAGCGTAGTGAGCGATGGACCCGCATAGAATCGTCTACAAAGGGTTTCTCATTTGAAGGACGCACCCTTGAACTTTTGCGATGCCGTGACGTCATCAATACGGGTTTACGCCCTTAACCTTTTCCTTCCTTCTTATATTCATCTTCATTCGTCATATACATTTAACACCAAAAGTAATTTTTTATATAGTTGCAGGTCAGAGCAGCGAATATGAGTTTTAATTATTGGCTGTCTGAATAATGGACACGTCCGTAGATGGAAAATCATAGATTATTGGATTTTAATTCTGTATTATGTGTTTCGCAACTGTGGTCTCATATTAGTTGAGTTTGTCGGCCTATTTTCCACAGTTCTTGTCTTGATATCAAGACCACCACTCGTAGTTAAACGCGGACTGACGCACTGGAGTTTATGCTACACCACACACTTTTTTAATTAACCGTTCTCTCAGTAAAGTTCTACCTTAACACTAACAACCAAATAAAAAAAATATGTGCAGCGAAAGAAAGCAAAAACACAATATATTAAGAACTGATAATGATAACGGTATACAAGATACTTAACAGCAATGATACTAACCTGCAATAAACATTATGTACAAAATAAGAATTCTGTGACATAACAAGCAACACTAACCTATAATTGGACGAATGAGTTGACAAACAAGTGTAAAGAATAAATACGACGGCAATAAGCAAAAGATTAAAAAAATATGTACACGTACCAGCGTTCAATATGTATATACATGCCAGGCCTCAATCTGCCTACTCTTGGGTACAGATACGTAGCGGTCACCAGGTCTCAAACTGTCTACCCTGGTATTGGAAGATTTCGTTACACTTGTAAACTGTAAGTCAGAATCTGATCTTCAGAAGGGCGCCTCTAGCAACACATCATCCAAAGGGTAAAAATCCGTGAGGTACTCGTCACGCTAGGCGTCGCCATAAGCGTACCGGGTATTATAACAATCAGGCTTACTCCTAAGGAGAACTGTTTTCGCACTTGAGCCGAATCCGTTTATTTTTGATTTTTTTTCAAGCACCTGCCTAGTTGCGGATTCCAACTTGGAGCGTTTCACTTACAAGTCTGACAAAATTCCAAAGTAGGTCTCGTGGTGATTCTTAAAATTCTAACTAGTTCCTCAATGTAGGTTACACGTGGGCTTTTTGGAATCTAAAAATAGAACCAGTTCAAGGAAAAGAGAAAGGAGCGAGGCTTTAAAAGTACATGAGTCACTTGAGATTTTTTAGAAATCTAGCCAGTTCCTGGAAATCCCCAAATGGGCCACGCGTGCTGATTCTTAGAAATCCAATAATAGAATAAGCTCCAAAGTTCAGCGACCTCTGGGGATGTCAATTCTAAGGAATCTAAAAATTGACCAGTTCCTAGAAACTCCATGGTTCATTAACGTGTTTCTAGGTCAAAAGGAACAGGATAGGTTGGCGAATCATTGGAAATCTAAAAATAGCCTGGGCCGGAAGTAAGGGTTGGACCAATGATGGAGGAAACCAACAATATACTAGATGCTGTCTAGGGAATAGAACCTGCAAAAACAGCATTACAAGTCTATGACTCATTTTTTTATAGGAAATAGAAAATTCTGTTGTAACTGATTTTGCGTGTGCTCGGAATTGCTGTACTGAATTCGGTTGTCCTTAATAGTAGTGGGGGTAGTTGCAACCCATGACAGTACTTTCTTGTTCTTACCTTCCTTACGAGACTGTATCCCTGGATACAAATTTTTGATAGTAATAGTAATGTAGTCCACATTATGAGTAATTATAACTTTCATCAATGCCTCAATCCGTAAAATTCTCCCACGGTTTCATAATCTACAGTAGGATGAATAACGGGCTAAATAACAATACGCCGAGAGTAGAGTACTTACTCTCCATAAAATAGCACCTCGTTATTAACATAAAGTCCTCACAACCCGCTTGGACAAGGGACTCAGTTTGGGACGAAGTATTAGGGAGGAATTTGCAATCCTTTTTTAAAAATGGTGGCTTTACAGCTTAAACAAGTAGCACAGTTTGGCGGTAAAGTCCTATGGGAACCTGACAGCTATCTTTAACAAGTGGGCCCTTGCAAACAGCTTATACAAAAAAAAGACACATATGAGCTCTTTACGATCGCGTTGAACAAGAAGGCCCAGTTTAAGGGAAAGCCTTAATAGGATCCTGGCAGGTATTTTTAAAGATGGCCCTTGCAAACAGCTTATACATTAACCCAGTTCAGTAGTAAAGCTCTAAGTTGTCTTATGCACAGCAGTGATCACCTGGTTGCGTATTATTCTCCGGCATACAGGATTCACTGCTTTTTCCACAAAAATTCCCACGATCCACAAAATTTTCCCACGCTCTTCAAAATGTTCCCACGTCTAATGATCAACGGTGCCTGGCTTATATAATGTATAGCAGTTTAATATTAATAATAATATTTTGGTCTAAGTATCTCCCTACTTTATCTATCTAGGTAGATAACGTTAGAAGCGAGAATCCATAAATCAATGAAAATACTCTTTATCTTTTACATAATACTCCTACTGTTCTGGGAATCAAACACCTTCCCCACCAGGATCTGACTAGTTCCTGACCCAGGATGTGATAGTTTGTTCCTAATAACTGCTGGTTGCGTCCTAAGAACTGCTCAAAACAGGTACATGTTTCCCTAAAACTACTCAAAAACATGTACCAGTTTCCTGAGAACTAGTGGTTGTTTCCTAATAACTGACCACAGTTTCCTAAGAACAAATGACTTTTCCTTGAAGCAGGCAGTCGTTTTGGAATATGGACCGCACAAATCTATTTAACAAATTCATCGTGCCTTTAGAGATACCGTGGGGGACGTCAAGTTTTTTACAGGGTCGGTGTTACCAGGAAACTGGTACACTGTTTTGAGCTGTTCTTAGGAAACAACCACCAATTATTAGGAGAGAACTCCTCATCCTGGGTCAAGGACTAGCCAGATCCTGGCGGGGAAGGTTTTTCATCCTCAGAAAATTAGTATTATTATGTTAAAGAGTTAAAGAGAGAAGAGTTTATTGATTGATTTATTAACTTTCGCTTCTAACATTGTTCACCTAGATGGATAAAGCATGGGTATATTTAAGGACCAAACTATTATTATTAATATTTATTGGTAAATACTGTATATTATATAAGCCAGACACTGTTGTTGATCGTTAGACGTGGGAACATTTTGAAGAGTGGGAAAATGCTGTAGATCATGAGAACTTCTGTCCACAAGACACTAGATGCTGCATGTAGGAGAATAATATGCAACCAAGTGATCATTGCTGTAGATAAGGTACCCTAGAGCTTTAGTAGAACTCCTTTTTTTATATGAGCTGTTTGTTAAAAATGGATGCCAGGGCCTCTTTAGGACTTTCTAAATTAGACCTCCTTGTTTAAGCCGGTCATAAGAGACCTTCTTATCAAAAATGATCCCCCCGGGACTTTGCCCAAACTGCTTGAAAAATTATTGCTAAAGACCTTCTTAGGATTTCTCCCTAAACTGGGTCCTTTGTCCAGGCAAGGGTTTCATGTTAATAATGGAATACCATTTTATGAAGTGTGAGTACTTCACTGTTTATACCGCCTCAGCGTATTGCTGACCTCTTTACAATGCTGACTGCTGGAAGGTTATGAGGACCGTGGGAGAGTTTTATGGATTGAGGCAATGATGGAAGCTGTAATTACGCATGACGTGGACCACATTATTAGTTCTATAAAAAATTTGACATGTAGTTAACTCAGCACCTGGTAGATTTTTGGTTTCCCTCATCCTCTATTTAATCCTCACTTCCGGCCCAGGCTAATGAGATTTGGTTATATTTTCAGGTTTACAAGAATCTTTCCCCCCTCCTTTTGACCTAGAAGAAGGTTAATTAACCATGGAGTTTCTAAGAATTGACACCCTTAGAAGCCGATGAACTTGGACTCTCCTCTTTCAGGAGATTGTTCTACTTTTAGATTTCTAAGAATCAGTACGTGTGACCCATTTTGTGGTTTCTAGGAACAGGTCTAGTTTGCTAGAACTGATTCTATTTTTAGATTTCTAAGAAAAAGCACGTGTGGCTTACTTTGGGGTTAATTGGTCTTTTACTTCTCCTCTGACCTAGGAAAAGGTCCATGTGATTTGGTTTAGAAAAAGGACGCGGTTTTGGCAACACTATATAACCTTGAGACATGGCAACACTGTGGAGTCGCCCAGAAGTGGAATAGCTATAGTACTTTAGCAACCGTTATTTATTTAGACCAAACGTTTTTGTTTAATAGTTTTACTGCATGTCTAAAGAAGAACTTTGCTAACTTTTTAAAACCTAAAACGGTAAACGTATCTAAATAATTAATTAAGCCGTTGTATGAGTAGTTACATTTTAAGTGTACCAAAGTACAAGTTTTTTGTAGCAGAGAACTCGTTCTGATGTGACGACACTACTTGCATATTTCTATTGACGCTACTAAGTATTTTATTTTAATTAAAACCTTATACGTTAACCTTTGGATTTACGTTTTTCCCTCTAATGTTGTGCACTGAGTATAATTCAGTCACTCCGTTGACCATTAATTGAAACATATTAAAGGATTCAATTTATCAGGAGGTAATGCTGACATGTATTTTAACTTAGTTTTGATTAATAAATATTCGCTCTGAGAATAATTGTAAGTTTGACAAAGTGATGTTTGAATTTTGTGTAAACACAAAATCTTATTTTATTAAAAGGGAGCATATATATATATATATATATATATATATATATATATATATCATTCATACCGTTGATAAATAACTCTATTTTTAGAGAACTTAAGTGTGGGCTTGAGAACGACTAACTGACTTTTATCTCATCCCTAAACCCCTAACATCCCTAATTATTTTTTTAGGATCTTTGCACTGACTGTACGGAGCTAAGGAAACATACAGCCCCTGGTCAGTGAAGACCGACATCACCGTGCACATACCCAGAGGTATGATCCACCGAATTCGTCAAATATTCTCAATAACGTAAATCATTAAACAGATAAGTTTTTTCAGACGAGCGTTTTTAATTTTTTATAAGGTACGGGGCTGATTACATACTTCACGTTCAATCAACCCAACTGTTATATAACCACATTTATGCTTGAATCTTACAGAACCAAACTTATATACAATTTTTTTATAACAAGAGTGCTTTTTACTTAAATTTTGTTACACTTATCAAAAGGCTTTAACTGATTCCGTGATTAAGAGCTGTGTATATATAGCTATTTATAATAGGGGAAAGACAGTCTTGAGAAATTACGTAACCGACCTTTACATTTAGAGAACCGGTGACTCATACTTGATCTTGGACTTGAAAAATTCTGAAAGTCTGTTATATACTAATTTGTTAAGTTTAGTGGAATTCAGACTCTTTGTTGTTTTCGAGCAGCTTAAGTCATTAATTTTTCGTATCATTTCCGAAACTTACATTCTAATCTGATAAAATAAAATACGTCTTTGTTATTTGAAGTTGAATTATGCAAATAATTTAATTTATTCAGCAAAAAGTATTTGTGACAAAAAACTTAGCAGAACTTCAAGAACTGCTTTTAAAGCTTCTGATGTTGTTAGCGCAAAAGTTGTGCTCAAATACCAAATTTGATATTCAATTTAGGAGTTGGCTAAAGCTACAAGGAAACATCTGCTGTAACACAAGACGCTTGTAACTTGTGGTGGAAACCGTCAATGAAATAAGCTTCTCTTTTTTAGCAAGTCCTTCGGGATGGATTACAACTTCATAGAAAAGTTGAAACAAAATATTCTCATTTCAATCTCCTTCAATTGTGATAAACAAAGTCGATCCTGTCTTATCTAAAGCTTGGCTATAATTATTTTTATTTTCTTTCCAAGTGTTTTTTACTTATTTCAGAAAAAAGAAATCACAATCCAGAGCTTTGTTGTTATTTCCTTTTCAATTCAGCAGGTGGTCGAATTGAAGTCAAGCATTGATTTTCTCCAATTTATAGAGCGTTAGCATCCTTTTATCATCTCTCTATATACACATTTATACTCTTGGAAGAAAAATTGTATCTTTCGTATATATTATCGTATCTACGTTCAATTTAAAAAAAGTACTGAAAGGAACGATAGCAAAGTGGCTTCATTTGCTTGAGTGAGGGCCGGAAAAAATAAAAAGGAAAATTATTAGTTAATAAAAAAATTTAAATTGAAAAAGGGAATTAGTATTTGTGTAGTAAACTATTTTATTGTAAGTATTTTTTACTGAAAGTAAATTAATATTATTACATTATTATTATTGTAGTGAGATGTTGGTGACATCAAAACTAACAAGTTTACTGTTCGGCAGCCTTTCATGAGAATTGATGTAAACCTACTACAGGTCCACTTTGGGATATTATTTTTATGTTTCTATGTGGTGATTTCTATTTATAATTTTGCTTCTTTCGAATATCATAGAACGTAACTTGCAATTATTGACATTCACCATGTTTTGTAATAAACTCTTGACGTTTGTTAATAAAATTTACGTTTATTTAGGCAACTTAACATGTATTGAGTGCATCGTGTGTTGCATATCATAGTTGCATAAAAACGTGCATTTAATTATTGTAAAAATAAACTCGTACGCATACTGTTTGCACATTTGATTCACATATTCATGCGCAAAAACTACTTAACGACTCTTTTTTGGTGATATTTTTAAGGTGAATGTAGCGCATCCATTATTGCTTTGTTAAATTTTTTAATAAGTGCTGTATAATTTGTACGGTAAGTTTATTTGGAAAGCTATTATCACAACAGTTTGAGATGATTGCTTTTTCAGGTTCTTTTTATTTACTCCTACTTTACGTTTTACTTTATTTTATTTATCCGCATAATTACTTAACCAATTGCATTTTACCGTTAGTTACTTTATAGTATATTTTCGTTCAACCAATAATGACGCAATAACCTCTGTTACTATGAAGTGGAATTTTAATACCCATTAAACCAGCAAAAAAAAAGTTGTACATTTGGGAAATTTTAATGAATCCGGATCCAGTTTTATTTCAACTCCCATGTAAAATTTATGCAGCGAAATTTTCCGAGCGCTGATTCAGCAAGCCGCCGTTTCAGAACCTACAGAAGTACAGTATAATGAAAATAAGGTATTTTATTTCTATTAATAATTCCATAAATTAGTTTTACTTAAGTTAAATAATCGTTACTAACACTAGCTTTAAGATGTTTCTCTTTATAATCAAAATTTAGGTAGTAAAATCTTTATTAACATTAGCTCTATGATATTCTCATTTATGATCAAAATTAAGGTAGTAAATAAAGCTTGTTGTTGTCAATTATTTTTAACTTATTCATGGTTTACTTGTTTTTCTATAAAACGAATTGGTGCCCTTTTATTTAATTAAAGCAACATCAATTTATAAAGCGAATATATATATATATATATATATATATATATATATATATATATATATATATATATATATAATATATATTTATTTATTTATTGTTAAAGCAACATTTGATAATATTTATGAACCCCGCCTATCTTAATCTACAACTGAGCAAAAGGTATAAAACCTTTATCAGCTAAAATTGTAGCTGAAGGAGGTAATGGTTACACTGGCTTCCAGACGTGGGGAATCAAACTGAAATTTATTGAAGGTTGTTGCTTCCCGACATACCTATTGTATTGGTATGTCAGATATCTCGCTTATGTTTGTTGCAACTCCGAACTTTGATGACAACCGTATAAAGGTACTGTAATATTTTGTATTTACGATTATTGTAATCTTATTGTATATTGTCTTATCTGTATGCCATTTATTACTATGTCGAATTATGTTGTAAATGCTCTTAGGAGTGACAAGTTATTAACGGAACTGAGATACCCGAAGTATTGTCAGGGCTGAAAATTTATCGGTTGATGAAAAGCGAAAATTATTACGACGTAATCTAAATTTAGAAAAAGTCGATTCAAAATTATTTGATTCTTATAAGAAAGTTGAAATACACCAAAATGAAGAATTGGCTTGTTTAAAAGTAAATGTTACTCATATTCAATCATTAATGAATTTGTATAGAATTAATCCAATGAAAAGTGAATATGTCAAGCTATATACCCGCCTTTTACATATTTTGAAGCGATTAAATTATACGATTAAGTAATGACTCACAATATCTTGATAATTCTAACATTTCGATGTCAAATAATGAACCGATTAATACTGCCGTAAATATGTCAACCGAAGGTTTTTCAAATTTAATTACGAACTTAAATATTTCTAGAAATTATATTGCTGTTTACAAATTAAAACTAAAATTTAATGGTAGTGAAAAAAAAGTTTTTTTATTCATACAAAAGTGTGAAGAATTAATGCTTGCTCGTAATATTTCGAAGACAGATACGTTATTATCTGGAATCGATCTATTTTCCGGGTGGGGTTTGACACGGTTTAGAGACATTAGATCTCAAATAAATTCATGGGATGGGCTTATTCATAAATTAAAAAGCGACTGTTTACCCGAAGGACATGGTGAAGTGTTGTTCAATGAAATTAAAATCAGGAAACAGACTTTTGTTAAAATCCCAACCATCTTTATTTCTGAAATGACGTTTTTTCCATTCTCCTCGCTGATTCTGAGCAACTTAAAATTATTATGAAAAATTTACAGCATTGGTATGCAACATAATTGGCTCTTGTCAATGTTACCAATATTTTTCATCTTGTTGAATTATGTAAAAAATTACAACAGGTTAAATTACAAAACTTTAAATTTAAATACTATTCAAATTCAGATTTTCAAAAACAACCTGAAAACGAATCAAAATCTTTTACTTCGAATCAAAACAATAAACCTAAAATTAATTTTACTGATGTTAAACCAAAAAATTACGAATTCAACTTTTAAGAATTCTAAAAGCAATGCGGCAAAACCAATGACGACTTGTTTCAAATGTAAACAATTGGGACTTGTTTATCACACTTGTAACAACAATGATAATATTACCTTTTGTTACAAATGTGGTCATTCCGACGTGACTTTTACTAACTGCGCAAAGTGCAAATTTTCAAAAAACTTTTAAATGGGAAGTGTTCCGTTAGTCGACACGTTCCTAACTATTTTACCCAGGCTGACAAACATGTTTGGAAAAAATGGTTAATTAAAGTAAATAAATTTTATGGAACTCCGAAAATGTATTCAAAATTTGTTGTACAAAGAAATGATATTAGACCTTTTATTAATGTTTAAAATTTTTAACGAAAATTTTGTCGCTTTATTAGACAGTGGAGCTACTTTTACAATCCTAGGTAAGCCCGCCATGTTTTTAATTGAGAAATATGATTTGAAGTTAAATAGAAATTTTACCTTTTCATCATTAATTATTTCCGATGGTTCTTGACAATCTATTTAAGTATTGACTTATCTTTGACTATTAATAATGTTACAAAAACAATTTCAGTTATTATTTCTGAAACTATTTGTCAATTATTTGAAATTAAAGCTGATTATGGTGGAAAATGCTTTTGTTGCAAATTCTGCAGAGACAAATTTTTCAATCATTAAAAGTATCGACGATATTAATACCAATAAAATTACTAAATTGAACCACGTTAGTGACCTTCAAATTGAACTTCAAATTTAAAATTGGGTAAAACCAATAAAATTTTTCATACTGTTAATACAGGTGATGCCATACCAATTAAACAAAGATATTATCCTTTATCTCCCGCAATGTTGGAACATGCAGATAAAGAAATCGACGAAATGTTAGATCAAGGAATTATTAAACCCAGTTCTTCCCCTTGGGTTCTCCAATGGTTTTAGTTCGAAAGAAAACAGGCGAGTTTAGAGTCTGCTTTGATGCAAAAAAAAAGTTCAATTACTAAGAAAGATACTTACCCATTACCATTTCTAAACGACATCTTGGATAAATTCAGAGATGGTAGGTATTTGACTTCAATCGATTTAAAGAAAGCTTGTTGGCAAATTTCTTTAGGCCCAGAAAGTTGTGAAAATACTGCTATTACTATTCCACGTAGAGATTTATTTGAATATACCGTTATGTCAATGGGACTTGCCAATGCACCCAGTACATTACAAAGATTTATGGACTGAATTTTGGGTTATGATTTATCTCAATCCGTTTTTGTCTATTTATATGATATTATTATATTTTCAAATACATTTAAAGAACATATTTCTATTTTGCAAGAAGTTTTAAAAGGCTTGATGTATGCTAAATTGAATATTACATTTAAATAAATGATGAAATTTTGCTAAACCAACAATTATCATATTTGGTTTTTATTGATAAAATGATTTTCATACCGATCCATCAAAACGGATGCGATTTCAAAATTTCCTCAACCAAAAACTTTTACAGAAGTTAAACGATTCATCGGAATGTGCTCATGGTACAGGCGATTTATTAAGGATTTTCCACTGTTTTATCTCCAATTAACAATTTGCTTAAAGGAAAAAGAAATCTCAAATAGTTTCATGGAACAACGAAGCTAATGATTCATTTCTAAAAATTAAATCTTTATGAGTAGATGCTCCTATCTTGGCGAGCCCAGATTTTTCAAAAACACGTTATTTACAGTGCGATGCCTCCAATTGTGGTATTGGCTGTATTTTAACCCAAGGTGAGAGAGACGACGAAAATGTTCTTGCTTACGGTTTTCGAACTTTAAATAAAGCCGAGCAAATTATTCTATTACTGAGCGTGAATTACTTACTGTTATTTTTGGAATTCAAAAGTTTAGATCTTACATTGAAGGCAACATTTTAAAGTAATTACTGATCATCATTCAATAATTCAAAAAATTCAAAAATCCTTCAGGTTGATTAGCCCGATGGAGTGTTAAATTTCAGCAATTTGATTTTGAAGTCCTTCAAAGGAAAGCTAAATTAAATGTTGTTCCTGACGCACTTTCAAGAGTGCCATTAGAAGTTAACTCTTTAGAATTTTCAGCTGTAGGTTTAGACGGTTGGCATAAGAAAATGTTAAATAACGATTCAAAAATTCTGAATTATTTCCAGATTGGAGAATTGAAAACGATAAACTTTACAAATTTATTTCAAATGATTTAAACGTTGACTCTAATTTAGTAGAATGGAAATTGGATGTTCCTAAATCTTGAAGCAAAAATATTTTACAAAATTTCACAATGATTCTACATCAGCATATTTAGGTGTATTTAAAACTTTATTAAAAATTGAAGAATTTTATTATTGGCCAAAATGAAATCAGACATTTCCAAATACATTCGAAATTGCACTATTTGTAATCAAAGTATTCTTCACAATTCAATCATTATGGTTTTATGGGTAAAGCAACGCATTTCAATCGATTTAGTAGGTCCTTTTCCCAGATCGAAAAATGGGAATACGGTTTTACTAGTTGTTTGCGGTTGGTTTACCAAATTTAATCTGATTCACCCAATGTGCAATGCTACTGCTAAAGGAATTTGCCAAGAGATTGAAAATTATGTGCTTCTAGTTTTCGGTGTGCCACAAATTTGTATGGTAGACAACGGCCCTCAATTTAAGAGTGCATTATTTAAAAATTATTAAATTCTTACAAAGTTCAATCTATTTGGTTTAATGCGAGTTACCATCCCCAGCTAAATTTTGTTGAAAGAGTTAATAAAGAAGTAGGTACTGCAATAAGATCTTACATTAAACATAATCACAAAGAATGGGATGCTGAAATTCACAAATTGCCCATGCTATTCGTAACGCTGTTAATGAATCTATTAAATTTTCACCTTCCTTTTGGCGTTTGGTCGAACAGTTTCGATTACTGGAGATTCTTATGGTCGATTAAAAGATTTTAAAAGGATGATTTATTAATTAACCACCGTGAACAATTGGTTCAAGATATAAATGAACTATCACCAATTTTTAGGGACTTCCAATATGGCGGCCGTTGTTAAGGGTGTCTTTGAATTTTATTGTAAAAATGTCATTGAAGTTTATTCTCCTACATGAGCAACGAGTTTTAGTGCAAACGGCGTGATTCTATGAGAGTCCGTTCCGGAGAAATAGCCATTTCGAAAGAAATCAAGATGCGGTCATTTTCTCAACATTTAAGGAGGTTTCCCATGGAAGACTTTTGGAGATTTTTCGGAGAAGGTCAGTGGGTCTCCAGAGGAATAAGCTTTAACAATTTTTCCGTCTCCGACCCTAATTTGCCTATACTAGTAGTGTGCAGGCGCAAAAAGCACATCTCTATGACTTTCGTAAGCATAGTTTTCTGATGTAATTTTTATTATACGCATAAGCGGTGGTAAAATATCACCCAAAATGAGCGGTTCAACGATGTCGCAATAAACAAACATCTGCGTTGGTAAACCTATCCATGTACTAGCGAGGTGAGGTGGTATTGGTTTCACAGTTATGTTTTGATACGGACGATACCCCAAACGTAAGGCCCTAGCCATCAAGCAGTTGAAAATGCCATCAAGGGACTTGAACATGTTTGCCCCAGGAATTTAGAGGCCCAAAAGGTGAAACCCAAAATAGGTCGGGGCAAACAACATAGGCGTGAACCTATGAAGTCTCAAAAGTGGAGGTGGGTGGTGGATGGTGCCTCACTTTTACAACGTCTATAGTTTTAAACTTAATTCTGACATAGATTATATGTTTTCTTTTACAATGTTGCCCATTTTCGTTATGACCGTATAAAAATGAGGTTGCCATGTTTACGCCTAAAAGAGACTATAATTAAAATAAGTTTCATTTCTTTTAACTTTCCACTTTGTAGGTTTTGAAATGCGTTAGGATGTTGCTTGACAACTAGATTATTTTACTACCTTGGTGGCGTAATTTGCCCACTTTCTATCCATATAAAAAGTAATGACTTTTATGAGTGGTTTAAGAGACTATATACGAATAATTATACCACGTACCTCTATTTTAAATGATCATAATTGATAAGTTATGGTAATAGTTGTATAGAACAACGACATTAATTGGTGATGCCAGATTTGCTATCCTTAAAGTAATACTTGTCATGATGGTTTAAGGCGTAATACGATTAATTGTCTTTTATACGGCGCTATTTATAAAGAATAATCGATAACACAGTAATTGTAGAACAACGATAGCCAGATTATGTTTACTACTTGTCATAGAGGCTACACTAATCTTAACGCGCACTTTACAACACATTCATCACACATAGCACACCAATACACACACACACACGCACCACACACACACAACACACACACACACACACACACACACACAGACACACACACACACACACACACACACACACACACACACACACACACACACACACACACGACACACACACACACACACACACACACACACACACACACACACACACACACACGCACACACGATACTCACACCACACACACACGCACGCACGACACACACACGCACACGCGCGCGCACGCACACGCAGCAAGCACGCACCAAGCACGCACGCACGCACGCAAAAATGTTAATCAACGTTTTAAAAAATTCTGAATGATTTCCCGATTGGAGAATTGAAAACGGTAAACTCTATAAATTTATTTCAAATGATTTAAATATTGAATCCAATTTAGTGAAATGGAAATTAGTTGTTTCTAAATCTCTAAGGAAAAATATTTTGCAAAAATGTCACGATGATTCTACGTCAGCACATTTTGGTGTTTTTAAAACTTTTTCAAAAATTAAAGAATTGTATTATTAGCCAAAAGTGAAATCAAACATTTCCAAATACATTCGAAATTGTAAAATTTGTAATCAAAGTAAATCTTCACAATTTAATCATTATGCCTTTATGGGTAAAGAGAAGAATGTTTCTTTTCTTTTTCAATGCATTTCAATCGATTTAGTAGGTCTTTTCCACAGATCGAAAAATGGTAATACTGTTTTACTGGTTGTTTGCGATTGGTTTCCAAATTTACTCTGATTCACCCAATGCGCAGTGCTACTGCTAAAGGCAACTTCCATTCATTTGGTTTAATGCGAGTTACCATCCCCAAGTAAATTTTGTTGAAACAGTTAATAAAGTAGTAGGTACTACAATAAGATCTTACATTAAAGATAATCATAAAGAATGGGATGCTGAAATTCACAAGATTGCCCATGCTATTCGTAACGCTGTTCATGAATCTACTAAATTTTCACCTTTTGGCGTTTGGTCGAATCGTTCCGATCACTGAAGATTTTTATGGCCAATTAAAAGATTTTAAAGAGGATGATTTATCATCTAACAACCGTGAACAGTTGGTTCAAGATTTAGATTAACTTTCACCGATTTTTAAGAATATAAAACAAAATTTACATGCAGCTTACGAACGAAATTCAAAATCTTACAATTTGCGACGTCGTCCATTAAACTAGTTTGGGAAAAGACCTTTACTTTGTCGGATGCGACAAAAAATTACAGTCAAAAGTTAGCTCCAAAATTTATTCAAGCAAAAATTACGGAAGTGTTAGGTCCAACGTCGTACCGATTGGCCACTCTAAGTGATAAACGTTTAGGCATTTTTTATGTTAAAAATTTAAAACCACATTAAATCGAAATTGTTTCTTATTAAAAAGTATTTCTGAGACTCTGTTATATTCTAGTTTCCTTACTTACATTTTAATGACTTTGATTATTTTTCAAACGTAATTTGATTTTAATTTTGTGCTTATTTCGCAGATCATTTTATTTCTATATTTTGGTGGCATTGAAGACTGTGTATTTTATTTTTACTACAAATATATAGTACGACTATTGATATTTAGGTCACATTGTGCAAATGATTTTGCTGATTTTTTGAGACATTAGCACTCCGGTAAATTATTTTCATTTATTTGATTTACAATTTACTATTGTTGCAAAAATAAAAATTGTGATAACCATTTTGAATTTACCTCTGATCGTTATTTGACGTGAAATTTCAAACTCTTAACCATAGGTAGGAGTACTAGATGTGCTTAAATACGTTTTATTTTGGTTCGAATTATTTCCTTTGGTTATCAAAGATTGTTTCGAAATTCTAACTTTTGATGATTCCTGAATTGTCTGATGTGCTAAACTTAGACGTTGCTTTGTGTTCTTCGGTTCACATCGTGTCAACCTCGTCAATAGTTCACATCCTAGGGAGGAGTTATGTATGTGTTCGTAATAGACTGCACAACCCAATCCATTAATACACCGTGACTGGTGAAGACTTTGATATACCGATTTTGACTTATTTTACGGAACGTGTTTGTGGGAGTTTGTTTATGGAGTAACGAGGGGGCTTGGTTCGAGATAACCGAGGGAAGGTAAGGGATAGCAGTCTATAGGCCTCGAGTTTCGAGTTTAAATAGTGTTGAGTATTGGTTGAGTCAGTGGAGTGATCTGGTTCTGACGAGCCATGTCGATTTTGTAATACTTTAAGATTTTAAATGATTACGGTTTACAGCCGCATGTCTTTCGCCGGGGTCCCCCAAACACTGTCCGTCAGGGTAATGGTGGTCATCGTGGTCCATTTCATTATTTTAGCTTCATTTATTTTTTTTTTGTTTCGGGTTTTTCATTTGATCTTCTGGTGGTGGCTCGCTTCACGAACCCCATCAGTTTAAAGTTTTGCATAACTTTATTTAAGGTTTTGGGCCCATTAGTTCCAACTGGTGGCGTGCGCGGGCGGTAGCGCGTCGTTAGCTTTTTATGGTGTTGCAAGGGGTCTTTCCTTACCGGCATCACCGCACATTTCCGTACTTCTTCGTACATTTAGGGTAAGATTTTGTTCTATGTGATCATTTATTTGGAATTTTGATAATACCGTTTTCATTTTTGCTTGAATTTACTTAGATTAAATTTTTTTATTTCATTAGATTTTGATAAAATATATTTATTATATTGGTATTTGAAAATCTCTGCTTTGGCGATCTCCGATTCTAAATTTTAATGAGGGGGGGGGTTAACAAACTCATGACGTTTGTTAATAAAATTTACGTTTATTTAGGCAACTTAACATGCAGCCGCCAGATAAGGAGTTTTAAAAATAAAAGGGCATGTCAGAGACAATGCATGATTCTTGCGGAAGCTAGGAAGGTATGTGGAGATAGGAAAACATGGAGAAAGATTGTGAATGACAAATAAATAAGAGACAGGGATTGTTTTGCTTACCCAGCAAAGGAATGGCGTGAAGGTTAAGTTAATTTAAGTTAAGTAATAAATTAAGCAATTATTCGAAATTCATTTATTCAAAATTCTCTCCAAGCATTTGATTTTTGTTTTTTTATACTTTCTAGACAACCAGCCACTCTTATGAATGCAACTAGCTTGCTTCTCCTAAAGAATCTAAAGCTACTAGTATGGGAAATGTGAATTTTCAAATATTTAATACTGATATTGTTATAACTTTCTAACTATTTTGGTTACAAACTTGGGATTTTGGAAATAAACTTTGTTCTTTTGCCCTAAGAAATGATATTATCCTGATGAAAACACTACTTCTGGTTTTTCCGGAAAATGAAAACATTCCTCGTATTGCTGGTATAACATACACATATTATTACTTTATTTGAAAGGGAGCGAAATTTGCTTTGAAATGATATGAAACAGTCCATAGTTATTTTGAAAGATAAGCGAGATATGTATTTTTAACTTTAAATCTACATATACATGTGTAGGTATAGAAGGTTATGCAATCGACTTTTTTCTCACTATCGCTGTATCGACTTATTAGCTCATTTTACAACTTTTAGCCAAGATTCGTCAAGATCGCCATGATGTCAGGATGCCTCGGTGAGGAGAGGGAGATTTATTAGAGTTAGTTTTTGGTTTTTGTTAAATATTTATAAAATAGGCAAATATTTCAAAAATAAAAATACCATATATATTTTTTAGTATTTTGCAAGAAAGTCGTGTAATGCGCTAGCATTCACCTAATTTTTTTTTATTATCCTGAATTGAGCATTACTTTATTTTTATTTAGTACTGAGTTAATATGAAATAACATTTGTGTTTATTTTGTTAATTAAGAATCAAGCTACGCCAATGAGAAGGAGTTGAAGATGAATTGCAAACGTTTTAACACTGTGTAAATATAACCTAAATCACATATTTCAATTAAGAATAAGTTCATGGATTAACATCTAAAACCATTAAATAATTTTAAATGAAGTATGAAGTAGTATTTACATCAATAATAAATTTGAAATCCAATTCAGAAGTTGCTTAAATCATCATCTAAGCAGGTTTAAGGTTATAAAACAGAGGCAGTACGTGTCAATAAAATTAATATTGAAATTAATGAAAATGATGTTAGAATCAAAGAATTTAAACAGCATTTGAAGGGCCGTGTTTTTCGTCTAGTTTATTCTTGTAAAAATATGATCAATGGAGACTACTTATGGGGGATTAAACAATTCAATGAAAAATTAATTAAATAATTGATATTGTAATCGATTTTGATCGAGTAAAAGCCTAGTTCATTATATTAGGATATCTAAGTTCGTAAAAATTATTAAATTGGAAATTTATGCTAAACTTAGCAAATTATCCTGATATTTGTGTTATTAAATTTAATCAAGACCATCTAAAGGGTGCTGCATATGGATTTTTGCTGGAGGATTAAATATATTGATACACTATAGGGGCAACAGACATAAAACAAGTTTGGAGGTGAGACAGTTTTTATTTTGACAACGCAAAATGATCGAAACATTAAATTTTGTGGCCGTTTTAATTATGTAGATTCAAACTGTATAAAATTTCATATTTGCAAATTGAAAACTTTTCGTCGGCAGTCATTAAACATATGGTGTATGAATCTATTAATGATTGTATATTAGATTTAAAAGTGCCTAAGCGTTGAATTGCGAGATCTCACCAACGAAATAAATGTTGTGCATTTAAGTTAGACTAGCAATTGTTAACAAAGATGCATATTTAACTCATTATGCTTTAAAGGAACTATCAAATATAATCAAAAATTATTATTATTTTTTAATTACATATTTACCTTTGAACTTATTCGTTCATAACAAAAACTTATAATAATCAAATATAATCATTTAATAATTATTTAAAAATTTTATTAAGTAAATGGTGAATTAACATGGCGCACAATTAATTGGTTATAATTGAAAGTTGAGAAGACTTGTTTAAACTGTATTTAAGCACAGAACTTAAATAAATAATAAAATGAATATTAAATACTTTACATAAATGTTGTTGAATTGAGACAGTACTACAAAATAAATAGTGAAGTTCAAATATATTTAAAGCTTTCCTATACCTGTAAGCGAAGACAGGTGTTTAATGGTTCGGGTAATGAACAGTTGTATGCCTTCATTACTGAAAGGAAAATAGATTGGTTTGTCAAGCGATCAACCAATGTTTAAATAAATTGGAAAATTATTAAACCACACCTACTTTAAACTATAATGCGAGTGTTTGTGCACATCGTAATCGGGAAGGAGATACCTGATTTTGGATTATAAATGTCAATTAAGGAAGAGACCTTATTTTTCTTTATGTAATATTAAGTCAATAGTCGCGTGTGAATAGTAGATTTAATTTTTGAAACTCATTAAATTGTTGACCGAGTAACTTAGAAATGCCGAAACTCGACCATTGAATGTATATAAACATAGCTTAAATAGCTGAATTGCAGGGCTGATACGATTCACATAAGAGACCCCAAATTTGAATTGGATTGTCAGATTTTACTCAGGTATTTATTTTTTCTATTTATTTCAAATCAACGTAGATAACATCACTATATTAAGTTAGAAAGAAGCACATGGACTATCTTAATAAGGAGGATATAAAGTTTCCACTTATATTTAAGTTAATTATGACTTTTCGATGCCTCAATTATTTTATTTTTAAGTGATCAAAAGTTATAATTTAACATTGAAATTTGTCATTCTCCCTTAAGTAGAGGAAGTGATTAAGACACTAGTTGTACATTATTGTATATTAATTTTGGGAGTAGTATTTAAAAACATAATAGGAAATTGTGAGAGTCCAGGTGGAAAAAAGAAATTAAATGGCGCTGGTATTTGAGGACAATCAGCTTTGTAATTCTAAATGGAATAAAGAAATTTAAGGGTGTTAGCCGTACGCCTTTGTTGCAAAGAAAATTAAAACGCTGAAGTAGTAATTCTTCTTAATTCCTGACAGAGTAAACGCCATCTTGCCTAAAGACATACATTTGAGGAACTTTGTTTGCATCTTTTCATTAGCATTGATATGGGGTACCAAACAAGGTCCTAATATCCAACTTTGGATTGATGACAATGAGGTGACGGTATTAATATTTTAAAATAATTTCGTACTTCTTACAAAAAAACCCAGTGTTTTGTTCGTGGAAGTGCAGATATGTTGATTTTCGTTTGTACAGTTTTGTAGAGAGTAGACGTGATCTGAAAGCGCCGTAGTTCGTTTTTCGGTTTTAATACGTGGTTTAAAATGAAAAACTTCATTCAGTGCATAAAGTGATTTAGTGCCTTAGTTTAGCGAAAAGACCCTTAATTATTAGTTATTTAATAATTCAAAACTTAATAAAACATTTTTAAAAGGTAAAATTTATTTATTTCAATAGAAATACTATTATTGATTGGTAAATGATACGTGGGTGAACATTAATCTTCAAATTTTCCATTGTAAATGGTTTAATGTCATAATGCGAATTTATATCGTATAAATGGAATAAACGTGAAAAAAAAAGACATATAAAGTCAACAGTGTATTTGGAAAAGGGAAGAAGGCAATAAGATCACCAGATATAAAAAAGACAGGGCAGGAAAAAGTCGGTAACAGCTCAATAGGGCAAAGCAAAAATAGGAAAGAGAAATATAGGAAATAAAGGAATTAACTTGTGAAATGAGGAAGCTGATGGAAGAAAATATGAAGGGAACAAGTAAAGACATAAAAATAAAAGAGAAATAAAGAAATAAAAGAACAAATGGAAGAAAGAGAAAATGATTGGAAGGGGGAAATACAATAATTACTAGAAATAATAGAAAAATTTAGATACGGGAAGTAAGGAAGGGAGGTTAGAGGGTTCGGAAGGGAGTTTGGGAGTTTACTCGTGTCGGTAGTAGAGAGTGCTAAAACCGACCTTCGTACCGCTCCAAACGCAGCACAATCGCCTGTCTAAGAACTCCCTGGCTCTACGTAGTCCATCGTCTTCGTAATAAGATCGCGCCTATCAGGGAAGATAGGCGAACAGAGTGAAGGTGAGGCTACACAGGAAGGTGGTGACCCTTAGAAAGTGCTCGCGGCTCTCATCGTCAGGATCGGAGGTGGTGTTGGCGGCTGTTTCCGGCTTGGATAGGGGGACTATCTTGGTAGGAGAGAATGGGATCTGCCGCCGTTTCTCACAGTTAAAACTGTAAGTAGGGTGGGAGCCGCCACAGTTGTTATACATTGGCTGGGATATGGAAGAGCAGGCTTGGGAGATGTGGCTTCCGCCACGGGAGAGACACTTCAGGGATAGCGTGGGGCGCTCTACTGCTTTGTGACACATGGTTACAGGTGTAGCAGTACTTAGGGACGGTATCGGGGACGTGTAGAGGTCAGCATAGGTAGTGTCGATCGAACATGTCAACCCCCTTGTGCAAGAGGTAATCTATGGAACTTTTGTAATGGGTAAGGATGCGTACAAAGGATGTGGGACGGTTGGTCGCTATGGAAATTATACGGATGACCTGGGTTACTTGGGCGAAGTTGATGTCCTGTATAATTTCCTCATTGGTTACGTCACGGTCAACCTCAGGGATGACGCATGACAGGTAAAGGGGTTTGGGTGCGGGTTGGGCCGGACAATTGGGATAGGGTAACGGATGGGGTACCAAAGGTGGCTTTAATGGATTTCTACAGTTCAGCGATAGGGATAGGAAGGGAGGCTTCGATAAGGGCGGTGCGGTCGTGGTTGAATCGTAGATTCACACACGGGGGTTGAAGAGAGCGTAGGATGGTGTACTGTTGCTTTGGGGAAGTAACGGTTTGGCGAATATTGCGTAAGCAATACCGGGATTGGGTGACGATAGGGATCGAGGATGAGGATGGGGAGTGTGAAGAGGATATGGGCATGGTAGAAGTTGAGGGTGCGGATGGTGGCGACCTGGTGGTAGGTCGAGTCATCGTCATGGTGGTCCGGGTCGGTGCTGCCGGTAGCGGAGCTACGGCAGCGTACGTCACGGTCGGTGTCGTCGTCGAGGTTAGGGCAAGGGAAAGGGCACTGGGAGGTACGGGTTTACCACGTTTTACAATGGTGGTTAGTATTGAATTAGAGATGTGCAATTAAAACATTGCAAATGTTTTCTGTGTAGCGGAAGGTGAACTTCCGCCGAAATGCAGCCTCACACCCCGATGGTTATGGCTTTGAGTTGGGAGTCCGTTAGACCGTTAAAACGTTAAGGACTACTAAGGCCCTACTAGGTAGGAATAAATTAATTTACCCTGCGGCGTTTCTCTTTATGTAATCGGCTCCTTTCTTCGGCCACTGGCTGTTTTCGAGCGTTGTTCTTGCTTTAATCCGCTTCTTTTCGGTGGTGGTGTGCTAGGCAGTGACTACTACTGCTGGTGAAAGCGGCCAATATCCCGTAGAAGTTCGGCACGCGGTTAATTAGATAATTAGGCATAAGCAATTTAGTTCAAGTAGCTCGTTTACGCACAGTTCTTTTTTGTGGAGCGACCGAACAGGTAGCGTAGTCGTGACACGACCTGCTTAGCATTCGGGAGATAATGGGTTCGATTCCCATTACCGCCTACCTTTTATGAGGTTTTTTTCAGGGGGTTTTCCTCATACACATGTAGCTGCATAGTGACTGCGTATATGCACACCATGTGCGGCAGCTTAGGTGAATGCTGGGGTAGTATTTTCCCCAGGGCTAAATTAATAGATTTGGAAAAACAAAAAATGTGTAAATATATTTATACAGGCTAATATTTTAGTGGATAACATAGTATTAATTTTCCAATGAGTAGATTTGGTAAATGCTTGACAAATATTTACGGTTTCGTTGCAGCATTGATTATCGATATAATTACAAGGTAGTTGAAATTATTACTTTAAGTATATTAAAAACGGTTTTGTGGCAATGTGACTTTAGTGGCGACATAGATTTCTGACGCTCAGTTGTTGATATGTGAAGCACAAAATTAGGACTAGGTAGTTAGTAATTTAAGGGCTAGCATGTTAGGATACAGTTGTCGCAGTATTAGGTAACGACTTCACGTTAACTAATACTAGCAATTGCTTTTTCTGAGCTCGAGCTCGAGGAAAGCGAGTGTATTTATGAATTTTAGCTGCTGTTATTGACCGGAATGGTTCGGGTTTTGAAGGTAGAACTGCTGACATTAAAGCAATTAGGGGATTTTATCTGACGATTCCGAAAAAAATTTTTTGCTTCCCGATTAGTGTGTGACGTGGTTATTGTAAACAAAAAATTAAGAGCTTCCATTTACTGTAGTTCTTTTTGAAAGTACTTCTACGGAACACCGATTTAAGCGGGGAGAGTTTGTGAACGGATATAAATGTTATAAAAGGGAACAGTTTGTAGTGTTACAAAGTTAAGAACCGGAGTGGGTTACGAATAAATAATACAGGTTACTTTATGGTTAAATGAAAGTGCAATGCAACCAATGCTTACTTTGTTAAAATCATATCAGCAACTGCAACTAATTTTGTAATAAACTAAGACAAGTACACGTAAGTGTGCTGAGAACTTGTTTTCTGCTACTGAGTTTTTGACTAATTTAACGGGACGATAAAGGCTTGATCGTACAAAAAAATTAATTCGGAATCAGTGTATACCTGGGAGAAAAATCAGCCGCTACTGTTTGGAAATTGAGTATCGTGGCTCATATTGACGGTTGGGCATGTTTCCAGTAAATAGGACTACTTAAGGTAAAGTCTAGTTTGGAATCATTGTTCTCATATATTTGAAAGATGTTCAAAACTACAACTATATTGGTAGCCGTCGCTAAGTATTTGGATAGTCCGATAATTAAAATAATTAAAGAAACGAATTAACTGCAAATTCAAGTGTTACGTGAAATTTTGAGTTTTGGTCAGAGTATAGCTATTAAATAAATGTATTGAAATTTAAGGGAGTTTTAACAGACAGCTAAGTTTAGAATAATTTTAATTTGACGTAAACCAAAAGCTTATAGTTACCGACGTTCTTTTCGGAAGCGCTATTGAAAATTGTATTACGAGCCAAACATGAAAATGATTTGAAGTGGCGTTAACAATATATAACGATATTCACATTGCCGATTTGAGAATATTTGTGAGTAGTAAGGCTAAGTGGGTTCTGCCACAGGAAGTTGCGTAATCTAATCAGCGACGTGAGCGAGCAATTAAGCCCCTTCTACTTCGGAGGTTTGGGGTTGGTGGGCCAATGAAAGATCTGTCGGAAGTTGCAGTGTCGTTGAGCCACTAGGTTGCGAAGATGGGTCCCGTCCCTGTTAGGATAAGCAAGGAGGATGGCCATCTGTTGGCCAATGAGAGACGTAGCGGTCATCTTGGTATGTTGGAATGCGTATACGGAAGGGCCATATAGGAATTGATAATGCGGAAGGTGGCTTCTTCAGGTATCTGGTTGGTTCTTCGTCGCTGCTGAAGAGCTACTTCCGCGGAAGCTGGCCGCAGCTGGTTAAGACATTGGTGTGTCTACTTCCGGTAGGAGCATTCAAACTCCGGGGAGTTGACATGGTAAACCTAAGCATTATATCTCAGCTACCTCGCCTTATAAGATATATTATGTAGAAAGTGTGATATTTATCGAAATGTTTATATTGACGTCGCACGGCGTATAGAAATATTTATGTTGACGTCACGACACGGTTGGGAATTATAAAATTAATATTGAAAATCAATATTGAAAAAATGCATTTAATCGCAAAAATAATGAATTTAAAAAGTGTGACGGCATTCCATTTAAAAAATTTAAACAGTAAAGAAAAATCATAAAGGTGTGTCGTAGACCAGATGTATGAAATTAAAATTGGAAAGTAAATATGTTATTAAAAATTATTATTAATTTTATTAAGTACATAAATAAAAAGTTTACCTCGAGTAGGATTTAAACCTACGTCATCTACTTTGCTAGAGTACGGCTGTAACCAACTGAGCTATCGACATACAAGCCCCAAACTATGTAAATTTTATGTACATACATAAAGACTGAATTTACATCGATTGGGGCTTGTGTCTCCATAGCTTAGTTGGTACTTTAGCAAAGTATATGTATAGGTTCAAATCCTACTCGAGATACACTTTTTATTTATATATTTAATATAATTCATAATAATTTTTAATTATACAATTAATTCGTTCATTTGTAAACTAAGAAACATAGCAGAGTGACGTAGTTTCTAGAATGTTTAAAGGAAGATACTAATTTCGATTGAATAATTGCAAATAAATAATATTATTTCTACATCCGGATGTTCAATAATTATGAGAATTCGATATTTCTACAATAATTCTACAATGAGACCTGAAAACCACATTCTAAAATTGATAGGAATTTGCTATAAGTACTCAATACAATAGGTATATAAATTTTGTCACTGAAAGATGGATCTTCTAAAATAATTAAATTTAGTTGCACAAGGCGAATTCAAACCTGTATTGAAAGTTTGTAATATGGTTATTTATTACAAATACCACTTAAAGAATATTAAGGTTATTATACTCAATATGGGAGAAAAATGGTGAAAGCTGATGAAGATAGTACATTCCTCCCAGAGAGATTAACAAAAGAACTAACGGATGAAAAATTGTGCAATCTACAAACATGCATTGAACAAATTACACTTATTTATGGCGGTAGCATCGACACTGGTAAAGCCAAAATGATGACTAAGCTATCATTTGTTTATTATGCAGGTAAGTTATTATTCCACATTTAAAAATCAATAAATAAAATGTGTAGCATAGCCTGATCCATCATCACCGTCATCGCTGCATTATGTTATTGTTGTACATAAATTAATTCTCTATTTATATATTGTACATAAAAAAATAAACGAATATTTGTAATGTTTGAAGTTGCCATAACTAAAAAAATTCATTTATTGCATTGAAAACAATGGAATATTAAAGATGGCCCATCTATATGGTCAACATCAGATGATTCATTCCAATGTTTCACACATCGTATTTTAACGCGTAAATTGTTTATTATTATGGTAGTGATCAGGCAACTTATTTCATATTGCAAGCAAATTTTCAACGCTTAATTGTAACAATTCATATTTTATGCGTCGAGTATTTTGAATTATGGCTTTAGGCTCTAAGATTATACGATCCATCTACATTCATATTCATATACCTGAAGCGTCTAAAGGTAATTAGTACTGCGGTGTAGACAACCTATTAAAACCTTTATTGTAGAACGTTTATTATTAACGTGGGGGCTATTTGTAGACAGCTCTGCTGTACTTGAAGTCGGAAATTCATTAAGGAGTAATAACTTTAAACCTGTAGTACAATTATTTTGGCCATGATTTGGCGGCATATAGTGTATGCATTTTGATATGGAGGAATGGAACGAAATTTGGAACATTAAAGCTGAGGATCTAATATGTTTAAATCTAAATCCTTCCGAATCTGAGAAAGCTGTCTTTATAGGTTATGGTATGAAAATTGAATTGATGTTTATTACGGACGACGAAAAGCGAATCAGAATAAGTAGAGGAAACTATTTCCCTGCAAAAATTTGTAAAAGATGTACCTTTCAGCATTAATAGGTGATATTGGTAATGTAAAAGATTCTTCACATTTTCCCGTAAAAAATCTTAAAAGATGTAAAAAATAAAACGCATATTATGGAAAACGATATTGTACTGGAGGTTGATTATGGCTCCACCTACTGGTATATTTTTAAGAATAGATGTAGGTCCCTGTAATTTTTATATCGGGAAAACTTGAAATTTGAAATAGTGTTCTAATAATGGGGCCCGCATACTATCTCATAAGACCACTACAGGACTCCTGAACTTGCTCTCGGGTCTTCTCCCCTTGGCTGGTCTTCGCCCTCCTCGTCGGACTCACTGTTACTATGACGGAAGAAATAGAAATTTGAAAGTGTATACTAATAGGGGGGCCCGCGTACTATCTCATAAGATAGCCATAGGCCCCGTAAGTTGTTCTCAGGTCCGGCTCCATTGTCTGGCACCCTGATTGCTTGTGGCGCCATCTAGCAGTATGTTTTTAAAACTAATAAATGTTTTCTGTAATAGAGGTTGATGATGGCTCCACCGTATAATTTGAAAGTAAATCTAACTGTTATGGCGAGTCATTTACTGCAAATACTGCAACAACCTTGATTGCAACTAACAGAAATTCACGTTTGCAGAGCTATAAATAAGAGAAATAATCTATTTTATTCAAATATAATTTTTATTGATAAAATAACATATCACGTTTTACGTAAAATGCTAGTAAATTGTTCATAATCAATTAATGCATTATGCACAATAACTCAATATACCGAAGAATCGGCGGCAAAGGTAAAACAATAACTACATTATGAGTACTCGAGTTTTGACGAGTACAGTTAAATAAATAGCGGTTGAGTCTTAAATTGTTCGTGATTAGGCATAGAACTTTGCGTGGAATTATAATATTGATTTCGTAAGTTTAAATATCCTTCGTAAGTATCCACATACTTATTATCAGCGAGAACGAGATTTTGCTGCTCATACGGATGCCTTCTATTATTAATATTTGCTGTTATATTCCAGATATTTAAGCGATCAAATTTTTCCGCTCTCTATTCCCTGTTATTACGCTTCTTAGTATGAAAAGCAACCAGTAACATTGAGGACGTTGAAAGCCCGTACTACACTTCACCGCCCAAATCATTGACGTCGATGGTGGTAAGGATGAATATATGTATAAATCTCGAGCGGCGAATTTTTCTTAACATTCTGATAGACAACTTCATTTCATCATTCAGAGTTACATACGGAACTCCCCATGTAACTTTCGTCAAGTCAATTTTAACATCCGTTTTGCTGCTGTTTAACAGTTGAAGAGGCTTGTTTTGCAGACTCCATCCTGCATACGATAAACAGGTACTTTGATCAGCGGTATATGATCGAAATCCTTTAATGGTGCTGTTATCGCCAAGTAAACAAACAGTTTCAATCACCTGATCGCTTAACGTGGATCGGAGTTCCTCGAGGAGGAAGAGGGGTGCATTATTCGTAAGGTTATACTATTTGTTTGCTTCATTAGGGGTTAAAGTACCTTCCAAATGTATAACACTATCGTAAGTAGCTGTTATGAGATCATCTTTTTGAATAACCGGATTAATCACATCAGAGTTGTTGTATGCGTTTCGCGTGTACAGATAAGTTCGATGATCACTTTTTCCTTATCGTCTCTCTATTCCCTTTATAGCCGAGATGTTCTAGAAACCGGACGTCGTCTTCACTTAACGATGTCCTCTCGTCTGCAGATAGAGACCGACTACCGAAAATCTTAAGACCCATACTTTTTCAGCTTCAATCTAATAGTTACTTTCTCGTTACCAAAGTCTACTAATCAACCAAATTTCAAGGTGATGTTATCTGCTGTGTAAGTACAGGTAGATAAATGGCTGGACGGCTCCTTGATTAATTTATAAGGTGGTTTAATGTGTACGTCAAACTCGAAGTTGGTGTGCGATTGCTCATCGTTCCTGTATGCGCCTCCAAATAAATTACACTCCACATGTATATTCGTAGCATGAATTATTTGAACCTCCAAATTAGATTTATAAGTGAGGCCTGCCATGTACACGTTAGGTGAGAATCCGAGCATGGGTCCAATAGAATACTCCTGTCTAAAGTCCACGTTATGTATAGATTTAACTTCAGATTTTAGCGTATTATTGTTTGCTCTTAAAATAGAGTCGATCGTGTTATTCGGGATAAATTTACGCTGCAGAAATCTGTTATCTTCACAATTTCATATACACTACTTGCAATGCAATCTCTTTATGTTTGTCAGTTTGCGTAATATAGTAAACCTTGTTACCCCCATGAACATTTGGTATGGAATTGCATCCGTAGAATCCCAGAAATCCTAATCCATACTGGTTATTAGCATCAAGTTTGATTGGCGGAAAATATTTTGCACTCAGCACGTTTCCCGCACCCGTCAACGTGAACGTTTGAGAAACGACTACAAATAAACAAATAGTATTGCGAGCTGTTTATTATATAGCAAATCTAATCATAAGTGTCCACGTATAAATGTATCATAATTCTGCACCTTATCATAACTATATCTAATTTTACAACCTCTTAGATATCTAATTATTGCAAGTGGTGGCAGCTAAATCTCCGTAGCTGTCGTAGTAGATGGCTTCATTACCGCATTCCTTGAAAGCAACCCAATGAATACCGAATTATCGTTAAGGTTTACTATAGCACATTCATTAAGATATGGTTTATGGGGTAAGACATCACGCATAAACACTCCTCTAAAGAATGGCACATCTTTATCGTATATATTTAGATTTTAATGCTCTCCGCGGTAGGCTTATGAGCACACTCCTTTTTATAAGGATTCAAATAAAGTCTTCTCCCGCTCATTAGAGCCACCACCTCCACTTTTTCGCAGCCGAAGCATCGTTGGCAGCTTTAGCTATACTGCTCGCACCACCAGCAAGAACACATGCAGTCGAGAGACTAGCGAATAGGGGTATTAGGAATGGAAGGAAACCACCAGCACCTTCTTCTTTCCACGGGCAATCTTAACGGCCTTCTTAGCAGCCAATAGACTGACATGAATGAATTTCTTCAGATTTCCATCTTTAAGCAGACGTTTGACAGATTTTCAGATAGGTTGTAAAACTCCTCTAAATGAGCACTTCTCCCTTGACTTCTTAGTATCCATACCCAACGTGGTTCTAACCTTCATGGCGTTTGCTACGGCAAAAGCTGCTCTTTTCTCACCAAAACTCAAATCCTTCGAGCGTACACCATTCCAAGCTTGATCTCGAAGCAGCCTATTTACTTAATGACGACTTTTTAAATCGTTAGAATAATGATAGACGATATCATGTTGTTTGCTAACTTCGCCTGGAAGATTTATACTGCGATCATCGAGAGCTACACGTTTCTGTAGCTTGGTTTCTGGTCCGCAATATCGGTAACCCGGAATATGCAGTTGAACAGCTGATTTGTTTATTAAGGTGTCTAATACTCTTCTCCCCAGCAGCATGTGAACTGATCAGTATACTATGAGCAACTAAATGATGGAGTTTACGAAGCAGCATTAAGGACTACCTGTGGGTGATCACAATTTTCTAAAATTTTGGAAGTTGCGGGAAAGCATGGCCGTCTCTTTCCAACATCCACTAAAGCAATTACTTGTGTACCTTCGGGATGCGTGAAGAGCAATATGATGATTAGCTTATTGTACGCACCGCATGGCTTAAAATTTGAAAATGTATACCTTTAGCCCAAGTAGCTCGAACAGCCAAAGTATAAATTTTTAGAGTATGTACTTAAACCGATACTAGGTATTAGGTATAATGAATTTAACGACAAGGCGGATGTACTCATGCTCGAAGAAATCGCTAAGAATTCTATAATGATATTCGATCTCATGTGCCAATCAAGATATAATTGGCGATTATTTCAGTAGAGGGCGACATTCCGGTGTGGACTCCTTCTACCTCTGCTAAACCTATTCGGAGATTCCTAGGCAATTGATACGCGATAATGTGAATATGATACGCATTAGGTACCGATATGACCTTAGATCAATTTAATCAATGTGCAAGCAATGCTGACAGACTAAATACGATTTTGTATGCATTGTAAAGACTGATTACGGCAGGTACCTAAGCGGATTTGATTGCTATATCACCTGCCTATAATGCGTATTCAGTTGCAGATTGCAGTCAGTCGCAAATGGATGTTCGAGATAAGGTGGTTAAGCGGATGTTAACGCAAACTCGTAATACAATCAAATGTAAGCTTGAATTATTGAAGAGAGGGGAAATTGAAATATATCATTTAGCGTAAACTGCATATAAACCTACAGTGGATCCTTTGAAGAAAATCGATAACGCGGAACCAGTGAAATCAGAGTTCAAACAAATACTTGCCGCAAAGTCAACACCTGCTACTTTCAAGTTCAAACCTCTTGTTGCACCTTCATTATTTGAAACCGGTGTAGAACCAACACCTTCAAAGTTTAAACCCCTGTTGCTCCGTCATTTGTCGAAGTGTGCGTTACTGCTAAAACAGATCTTATCGAAGAGGAAGAAGAGCAGGTGGAGCCAATTAATTTAACGCGATTACTAGATGATGCAGGAGTTGTCGATGAGTTCTTAGAGTACACCTATTACCTCGTTACAATGTAGAATTACTGATTCGCGGGAACCTAAAACAAGTAGATAATACATACGGACTTTGTTATAATGCAAGCTTGTATAAATGGGCTATCGGACATAAAAGATCCTAATCTAATTTAAAAAATTAAAGATATGGTACTCTCGGATTATACGAGCTGCTTATATTGAAAGAGACGAAAGTTACATGCTGAGAGACGAGACGGACTATGCCGATATTCCAGCTAAAACTAACGCTGTACTAGTTAATATTGCTAAGGTGAAGGTTGGTAATCCAGTTACGTATTTACCGGAGGATCTGCAAGCTAAACCGATACTGGGTCAATTTTATTCTAAAAAACTACAGAAAACAGCTCATCCGGATGTATTTCCGGATGAGAAAGGGGAACCAACTAGATGTTCGATGACTTGGTATGGATACATCACATGATTCTTGGATTAATAAATCAGATGTTGTATAACATGTATTCATATACAATATTTGTTATGTGACATGTATAATAATAATTAATTTCATAACCTTTAACATAATAATGATGGCAGTAATAGTAATAGCTAATTTCTTAACCTAATCCACAGTAGCGGGGATGTTGCTGTCCCCAAGGCAGCGTATCGATGCCATTAGGCAACAAAATTTAGGTGGGGAATGTAATAATTGGCTCCATACCTACCACTCCACATGGTGACAAGTTCAACAATTCTGTAATTTATCACATCTTCCATAGTTTTGCCAAAATTAACATTATTTAACAACTTGTATACATTTTTCTCGAATGGGCTAGTGGATTCTGCTCGCAACCTTGAATTGAAGTCTATATATCATTTAATCCCACGTGACTGGTTGACGCTAATCGCACGATAAGCTTTCTCAAGAATAAGGCCTGCGTGAAGGCGTTGTTTCAAATTACGATAATCAATAACATACTTAGTCTTAGAATGCAACATTTCGAGCAGTTTGCTATTTTTGCCACAAGGTGAAGTGCAGAATGGAATATATTTATGACGACCATGCAAATTGTTGGGGTATAATAAGTCCACCCCTAGTATTAATCACTGGCTCGCAGCATCTGGTAAATTTAATATCGCTTACGGGGTTAATAAATTTAATTGTGCCTCGTTAAGCCATTTGAAGTTGTTCCGCTGCAAACATTGACTTTGACCCCATCCATATAAGTTGACCATATCTTTGTAAAGGATCTAAGGGGATGATTTGCTAGGATCGTAATCGTCCATATACTTATTATGTGCATTGCCTTATTTACTGCAGCATTGCGTTATTCCACCTCTTATACCCTTTCCAGTATAACTATAATGTAGTGTAATTTAACATACACTACCAGGTGTATCCGGGCGCGGCGTAAAATAATGTCGGATCTAGCTTATGCGTTGTTATGTACTTAGTTCTAGAATTTACAAGTACCTCAGCAAGTAGTACCACATCACATGTGAGATAAGCATCGCTACATTCATCTAAATTGTTAATTTGACATTTTTGCCAAATGTCTTGAGCATGCACATAATCATTATCTGTAATATGTGATTGCCTCAACGTACTGGCACTCGCTTATGAAGCGATATGAATCTACAAATCTAAATTTAACTATTCTATATATATATATATATATATATATATATATATATATATATATATATATATTTTTGGTGAATAATACGTAGCGTTCTTTCGTCTTAGGCAGTAATTTGATTTTACTGGGGATGGCCTGAGCAATATCTTCTATTATGAAATGGGAATCATAGCCTGAAAAGTTGTAGAAAAAAAACGTATTATTGACGGAACCTTATACTGGATATTACATCCTTGATGAGCGCTACCTCTAAACCGACGGATGGACCGCTGAAATGACAGTGCTCTCTCACTTTAATATCATGTCCAATGAAACTAAAATATGGCAGTAGTGGATGCATTAAATTCCAACATTTGAATATCGCCTAACGTTTCCATAGGTGTTGGATTGTAAAAGTAGTGCTGCAGATTACCTGCAATATCCAACAGCACATTGGTACACCAATTAATGCACTCCTCACTCCTCTGCAACTCAAATTTTGATAAAGAATCGTTAAACGGACAGTGGAAATACTATGCAATGCTGAAAACGCTATGCTTCTTATACTTAACGGCATTTCGCGTTTCGTACGCTTTAAAATTATGCACTAAACATTCCAAGTCGAGATATAGAGTAAATAGCTGTCTGATTAAACTCGTGGTTCTCAAAATAAACATTCGACTCGGGCTTAGGCATCTCTATCCTACACTTATTAATTAATTAAAAATCTAATTAATGATTACGAAGCTTAATTTCTGAACTAAAATAGTGTAGCTACCTATCGCATGTGTAAAATTTACCTTTCTTCTTCGCTAACTGTGAACCTACTAATTTGGATAAATTTTTGATCCAGAAAAATGAAATTTAATTATTTCATCATCATCTTTAGTTGTTCCATATCTAGAAATGTCATCATCTATTTCATCCTCAATTTCACAATTATGCTGGATCATTGATAAATTAACATGCTGCTCTTTCTTATCATCGCATAAATGTACAGGTATATGTAGCTACATCCTTTCTAATAAGAGCATAAACATTTAAGGATAAATTCGGATTTTGTCTTAAAAATTTAGGGATTTTGTTTAGTCATGGGTAACTATATATTCAAAATTTAGAATTTTGGCATAGTAAGGATAGGGTGATACACGAACACTGTTGAGGTGGGTAACGAGAAAGAGGGCTGATGTTGAGGCCCATCCGAAACAGGCTTCATCATTATTCTTCACCTTAATAATGAATTTCTTATTTTTCATTGGGAGGGGTAGGATAATGTTCTTATTAGTATTGTACTGTTCGCGTTTACAATTAACGAAATAATTTTCGATAGAGCCCAACCACTATTTTGTTCTTCAAACTGAAGCAGTCGCTCCACTAAATAATCCACTACGTTAGTATTATATAGATTGTTTAAATTTTCCTTTTATAAGTTACATCTTAAAATACAAACATTTTTCGTTGTAAAACTAAATTCCCTAAACATTAAATTATTAGCATCATTATTTATGGATGATTTCATAAATTCAGCACAAAATTCGAAATTTACTTTTAAAATCTGATGATAAATGTTAAAAATATCCTTAACCTTAATTGAAAACAACTTAAAACTATTGTGAAAAAATGTTCCTAATGTCTTATGTCCTAATTAATTATAATGCCTAAGCTCACCCTGGATTTGAAAGCCGTTCTCAAATCCCGCCACTCGACTCTACCCTTTCTTCCAATGGATCCTCCTTCAGTCGGCTTTCTTAACTGCTTTAGTAATATTCTTAATCGCTCCAATTTCCCTATAGGCTTTAATCAGCATTAAGTTGTCATCAATGATATTAATACTGATTTCTGGGACATCTTGAGTATTGTAATGTTTGCAGAAATGCTCTAACACATATTTTTATAGTTAAATTGACGTTTTCGATTAAAGCTATTTCAAAAAAAAAAATCATTAAGAATGGATTTACTATAAATGATAAACATTATACCTGAATATCTTGTGATCAAACTGCAGCAGCAAATAAATAGCACGTAATTCTTATTTAATAGTACCAAGGAATTAGTCGATAATGACTAATATAGAGCCATATGGTATAGCGCTCTTATATACGTCACGCGCAGGATGTTGCGGTTTTGTAGAATACTGTCTAGAAACTACGTCATACTACTAGATAATTTTACGTTTTTGATAGTAAATACACATTGTTCTAGCAAAAATCGAATTCTTAGAATTATTGAACATCTGGATGTAGAAATATTATTTTTTATTGCGCAATTATTCAATCGAAATCTTATTTTCCTTAGAAATATGCTAGAAGATACGTCACATTACTGTTTTTTAATTTAAGATATAAATAAACCAGAAGCTTCCTTGAAGGTTATTTTATTATCGCAAATAGACGTTAATTTATTAAAAGATTCGTTGCATTTTACGAGTTATGTTGGTAATATTTAATAAGTTATTTGTTACAATTTTTATTTTGTATCGAGTACTAAATTTCGAATAACAGTGATAAGAAAATCCACTATTTTTATATCTGGATGCATTACGGCTTTGTAGATAACACAATTATTTCCCTATCTTATGTCCTAATTGTATACTTGAGGTATTTATTAACAATTTCGTTGCATTTTAAAAGTTTAGATGTACTAATTTTGCATACCATTCTGTGATAATAATATACGTCATGCCGTACAAGTTCATATAAATGTAATATTAACCATAATTTTTTTATGTAAATTAACTATATATATATATATATATATATATATATATATATATATATATATTTATATACAAGTATCCCTGTATTAATTTTTCCAATTTTAATTTTATACATCCGGTCTACAACACACCTCTATGATTTCTCTTTACTGTTTTAATTTTATAATTGAAATCCAGTCATTTATTTTCAAATTAATTATTTTGCTATTAAATGCACATTTTCAACATTGATTTTCTGTATTAATCTTATATTTTACACTGCATCGTGTCGTCAACATAAACATTTCTATGGATGTCCCACTTTCTACATCATACATCTCATTAGACGCGGTAGCTGAGAGGTATTGCTCGGGTTTAACATGCCAACTCCGGAGTTCCAATCTTGCATCAAGTAAATAATGCTTTCAGGGTTCATACTTCTACCGGAAAGAGGAGTATCAACGTCATCACCAGCAGTAGTCAGGTTCCGCGGAAGTAGCTCTTGAACAACGACGAAGAACCCAGCAGATACCTGAAGAAGCTACCTTCCGCATTATCAATGCCCCAAATATATCAAGATGGCCGCCACATCTCTCATGGGACAACATTCCACCCCTTTGCTCATCCTAACAGGAGCGAGGCCCGTCCTCACATTCCATTGGCTCAACATCACTACTGCTTCCGCCAGGTGGAGCCCACCTCTGGTCTCTCATTGGTCCTCCAACCGCAAACTTCCGGAGGGGGCGAGGCTTAACTGATCGCTCACGTCTCTGATTGATGTGACGTCACTTCCTGTCGCAGAACCCGCTTAGTCTTACCACATCTGTGTACTTTAGGCATGTGGTGTTTACCGATTTTTCTGATTAATAAAGACGTTTATTATAAAGCTGCTTTTTACCTTGTGTGTGGGATCCAGCCCTTAGATGTCGGGAAGCAATTCAAGTACTTAATAGTTTTGTTTATTTTTATAAATTTATTTATTAGTTGAGACAGACCAGACTACATAATTAGCCACAGACCAAGTGTGATTTATTTTCATTGTGTTTAAAAACGATTGTGTTTCAAATTCTATAACAAGATAACCGACTTTAAGATAAGATGGCGCCTATACTTAGTGATTCCGAATGCGATAATTCCTGCAAAGACGACTTGTTTAAACGCAGAAAAGGTGTATGTTACAGCTGACGACCATTCCATTTGAGTTCAGTCGGCTTTTTCCTGTCTCAACATCAATGCCCGCTTGACACGTGACAGGCTTTACACGTCTAATTTTGCATTGCGCTTACAGTAAAGCACATAATGCATTTTGAATAATTGTACACAATTTATACCTTCGACATAAATTTGTATCTTTGTAATGATGTGCATGATAGCATCATTGTATTAAATATTTAATTTTTCAAAATAATGTAAAGATATTGAGTTTTACAAACATCAATATGAATTTACTTAAAATATGTATAATAATTGTGCACACTTACCCTAACTAAATCCGTTAACAAACTTAACCGAAACGACCAATCCAATTTAATTTCATCCTGCTGAAGTACATCCTGGAGTGAACCACGAGAACACCATTCCGCAACCAATGCAGCTCTAGGAGGTTCAGCAAGACAACCAATTAAAGGATTTAAATTTTCATGACGTAATCCATGTAAAACAACTAATACTTCAACTGCCTTCGCCTTCAATTCTATCGTACCAGGAGCTAGTGGTTTCATTTGTACTAGATCGCCCTGTATACAAACAAAACTAAAATTAAGTTAAATCATGCGTTAGATCTGTGACATCTTACGTTATATCTAACTCGTGGGTCCACGATAAGTTGTTTGGCTAAATTAGGACTAGAGCCAACTCTATGTGGCGTACGAATTGATCCACCAGATCCTTGGAGAAGATCGGGTTTATCGACTTCTGGTCCACCGAACTCTTGTAGCTGTTGTAACCAGCAACACAACATCGCTTCAATGCCTTCGTCTACCTGGACAGAACACATCTTTGATAACTGAAAAAATAAATTTTAGCGTCCCTTTAGGCTTTAGCGTCTACTTATAATTTTCATTAAATTACTAATTGCGTTTGAAACGACATCTGACTGTTATATAATGCAATTATATAATGGGGAAGGACTAAACTTATATGCGACAATTAACAAATTTAGATGTAAATTCGCAATTGCTTCTAATCTGTTTATATTTCTACTTATACACACAAAGTCCTTTTTAAATTTATATTCTTTAACCTTACTTCGTGGAATTCCCTAATTAATAGAACTAATTCTTCAAATATAGTTAATATAATTCCACACTGTTTTATATACATATTTATTTCTTAACGCGTTTCTATACATTGTACGACATGTATCATTATCAAGAGAAAACATGTATGTAAAATAAGTAGTAGTTATGGTAACAAATCACTAAGGAAAACAGCAAATCATAATTCTGTATTTAAAATGTCTCTTAAAGGTGAGATTATCAGATCAACTTGTTCGTGCATTAAAGGTACATTCTGTGTATGTTTATAAATTTCGAATGCTTCCAAAACATCTAATTTGTCTTTTTTGTTACAAAAACGTAAAAAGTTAATATTGTTTTGTGAAGTCATAAGGTGATTACTTACTATTAAGTGTTTGACATAGTTTGGTTTACCTGAGTATTTATATTTGTAACGTCTAATGTGTTCTTTGTATCTAATATCAAAGTTGCTAAACATTTGTCCAACATAAACAGAATCACAAGATGTGCAGTTCAATTTACAAATATCCGAAATCCAAAATGTCGTTAGTTGAATCTTTCGCATTAAATAAACGTTGGTATTAATTTTGAAAGCTAATTTGTGCTTCTTGTTCTTTTGTAATATTTGAGCTACTATTTTCGAAGATATAAAAATAATATGTAATTATTTTCTGTCGATTCTGTGGTAACTGGGTAAATGTTTTTGATAGATAATTTGTACTCTTGTAAATTATTAATGCTGATTAAGAAGTAAGAACTCATCAATAAAATCTGATGAACTATCAACATTATTTGAAACGTTAGGACTATCAAAGTCTTTTTAAATAAAATTCAAATTCCAAATTAATTATCAGAAGTATTTTATTCAGAAACTGAATGGTTCCCAGACATTATTGTAGTTGTTAACTGACTAATTATAATTTTAAGTATTTAGTTGTAGGTAAACAGGAACTTGATTATTTATCATTAGATATCATTAGACATCTAAGTATTATTATTGTTGCTTTTGATATGTTTGACCACTTTTAGTACTAAAAACAGAATTTTATTGAATGAAGTTTCACATTTAATGTCTGATTTTGCTAAACAGATAGTCACGCCACTATTTTATTTACTACCTCTTAAAAAATTTTGATACATTTTTCGAGTTATCTGAACAATCTGTTCTTTATCACACTTTATTCCAACAAACATACGCATACAGTGGTCACAGTAGTCATAGTAGGGGAGGTCTGGGCTGGTTCGTTACAGGGGCAGGTTCGTACAGACGCCAGTGGGCCGGTGCTATGCAACGTATGTTGTCATGGATCAACAAGTGTATTTGTCACGTAGCCAGGTTAGTCTGCATATAGTTTCAAGACGATACACAACGTGGTTTAATAGTTTTTTTTTTTTTGATTGTGGACCTGAACATGCTAAATTAGGAGGATGGATAAAGGGGTAATGAATTGCCAATAGATGCCTATGAACAGCTACCTTAAATTTTCTCATATCATAAGCGAGAGGAAAACAGGAACTAGGGAGATCATTCCAGAGTTTAGAAGCCGTGTAGAAAAATGTGGATTGCGCCCGTTTGGTACGACAAGTGGCGATTTGTTTTGTTAGAGTTATTTAGTGATTTATGATTTTGTTACCCGTAGGTAATTTTTTTTGTTCCTACATAACATTTTATAACTTGGTTATACGCAAGTTTTTAATTTTTATTCTGGTATATGCTTATTGCACAAGAATTTAGCGTTATTCTCGTCTAAAGTAATTGAAAATTAATGAACGGGTTGTTGAGATAAAATAAAAATGGCGATGGGGCTGGTTAGTGCATTTCTGGCGGGGTTGGTTCGTACTGTACCTACCAGCCCCGATGCTAGAAAAATACATATTCCTGCATTTTGGTCCAAGTTTTTGTTTTCTTTTCAAGGTCTGTCATGCGTACGTATAAGAGAAAATCACAACGGGGTCTTACTCCACCTGATATCATGCTTCAAGCTGTAAGATCCGTCAAAATTGATAAACGTGGCCTAAGAGCAACTTCCAGAGAGTTTGGATACCATTAATGACGTTGCAGAAATATTGCCAAAAATTCTCTAACGAAGATATTACTGGAGATAACAGCTCACCGAATACAATAGTTGGATACTTTAAGAACAGAAAGGTTAATAATTAAAATTAAAATATTATTTATTTCACCTATTTAAAAACTTTTTTAGGTGTTTTAATTAGAGGAAGAATCACATCTGTCCGAATACGTAAAGAAAGCATCTGATATTTATTTTGAATTTTCTCCTAGAGAAGTTAGACGAGTTGCTTTTCTATATGCAGTGTCATTAAATTTATGTATTCCCGACAGCTGGAAGAAACAGGAGATGGCCGGAGCTGATTGGTTTTCAGCATTTTTAAAACGAAACAGAACACTGTCTATTCGAACTCCAGAATCTACGAGTCTTTCACGGGCCACCAGTTTTAATAAAACTAATGTTTCTGCATTTTTTGACAATCTTCAAACGGTGCTAAACCGACTACAGTGGATGAGACCGGAATAACCACGGTGCAGAAGCCAGAACGACTGGTCGCTCGTTGAGGTTTCCGTCAAGTGGGAAGGCTAACTTCAGCCGAACGAGAAACGCTAGTGACAATGGCCTTTGCCGTTTCTGCGACAGGAAATACAGTTCCGACATATCTCATATTTCCGAGGGTAAATTTTAAGCCTCACTTTTTGAAAGAAAGTCTCCCTGGCAGTGCCGGATGGGCTAACCCGTCCGGTTGGCTGAAAGAACAACATTTTATAAATTACATTAAGCACTTTGTCAGACATACAAAAGTTTCAATAGACAATCCAATTCTATTGCTACTCGACAACCACGATTCACATTTGTCTGTTGAAGGACTTACCTACTGCAAGAATAATGGTGTAACTGTTCTATCATTTCCGCCGCACCGCAGCCACAAGCTGCAACCTTTGGACAGAAGTGTGTATGGTCCATTCAAGAAGCATGTAAACACTGCCTGCGATAGTTGGATGACGAATAATCCTGGTCGTACGATGACCATTTATGACATCTCTGGCATTGTTTCCATTGCTTTACCTCTTGCAGCAACGCATAATAATATTACCGCTGGTTTTAGAGTCTCAGGAATATCGCCTTTCAATTGGGATGTTTTTCCTGACTCCGAATTTTTACCAGCATATGTGACAGATAGGCCGAATCCTAATGTGGAAGCCGTTATTGACAATGAGATTCCTTCTACTAGCAAAGCTACACAAGCTACTGATTCTTCTGTTGATAACGAATTGGTATGGATGAGTCAAACTTAGCAATTCCGTGCACTAGACTTTATACTCGCCAAGTTACACCAACTGACGAAACCCTAAAACAGCCAAGTTGCAGCAAAAATCAATTAACACCTGTCGAAATACTAAAGCGGCTTCCCAAAGTAGCCCCAAGAAAAGAAAAAATTTCCAAGCGGAAAAGAAAATCCGCTATTCTGACTGACACACCCGTAAAACATGAACTCGACAAAGAAAAAATCGCGAAAATAGAGAAAGAGAATAAGAAGAATAAGAAGGTAGAATCAGTTAAAAAAAACCTTCTAGCCGACAAGAAACCAAATACGGACTAAACTAAAAAACATAAGAAGCTAAAGGTTTTAAAGGTTCGTAATTCTCATACTAGTAGTGAAGATGAAGAATCTTTATGTTTAGTGTGCGTCGAACAATTTTAAAATAGTTCGCTAGGTGAGAAGTGGATACAGTGCAGAAGTTGTAAGCTCTGGTCACACGAAAAATGTTGTGATGCTGGTCATTTTTACTTATACCATTATTGAAATTCAAATGATTCAAACTAATTTTTTTTCTTTTTGATTTTCTTTTTGATGTTCTTTTTGAGTTCTTTTTGATGTCTTATTTTTGTAAACTTGAGTTTACTCTTTGTTTTTTTTAATAAATGTCTATTACCCTTATTCTTAATAATGAAAAACCTGTACCAACCTGCCCCATAGGGTGTATGAACCTGCCCCGAATATGGGGTTGATTGGTACAAGACATAGGACGATATTTCGCCATTTTGTTTCTTAGTATTATTTACAATATATTCATAATGCTAATAAACAATAAGCCAAATATAGTACCTACCTATAGCCGATGAATAATTTTAAATTAGTCGCTTAGGGTAATCAAAAAAAAAATAAAATGTAAAAATTGTACCAACCAGCCCCGGTTTCCCCTACTATGTAATAAGGAACAATTCCTACTGTAATATTGTGCAGTAGAGTACGAATTAATACGGTACGTTACAACAAAGCACAGTATGGTATAGTATAGTAGAGTACACTGCAGAGCAGTACAGAAGAAGTCAGTGTATTGTATTACAGTATATTGGCCTAGTGACACACTAACGTTTACGTTACAATTTCCTCAATGCTAAGCTATAATTACGAAAGTTGCTATCTAACCTAATTACTAGTGATGAAGGCAAATGTGGCCCAGTTCAACCTGAGATTAAAATTGGCCAGTTGCGTGTACTACTCAATTTGACTGTGGTATCCAGTGGTCTTCTTTTTCTGTTTGTGCCACGTTCCTTAGATTGCCAGAATCGTTCCTGGTCTTAGTGTTGTGCTTAATAGACTGGTTACAACGGAAAGCGATAAAATTCTTCTCCAGGAAGTGCTGTCTAAGTGTTGTCGTTTTGCTTCTTCCTCGTTTCTCATCTCGTTGAGTTGATATGTCGTCTTCAGTATTACTTCTTTCTAAATGTTGTTCAATTGAGATTGATCCTCCTGTCATGCTGATGTCGATTGGTTTGTGATAACTAATAAACACTGACACCGGGTCTTGCCGTGTTGGACTCATAATATCTTGTTTTGTTTTTACCAGGCTTTCCTGTGATATTTGCATGATCCCTGTTTGGTTTAACCTTATGTCTTGCCTGATTCCATTGCACATTACTGATGACTTGGTGATATCCTTTGTGATAAACATATACGTGTTGGGCATACACAGCTGCTCCCAGATTGTTCCATTTACTACTATTTTGCATGTGTTTTCTTTTAATTAGTTGGTACAGTATAATCTACTACTCAGTTAGGACCCTGCTCTATGTTGTTTACTGATTTAGGGGTACAAATAACTGTATGTCCTCCAATGGATGCAATTCTTTTTAATTATTCATCCGACAGTGAAACTTATAATTGGTTGTTATAATCCACTGCCGTGATTCCGTTTTCCACTTCCATCATCCACTACGCCATCTGTAGTGTGATTAGTGTTAACTTCATCATTACATGCAGCGTGATTTCCGCGTTAACTTCATCATTACATGCAGCGTGATTTCCGCCATTATAAAGTATTATGATACATATATTTGGTTATTATTCTGCTTGACAGTCATCTGCACTAACGGATGTGTTAATATTTCTATGTTAGGTGTTTGTGATGCCGAGTTCTCTAATTCCTTTATGTGCGTTTCCGTGGGGAGGTCGTTAAAGCTGCCACGGCTCACGTTGGATATCTTAGTATAGTGGGAACATACTTCATTGATGAGGTTTACTGCTATTGATGTGAGCTTAAGATAAGCAGGTTTAGTTCATTTTCATTTATGGTCTTGTACCATTTATCCATGGTCTTCATTCGCAGATTTCTTTCTGAAACTCTAAAACTGACTGTTAATCCTAATTTCAGTGTTGTTGAATATTGACAGTACTGGCAACTGTACTTGATGCCAAAATGTCCCCTTTTCCTTCTTGAGCAAACAATTGTATGTATTCCAGCTTGTAACCAATCAGGGTAAAAAGTGCAAAATAATTAAGTACAATTCATTAAATTATATTTCTAACATCAGAGCTAGTACAATAAAAAGTTTAGAATAATCTAAACAAACAATGAAGAAAATATAGCAAAGTGCAAGGGTTTTAAGTATTGTACAGTATAATTCAGTCTAGTACAGCATGATATAAGCATACCATGCTAAAGTGCAATAGAGCGCAGTGCAACATAATGCGAAAGTACAATTTATTATATTATGTTACAAACATAAGATCTAACACAAGAGAAAGTTTAGAAGAATAAAAATAAGAAAGTATTTGTACGGAAAAAATTTGTTAAAGTATATTTTTCAAATGCTACGCCACTGATACCTTCGGCGTGTTATACATGGCATTATCAAAATATTTCAACGTGTAATGAATATAATTGATCGTTTTAAGAGTTAATTTTATATGCAAATTAATATAAAGGTAAAACTTTACACGCGACAACAAATATTCTTGATCCAGGCTTTAAGGAACTGTGTAATACATGGTATAATAAGGAAAGCAGCGATGTCAGTGATTTTGAGGATGATCAGGAAAATTACACCTCCAGCGATCACGAAACTGGCAGTGAACAGGAAATGGTTTCCTTGGAAGCAGAAGACTCTAATGGGGAAAATATTAGGTTAGATGAAAATTGAGACCAGACTAATCGAGAAAGTGGATACTTCTTCGGAAAAATCGCTTTAAATGGTGCAAGAAGAAACCAACGAGGAATGTATAAATACCACAACATAATATTCGTACGTATTCCTACAGTACAACTTGACGTTGACGACATTAGTAATCTGTTATGTTATTTTGACAAGTTATTCTCTCAAGATATGTATGATCTAATAATTACCTGGACCAATAATTAATTAGCTAGTATGAGAGAGAAATATAAACGAAGGAACATACCTGACTCCAGATATAGAGCTAAGAGTATTTTTAGGTCTATTGCTTTACACGTCAATATTCAAGTCTAATGATGAAGGAGGCCTTTTGCCACGAATGGTAAGGTAAGGGAGTTTTTAGGGCCGTGATGTCAGTAAGTGTTTTTTTTTCAATTCAGTTTGATAATCCAGAATACAGGAATGAAAGTAAAACTATAAATCCAGGAGCAGCCATACAAGAGTTTTTTGAAATGTTTATTAGAAACACTCAAAATTCATAATCTGTTGTCGTTTCGACTTGTGTGGACAAGACGCTAGTAGAGTTTCGTGAGGAATGTACTTTTAAGATGTACATTCCCAACAAACCTTCTTAAGCCGTTATTCGTCTTGTGAAAACTGTATAGGGTTCAAACACGAATTTCACAGGTGATAACTGGTTTTATTCAATAGGGCTGGTAGAGTACCTGTTTAAGAATAAGTTAACATATGTGGGAGCTCTAAAAAAAATAAATAAGAGGGAAATACTCCCCGAGTTTCTTCCTTGAAGATAAAGGCTCATTAACGAGGTGCTGTACGGTTTTATCAAGGATTTAACCCTTGTATCACATGTACCCAAAAAGGGGAAAGCTGTTCTAGTCTCCTCCATGCACCACTCTATAGCTGAGGGCATGGATACTTGAACACTTGAGGTAATTCGTTGGTACGACCTTACAAAGGATGACCTTTCTTGTTGTAATACCGATAAATAAGAGTAAAATTTTTATATGAAATTGGTATTCTGCACGTTTTTGTTATAACTTTTTCTTGCACTACTATTATTCCAGTATTGTGGGATTGTACGAAACTTGGAAAATTCAAGCTTGCAACCACCTTACCACAAAAGTGACTGGTTGCATAAATTTAAAAATTATATCGAGTGGAACTAGTTCCCTCGATAGCTCAGATGGTAGAGTTCTACTCTAGCAAAGTGGTGGTCGTGGGTTCAAGTCACACTCGAGGGAACCTTTTACTGTTTGTATATTAACAGTTACAAATTATTATGTATACTGGTATGATATTAATAATGTTATTACACTTGTTAGACACAGTGAAAAACCAGTGCTTAATGTTGGTACCTACTGCTTTACTTCTTTTTATAACTAATGTTAGTGGTAGAATTGCTAATTTGACTACTTTCTTATTAAGAAACATCTTGTGTAAATTATACTCTTACTTCTACTCTTACTGTTAATTCATAACAACTTAATAACAATTTATATGTTGACTACCAACATGCAGTGATCGATTTTTTGATAAATATCAGGGTTTAAGTGGAAGAGCAAGAAGCAAGATATGGTTTTTTTCTTGTATTCTTGAGCTTCACCTTGTGGTTGTTCAGATACGTGTATAAGCATTCTGCTATTATTATTATTATTACAGGTAGGAAGATTAGTACTTTCTGTATTTTAGACATCCTTTTACTGAAATGTAAGACCTTGTTTATTATTATTATTGTTATTAAATACTGCCGAGACACACTCATTATTATGTTTAATACACAAGAAGAAAATCTCCGTTTAAACAGGATTTGGCAACTTGCTATCTTAACGGGTGTCGTATAAATAATTCACCCACTTAATGATTAATACTTCTAGCCCAGAGCCATAATTAGCTAAGGAAAATAATGGATAACTAGAAGATTTTATGCCACTTTGCTCATCGGTAGATTAATAGGTCCAGGTTCAATAACGTTTGATTTGTTCATTAACAAAAATATAATTGCATAGACATTTTCGCTTTACAAAAAAAAAGGTGTTGCTTCAAACCTGAAAATAAATAATGCAATCTCGGACACCAATTTGTTTTTAAGGAACAAATAAACCTTAAAAATAGAAAAGTCACAAAAAACGTATGAAAATAACAAGTAAAAAATTATGACAATGAGTTTATTACGATACCTAATTTTCTTATAAGGATGATCTCTTAAAAACTAGTGTTAGTGATTCTTAATTAACTTCCTTAAACTAAAATGTGAATTAACAGTATGAAATATGTGAAGTAATTTATTTTACATTTTGGGTGTCACTGGAACTTTAGCAGATAAGGAAATGCTGTCGATTCATCACTTTAAATTTATTACACAATTTTGATAGAAGTTGAAGTAAACATCAAACTGATATGCTGGTAATTTCAAATATATAGAAATTGCATTATAATCCCTCGAAATTGAATTGATTTTGTATGGTTCAAAGTAAAATTTGGCGCTTGAAATCCAACCTTGCAGCAGCAAAAGCTATTGAATCATCTTGCATAGTCAATGTTAAAATAAAATCAAACTCAAAGTAAAAATAAGCGGTAAGAGTATAAGTAAAATTGCCTGAAATGTAAATGTCTCAAATTTCAGTATAATAATTTTAATAACTCACCATGTAAATGTGGCACTCTTAATAAAAAATTTATACAAAGTGTAGTTCACGTAGTTCAAGCAATGAATGAGTGTGAGTGTGAGTGTGAGTGTGAGTGTGGGTGTGAGTGTGAGTGTGAGTGTGAATGTGAGTGTGAGTGAGGTGAAATGAGTGAGTGTGAGTGTATGTGAGTGTGAGGGTGAGTGTGAGTGTTAGTGTGAGTGTAGTGTAAGTGTGGGTGAGTGTGAGTGTGAAGTGTGAATGTGAGTGTGAATGTGAGTGGTAATGAGGTGAGTGTGAGAGTGAGTGTGAGAGTGAGTGTGAGTGTGGGTGTGAGTGTTAGTGTGAGAGTGAGTGTGACTATGAGTCTGAGTGTGAGCTTGAGTGTGTGTGTGTAGTGTGTGTGTGGGGAACGTGAGCGTGAGTGTGAGTGTGAATGTGTGTGTGTGGTGTGAGTGTGTGTGTGTGTGTGTGTGATGTGAGGTGAGTGTGAGTTGAGTGTGAGTGTGAGGTGTGAGTGTGAGTGAGTGAGTGTGAGGTGAGTGTGGTGTGAGGTGTAGAGTGAGGTGTGAATGTAAGTGTAAGTGTTAGTATGAGTGTAAGCGTGAGTATCAGTGTGAGTGTGAGTATGAGTGAGAGTGTGAGTGTGAGTGAGTGTAAGTGTGAGTTTGAGTGTAGTGTGGTGAGTGTGAGTGTGAGTGTTAGTGTGAGTGTTAGTGTGAGTGTTAGTGTGAGTGTGAGTGTGGGCGTGTGTGAGTGTGGGTGTGAGTGAGTATGAGTGTGAGTGTGAGTGTGAGTGTGAGTGTGAGGGGTGGTGGGTGTGAATGTGATTGTGAGGTGTGAGTGTGAGCTTGAGCGTGTGTGTGTATGTGTGTGTGGTGAGTGTGAATGTGTGTGTTAGAGTGATTGTGAGTGTGAGTGAGAGTGTTAGTGTGGGTATCGGTGTGAATGTGAGTATATGTGTGTGTGTGTGTTTGTGTGTGTGTGTGTGTGTGTGTGTGTGTGTGTGTGTGTGTGTGTGTGTGTGTGTGTGTGTGTGTGTGTGTTTGGCGGACTATATTTATAGCAATTTGTGTGGGACTACACCTACTCTGTGACATCTTCAAAACTTGTGGGCAGCTAACCCTCATGTGGTTCTTTCAAATTTTATGAAAATTTTAGTATGGTATATTAAAAATCGCTTGTAGATCATGTTAAAATTTTTAATTGGTAAAGATTAGGATTATAGCAGATTGTGTAACGGAATGTTTATATGAAGGGTTGAATTAGTCTTTTACTAATAAATTAGACGGCCATTGTATAAATTGAAGTATAATACGTTAATGAGATTACAACGTTTAAGTTCTTTAGTGAATATATAGGTTGTAGTTTAAGCTACAATAATAATTAATTGAGTACAGTACAGTTTAACGAAGGCGATTTCAAGAAGATGAGTAAACTTTTGTTCTTCATTAAGAAAACTTATCTAAAACTTAATTTTCCTTAAAGATGTCTTGAATCTTTTCAATAACGTTATTGGTTTTTGAGATAGAGTACTTAAGCGAGTTCTGTGCGTATTAACCAAAAGTTGATATAACAGAGATATTTGAGAAATAATTCTAAATATAAAATTTCTTTAAAACTACGTGTTTTTTAAGTTATTGTGGATACAGGCACACTACTACACGATCGAACCGCACAATGGTCGTGTTTGTGAAGATAAGGGAGTGATCGGTTGTATTCCTTGACGACTGGAGATCTGCAGAAAAATGTAAAGTAAAAACCTTACACTTACCATAAAATAACGCTTAGAGTTTGGTAATGAATGTTAGTGAATACATTGGTTGAACTTTAACCTACTGTAAAATTAATAAGTACAGTATACACCTTAACGAAGGCGATTTGGATTATAAAAATCGGGATAAACCTTTGTTCTTAACGAAAATTGAAAGTTTAGTTAAGTAAATTGTCATATTGCAGAAATTGTCCTTGTTGTTCATATAGGTTTGTGTTGGAAACCTATATGAAGGGGAAAGTAACGGCTATTTTGGTTTACACGAAATTTGGGTATTTATATAGAATTTGGATTGATTTACAAGATAAGCGGGTTCGGTTGTACTCGCTGAACACAGGAGATCTGCAGAAAACGCAAAGTAAACACATTACACTTACGATAAAATAAAGCTCAGAAGTAATGAAAGTTAAACGCGCAACTGCAACCTGTACTTACTCGTAAATCTTCATGGGCTAGATAGTACAATCTTAAATGACTACAGCTATAAATAAATGTTCCCTGCGTATTTAACTAACCCAACTTCAATCATAAAGTTCAAAACGTTACCTTTAACTTTTAAAAAGTACGCTAAACCTTGTCATTATCTGTAATTGCATTCGAGGTAATAAATAAATCGTCGCTAATTAAATTTTGAAAGCAAAACTGTATAATAATATTTGTATCGCTTTTTTCAATTTTTTGTATCAATAACAAATAAATTCTTAAATAAACTATGGTACAAAATTTTTGAAGGCACTTTAACGCAACGGTAATACATGTGCTTCTCTAAAATTAATGTAACACCCTTGATGTACGTAATAAACTTGTTTAATGTACTCAAACAATTTAATTCTTTTACACAACAGCTATAATGAAGTGACTGTAATTTGTCAAACCTGAAAAAGGGTATAACAAATACGGTAATTAAATTTACCAAACAACCAAAAATTGTATCCAAAAACAATGAATAATCAATAAATATTAATTGGTCTGATTTCTCTTTACTATACGCTAATTGATTTGCAAAGTACATAGAGATGAGTTTGTGTCAGATTTAAATAATTAGTAGTTTTAATAAAAGTAACATTAATGCTAGACCTCTTTTTTAAGCCATGAATGTACCCAATTTAAACAACCTATAATTAATTCTGCATTACTAACCATTAAATTATACATTTTGCGAATAATACATGGAATTCGAATTAAATTATTTTTATGCACCTAACCGAACTAATGGCTTTAATTAACTAACTAACAGCGTTAAAACAAATCTGTCGCTTATTTCTGTAAAATAACATCAGTAAACCTTAATACATCTATTAAATCTCCGTTGGTGTCGATACATTTGTTATACCCTGTTATTACTAAATTATTTTGTTTAATGTTCAAGTACCACAAAAACAACAATCCTAAGTCATTTATAAATTTATTACGTAATCCGGTTCTTTCACCTTAACAACTAGTACCTCAATCTCTTTATGGCTTGAATGCATAGTATGGCGCCTATAAGTTGTTTTAAAAAACTTAAAAGCCATCTCAATGTGAACGGTGGGACAAATTCGCTACAACTCCCTTGAAATATGAAACCATTTCAAATTGCAGTACTTTACACAACGGAATTGACACTTTGTAATGTCACGTTACACTCTGACCGTAATATAAACTGTCTTTTTTAAAACACTTAATATGTTACAACTTTAAACATAACAAGTACTTATATTTAATTTTCTGCCGTTTGTCAAATTCAATACAATGAAAGCTGTTTAACGTAACTTTCTTTCTTACTTCTTAAGCGACCCAACTATTATGTAAATACCCAATGATTCGTGTAAACCAAAATAGCCGTTACTTTCCCCTTCATATCGGGTTCCAACATAAACTTAAGTAATTTTTAAGCACTCTTCCGATACGACATATTTTAGCATACTAACAACTGATAAATATTAATCTTTTACTAGCAAACTGTAATTACCATATAATTCAACACATGCACACAAAAGTCAATTAAAGAATATTCACCCTTATGGACAATTTGGAAAAAGAAATTTAAAAACAAGACCGCATGGTTAAACAGAATTTGTCTATCTTCTACCTTCTTACATTTAAACTTACATAGTAGAATCAACATGTGATCAGGGACTGGTTACAATTTTCGCGCTTTAGTTGAACTCAGCCAATTACAAAATTGCGTTCAAGATTAGTCATGTTTGACGTCAACAGCCTCTTTCAACATGTATCGTCCTGGTTAGAAGAATCGATGCCTGTCAACAAGGGCAATTTCTGCAATGTGACATTTTACTCAACTGAAATTTTCAATATTCGTTAAGGTTTATCTAATTTTTGTAATCTAAAGAGCTTTCGTTAAAGAGCAGAGTACTTATTAATTGTATAGTAGGTTAAAGTTCAACCAATATATCTCCTGTCTTCAACGAGTACAACCGATAACCCGCTTTTCTATAGATGCGCGATCCTGCTATTGGTTTCAAAAAGCTCGATAGGCCAGTTTGAAAGCTTTAATTTTTTTATTGTAAGCCCAATTGTTATGAAACTGGCAGAAATCTTTCCTGTAGGCATATAATAACAATCAGAAAATACAAATTTTTTAGACGCCTAACTTTGTAAATTAAATTTTAAACTATCATACAAAATGTAGTTTTGCGGCCGTTTTTTACATACGGTCGGTTTCAGTGCTCGTAGCTTCCTTATTTTTGTCTTAAAATGTGCGACATTTTAACCAGTGGCATATTAAAGTAATATAAAGGTAATTGCAATTTTGCAAATTTTGAAAAAATATTTAAATTTGGAAAAAAATGACGTGTCCTCGATACGTGCAAACTTCGCTCTAAATGCAAATATTTTCGTTTTAAGTAGACCGACATGTAGGTTTTGATTGTTCTTTAACGTTCCGTATTAAAGTGCACGGATTTATCATGTAGTTTAATCCCAATTAATAAATAATTAAATTCTCAGTAGAGAGAGAGAGAGAGAGAGAGAGAGAGACGTGCTACGTTGGACGAGCTTCCGATCGACGACTCAATACGAATGCCGTCGCATGCACGATGCACGAAACCGAGCTTCGCACTGCTAAAATAAACGTTCGTTAAAGAATGATATTATTTTATCGGCAGATTTATTAAGAATATTAATCAAAACATCTGGTATCAGCACAAGGACTATTTTAATTTATATTGTTCAACTTAAGGTACATATTAAATGAGGACAGCAGAAACAATAAATAGTAAAAATTGAATTCTCGGTAGAGAGAGAGAGGGGACTGGCTACGTTGGACGAGCTTCCGATCGACGACTCAATACGAATGCCGTCGCATGCACGATGCACGAAATCGAGCTTCACATTGCTAAAATAAACATTCATTAAAGAATGATATTATTTTATAGGCAGATTTATTAAGAATATTAATCAAAACATCTGGTATGAGCACAAGGATTTTTTTAATTTATATTATTCAATTTAGGGTACATATTAAAGAGGACAGCAGAAACAATAAATAGTAAACTACAAAAATTAACAAATAATTGTGTGGAATCTGAATTTGGAAAATACCGTGACAATAATGACTATTTAATGCACACTCTGTTATATTAAAGTTAATTATAATGTTCTTAGGAGTAATGTATTTTCGGAAATAACGTGAACTTACGAATTACTTATTAGTTACCACAGTACTGTTGTAGAAGTTCGGTTGTGTTGGTGAACATATTTTCAAAACGCTAAAAGCTTTTACTACTGTAAAAGAGTGCACACCAGATTAAATAACGAAGTCGAAAATTTCCCACATACAATTACACGTACCCTACGCAGATGGTTAACAAGTCCAAAGATTGCTTACAAAAAATTTAATCAAAACCTATTTTAATGGAATGCGCTTCAGTTGCGGCACAAAGAGCCGAACTTTTGGGAGGAATAATGCATTTTGGTGATAACGGTTGGGATATTTTTTACACGGATGAAACATGGTGAGGAGCAAATCATACCAACACCAAGCGGTTGTGGAAAACGCGTAACCATTCTTCACATTGGAACTGTCGAGAATTTGTTGATGGAATGCTGAAGTGTTGCATTGGAAAAAAGGGCAGTAATGATTATCGTGGAGAAATGAATGAGGCACACTTTGAGGAGTCGTTGAGGGCTGTTTTAAAAAGATTGCAAAACATTCAGTAGTTGTGATCGACCAGGCATCTTACCACACTATGTTCGATCAAAATTTTAGAAATCCTACTACTGCCTGGCGAAAGGCAGACATCATTTCCTGGATGCAGAAACAAAAGATAGCCTTTTCAGAAGGAACAACTAATTTCAACCATTGACAAGAGCGGAATTATCAATCAGGGTGAAACCCCATCATCACAAAAAAGTGTATTTGCTTGAAATAAAAGAAAAATAAATTCGTGGCGATGATGTTAAATTGTTGTGGTTACCAGTTGCCCACTGTGAGTTCAACGCAATTCAACTTATTTATGCTTACGTTAAAAATAAAGCGGCAAAGCAAAATAACACATATAGAATAAAAGACGTGTTAACGTTGCGTACTGAAGTAATTAATAATTTACGGCGTGTGGAACATGTAAAAAAACTTGAGTAAAACTATCGACAAAAAGAGCATATAATTGATGTGCACGTAGAACAGTTAATAATAAATGTAGGAGAAGATTCCGATAGTAGTTTAAACATTTCAAATTACCTCAACAATTTTACATTCCAAACAAATATTTGTTGATTTTAGTGGTTTACTGTTTATTGTTTCAGCTGTCCTCATTTAATATGTACCTTAAATTGTATAATATAAATTAAAAAAATCCTTGTGCTTATACCAGATGTTTTGATTAATATTCTTAATAAATCTTCCGATAATATAATATAATTCTTTAATGAACCTTTGTTTTAGCAGTGTGAAGCTCGATTTCGTGCATCGTGCATGCGACGGCATTCGTATTGAGTCGTCGATCGGAAGTTCGTCCAACGTAGCCCGTTCTCTCTCTCTCTCGACTGAGAATTTAATTATTTATTAATTGGGATTAAGCTACGTGATAAATCCGTGTACTTTAATACGGAACGTTGTTACATTCGTTACTTTTTCTGTACGATTACGTAAATTTTTGCGTTCTATTAAAGTTAATGGATTACTCGTATTTCTTTGAACTTTCTATTTTTCTAAAAATAATGACATTTCTCTAAGCTTATCTCCGTAGTTTCTTGAATATATTACGCTTTACAATTAAAAACATTTCTGTAGTGGTTGGGTAAACTTTTTGATGGCCACTTATAAGTTATATTTTAACTTCGTGTGTTGGGTGTCACTGGTATATACCGGTTTGACATCCGAATATTTGACTTTTAATTTCACTTCCTTCCTGTCGGTTGTTTGACGAAATAAAAGCCATTTTGTTGTTTCCTGAACGAAAAATGTAGATTTCTGGACTTTATTTGTCCATCGATGGTTATCGGTTTTATCACATTTTTCTAAATTTTGTGCCGAATCGCTATAATTAGTGGGTACAAACGATTTATATCGGATATATATATATATATATATATATATATATATATATATAATATATATATATAGGAAATACTGAAAACAGGTGAGCTTGGTTTTTTGTTCTTCTACCACGTTTTACTTTCAGACAATCGATTTGGTTCGATTGAAGAACTAAATCCATTACGAAAATCATTAAAGCAATTAGCTAAAGGGGTTAGACTTAACCTCACACATTTCTCTGTAACCACGAAGTTGTTTTTACACTTTAGATTCGCTGGTAAGAATGTAACAATCTACTTTAACGGTTGCTAGCCTTATTTTCATTTTAGGGGAAAGCAATTACTATTTAGCTGTTCGAGACAGTTATAAGCTGTTATCATACTCGTACTTGACTAAATCCATTTCTGAACGTTACCATTAATACTTTTCTGATTCTCTATCTCATTGAAGGTAAGATTGATATTCATGCTTTCATTTGGCTGTATGTATTTAATTTTAGAGGTACTTTTGTACGCCTATAGTACTTTCATGAACAGATAATTGTGCTATGTAAATTACTCATATTCAGGTCTTTGGATATAATGCTTTGATTAATCTGTGACAATCCTATAAGTTGTGTACCTATTACATATTAGGTAAATTGACTTATGAAGTGTTATTTGACACATTATAATTTGACGCTTTTATTATGAAATTCTCTGATCTTGGTATAATTTTGATGTATTAAAATATATATGACCTATTCATTATGTGATAACTCTTATGTATTTAAACAACTGTTTTGTTAAGAAATTGCTTGTGTAACTGGATGCAATTCATGCTCAACAGATTCTAGTTAAAGATTTTATAAACCACCTGATCATTTCTGTTATATTTTGTTTACTGACAAGTTATATTTCATAGCAATGGTATTATCATTTACTATAACCTTTTATTCAATGTGCCTTTACAACTTGGGAATGCTTAAATTATCTGTTTACTGTATTTTATTAAAGACTATAAACCTATGTTTTAACATAACTTAGCTTTGAAATTCTGTATATTACTTTGCCATTTTGGATGTAAATTTAACTTGATTTCATTATCTAAATTTTAGTATTAGACTGTTTGGGTGGCTTGATATATTATGTATTTAAGAGCACAAATATTTTATGTATTATTTCTGTGGTTAACGATTTGTGTAAATAATTGAATGAATTATTTATTTAGGGAATTATCTCCTAAATGCAAACTATATACTGCCATAATTTGTAATTAATATACCGCTTTTGTTTTGGGGACTTTCTACTTTATAACTATTTTTCCTAGTGCTCAGATCCTTTCACATATTCATTGCTTGGCTAGAAAAGTGGCAAATTTTCTATAAATCTAGGGCTGGCTGATTTATCGTTCTAGCTGGCGCCCTCTCTTCTCTTTCAGCTTATAGATACCATCTGCATCACTGTAGAACCCCTCCACCTCTACCGTTACCGAGCTACCGGCAAGTCCTATGAAGGTATCTCTCCGTTAGGTAAGTTTTGGGTACAAAGTCGAAGTTTGCACGTAACAACGTTAAAGAACAATTAAAACCTACATGTCGGTCCACTTAAAAGGAAAATATTTGCATTTAGAGCAAGTTTGCACGTATCGAGAGCACATCATTTTTCTTCAAAATTTAAATATTTTTTCAAAATTTGAAATTGCAGTTACCTTTATATTACTTTGATATGTCACTGGTTAAAATTCCGCACATTTTAAGACAAAAATAAGGAAGCTGCGAGCACTGAAATTATTCTTTATGATAAGTTAATTTTTAATTTACAAAGTTAAGCGTCTAAAAAATTTATATTTTTTGAGTGTTATATGTGTACAGGGAAGATCTCTGCCAAGTTTCACATCAATTGGGCTTACAATAAAAAGTTATAAGCTTTCAAACTGACCTACCTGTAGTAGTGTGTAGTCACAATAACTTAAAAAACACCTAGTTTTAATGAAATTTTATATCTAGAGTTATTTCTCAAATATCCCTGTTATATCAACTTTTGGTTAATATGTGCAGAAGGTGCTTAAGTGCTCTATCTCAAAAACCATTAACGTTATTTAATAAATTGAAGAAATCTTTAAGGAAAACTTAGTTTTCTTAGTAAAAATTTTCGGTATGGTAATGCCTAAACGCTAGAAAATCAAAATAATACCTTAATCACTTCTTGCCAATATTTCAAAAACCATCAATTTTACGGCAAAAAATGTACGCAGCTATTTTAACGATAATTCAATTTTAAGTGAGTTATTTTTATAACAGTTTTTCATCTGAAACTAAGTAAGCCTAAAATTAATTTAATCCAGAAAAAAAACTAATGTGTGTGTATAAAACGTTAATAAATTTACCATGGTTTCCATATTTGGCAAATGATAAAGAAGAGTCATTTATATTAAGGTGATTTATTAAAATGTCATTTTGATTAATAATTTAATTCTTATTTAACTATTTAACTATTAATTTATATTATAAAAAGAGAACAAGTTTTGTCTGGTATTCATAATTTTTGAATTGCTGACATGTAGGTAAGATACAAAACTTACTTTTCTTCCTCCTAAGACGGCCGTCTTAGGTGAAAATACCTCGACCATAAAAGAGGCGTTTAGATTTATAAACATGTCTCTAGGGGCGATATTAGAGTGTGGTTAGGTCAATACTTGAGACACCCCCGCCCCGAAGATAACCGATTCTACCCGAGCATTGACGAGCGCGCTTGCGCACAAGGCCCAAGGCTAGCTGCGTACTTGTTCTCGTGTGCTTGTTTGCGATCTTGCGTGCGTACGTGCGAGCGTGCTTGCGTGCGAGCTTGCGTGCGTGCGTACGTGCGAGTGTGCTTGCGTGCGTGTTTTCGTTTGATCCTCGTGCTAAAGCAGTGCTAGTCGATTGTATGTAGCTGTAGGCACTATTGTGTTGACTAAAAGCTATAATTGGAAACGCTGCTTGCTATGTCCAGTCCGTGGAGTTATGTTTAATTAGCTTTTTTGACAGATGTATTTATTTATGATAAGGTCAGGCTTGCATGTAAAATAATATAGATGTGAAACTAGCTAGCTAATGTGTTTTGCTGCTACACGTATCACAGTATTGAAGATTCTGTTTATGTATTAGAAAACGTATTACAGTCTCGAAACAGAATGCAGATAAAAATTGAAGGAAATGAATACGGTACAACTTCTGCGGACGAGCTGAAAGATTTGAAGCGTGTGCAGCATTTCAAGAGCCGTGTTTAAACCAGTTAATTTAGGGTTAACCTCGTGTCCATGTAATAATAATGTCTGATAAAACTATTAGGGTTATTAGCTACTTTTATAGGTTGATACAATATAATCGTTCAAGGTGATTGTATCTCAAAATCTCGATGATGATGATCCTCTCCATGAAATTTCAAATAAAATTAGATTACGCCACTCTTATTTCAGATCAGAATTTTTTTTTAAACGTTTAGTTGACGTTGCTATTAATCCCAACTGATAAAAAATCCACATAACATGAATCACATTAGTACTAATTTCCGCGTTAGCAAAATTTTAAAAATATTTGTAAGTGTTTTGAATGTAAATTTTTGTAAGTACAACATGATTGTTAAATACGAGTAGCGGTATTCCGGTTTTCTGTATTACTTTCTAAAATAGTTGATGAGCTGTATGTAATGGCCTGTTTATATACAGCCATTCACAAATCGTATTTTAGTGAGACACGTTGTATAAAAAATTTCAGTTCAACATATGGTACAGTTGAAGGAAAAACTTCTAAAGGTAAGCGTATAATTTTTAATAAATGTTTTTTACCTGATATTGCTAACAAAAATGTCGATAAAGATTTTTAAAATGTATTATTATTATTATGCTTATAGGATGACGTCATAAGATCAATTCTCAAAATAACTGTTACGTATTCGTGGATTTTAAACTTGTAGTTATTGTTAATTCACGTATAATAAACCATTAAAACCTTTTGCCTTTTATTTCCATTATAGCAGTTTGATATTCTTAAAAACAAGTTAATTTAATTTAACTCTATGTTATATATATATATATATATATATATATATATATATATATTATTACTTTCCATTCTTTTTAATGGGTTTTTTACAGCTGTTAATGAACACGTTACAATGAAACAATTTTGTGTGCGTGTGTGTGTGTCTGTGTGTGTGTATGTAATTGAACATGAAAATAAATCAGATATGTTCCGAATGTATAGGTGGTGACTGTTTAGAGAATCTGCCTATACATAAAGCATCATTGCATTAGGGTAGAAATTATTTATTATTTCACGCCATATTTAATTAGAGTTTAATGTATTCAGTTTGAACTGTAATCTGGTCTCCGCAAACTGTAAGACATAATTTCAGTTGATTGATTAATTGATTGAGATTGATCTGGTGATCGAGCGTGATTTGTTTGAGATTGATTAATTAATTGATTTGTTTGTGTGTGTGTGAGAAAGAGAGAGGGGAAGGAAAAAACAAGATAGAGCAAGAGAGAGGTGTGCATTATCAGCTTCTATTATAGAAAATGTTCATTAGTCTATACGCCACTAGATGGCGCTAAAATCAATTTTTACTCAAAGCGGCCTGGGCGCAGACCCTGATACAAGCCTTGTCTTACAAGAACCTCCTTATTAGAATACAATTTTGTATGATGGGCCGAAGGCCTACAGCTGTAAGATTAAGTTATAACTCTCATACAATTGCATCAAGGGGGCCACGATAGGGGCTAAGCTCTACACTTGTCTTATAAGGTTATGTTCCCACACCATCTCCGGTCAGGGGGCGAAAGCCTGAGAACAAGTTGCGCAGCCCTACACGTGTCTTACAAGAACCTCCTTATTAGAAATACGTTTTGTCGTATAGGTAAAAGATCATCCAATAGCATTTGACCATTTTAAAACAATAGGATCGATAATTTTAATAATACTATCTTATTAGGGTAATTATGCAATTTCCAACATTGTATGCGTGTGAGTTTGCCTAACCTCCAGGGGTACTGCTCTTAATACAACCAAAAGTACCTTAATTAGACGACCATCAAAATAACCCTAAGTCCAGCTCCAGGTTCAGCCCCCAGCCCCAAGACCTAGCCCAAGGCCTGCATCTGCCCCTCACGTGAGCAAGTACAGAAAGACTCTAATTAGGGTTGACCCTCGAAAAGAAACCATAGGGTAGAAAATACGCGTCCTATACGTGAGCTGTCATAAAATAGGGTTGAAAAAACACGTCCTACACGTGCGCAAGTAAAAAATAATTAAGGATAAAAAAGGGTTGAAAATACGGTCTCGCACGTGTGCGAGTAAAAATAATTAGGGTTGACCCTCGAAAAGAGAGGGTGGAAAATATGGTCCCACACGTGGGTGTGTAAAAAAAATAGGGGTGAAGAAATACCTCCTACACGTGGGCATATAAAAAAAGTGAAAGGGGCGGAGCTTGTGACGTAAAAAAAGTGGAGGGGATAGTGTCTCTGTACTACTCTCTGCCATCTTAGTTAGCTACTTTAACGTTAAATTTGAATATTCTGTGTATATTTAATTACCATTTACCCTGTAAACATTTTAAATTTTAAATATAAGGCCACAAAATTCAAACCAGTCAATCATAACGCTCTATTTCAAATCACTTAGTCGTAGAACGAGCCACTATTAATTGTAACACCAATTAAAAGTAGTGTAAGGCTTCTCAACCTATTTTAATTACACTAATTAGGTTAAATTAAATACAAAAAGGAATCATTATAAGGTGATGTACTGATGTTCAATACGGTGCGGTGATCTTAGTAAAAAGCGGAAAAAGGAAAGTAATGACTCCTAATAAAGTTGACCAATCATTATTTATTCCGTAAATTGAAGTATTTTATTTATGCAAGTTCAACTACTTGGCGTAATGAGGTGTAAGTTAGGTTTTTACTGCCATCAAACCTCATATAAATGTTTACAGAGTACGCTCTCAGGAGATTTTGTTGAGAGGCTTAAAAACTTTTCGCTTTAGTTTGGTAACGTAATTAAATAATTTTCTTGACAAAACCAAGATTTACAGAACGTTAATAAACTAAATGAAAACTAAATAAAGACTGTTAAACTGGATCTCAATGCTAACATAAGCCAGGGTAAAGACAAGCTCTGTAGTAACCCCTAGAGTAAAGCTAAATCATCAATCATACTAGAGTTAACTTTCAAGATCTAAATTTTCACTTTATTATATTAACTCTAAATAAGAATTAAAATTGAAATTCGGATATTACGTTACAATTTGTTTATAGAAAGCTGGATAATCCGTTTATTAAAACAATACAAAAGAAGACGGCATAAGCAGCTTTTATTTGACGTCGATAAAATTATTTTACGTAGGAACATACAATGCTAAAAACCCATTATGAGTTATTGAAAGGAAAGTTGAATTTGAAAATACAACTTTTCAGTTTATTCGTCTCGCTTGTGTATTAATTGAAAATAAATGTTATTACGTATAATGGGCTTATACGTGTAGGTATTAATCCCGTTTCATACATGCTATCATTAAAAATTTAATCTTCCTTTTACATTAAATAAAAATTTTAGTTTTAATTACAAAATGCGTTAGTAAGCACTGATTTTTAATAGGTCTCTGTGACACCCTCTATCGACAATTAAACTATAGAACTGTAGTTCATTTTTGGACGAGGGAAATGTGCTAAAAATCGATTTTTGTTGAGTATAACAGATAATAAATATAGTTTGCTTGTTTTTTCGTGAGCAGACAGTTTTTATCCATTTACTGGATGATACGTTAACGTTTACGCCTACATCATTTATTCAAAGAAAGGTTAACATTTTACAAAATTACTCTGTAATTTTTAATATTGGATTAAAAAATAATGAAAGGGCGAAAAATGCTAAGTAACGATCTAAATATTGCACAAAACCGAAAAAATTAAATAAACGAAATTACCTATAGTTTTATACGTTGATATTTTAGTATTTCAAGTTTGCAAAAATGCAATTTAATGACGACGTGACAACTAAATATTTGGCGCCCAACGCGAGGCTCGGCCTCACAACCCTGAAATTAACAGTCTCATGTTCAATGTAAAGAAATATGGAATAAGCTCTTTGAACAGTCAAACTACGCTTTCGTAAGATTTTATTAAAGGAAAAAAAATTAAGTTTTACTTAGTACATAGAAAATGCAAACTTACACGATTATTATTCATAATTAAAATGATTACCTTTTGCGTATATAATTGTGTAAAGTGTATCCAGAATTATTATAAATTGACCAACTGATCTCAAAGCACATGCGGTTTCATTAAAATCAAAATTTAAAGTAGCTGGATTTGCAAAGTATAATGTGGGCTTGTACACCCGGCGTCAATGAAAAAGCCCATCCTCGAAGTAGTTTTAAAAATGCACATAAATTTTGTACGTCTCTTTAAATGTAAAACTGGTCAGCTAGATTTTCTATTGTTTTGTTGCACAAAGCAGGTCAAAAACACTCTCAGGGCGCGATGTAGAGCCAATAGATTGAAAAGGATTCGTTAAATTGCAATCCAAAAACTAATTTTTTTTATAAAAGTTTTAGGATTCAATTTCCTATAAGTGGGCATTACATTTCATGTTGAGATTTCCTAAAAAACCTAAACATTTTTAGCGTTTCCGGTTTCTTAGTGATATGTGTAAATTACATAATGCCTATAGGAAATTTTATACCAAATAACCAGTTTTATTTTAGTAATTATAACGTTTTTTAATTCAATTCAAATTATCTAGGATGTAATCGAAATCAAACACTGTAGAAAGTATAAGAATGTATTTCCTTATTATTCTGGTATATTCAGCATATTTTATTTTTACATTAATTACGATTACTGCACAAAGGTTAAGCCGGAAATAAATTAATTTGCAATACCATTCAAGTAATTACATGTAATTACTACAAGTAACAAAAAAATTTAAAATTGCTTTGTGAAAAGAGAGTATAAGTAGGAGAACATATGATTATTAAATATTCAGTTATAACTCGAATTGACTTTGTCGTAACTATATTGTGAAGCTTTACTTTAATAAGGCAAACGGATAGTGTGTTACAGCAAAGGGGAATTATTCTTGGTTTATTGAATAGTGGACTTTCAATAAGCGAAGTGTCCCGTCGATGTAACCTATCGGTAAGCAATTTTGTTACGTATGTATACTACACAGTTTGATCATATTATTTTTTCTTGCACTTTTTCACGTTTTTTAATTGGATTTGTATATGACTAGTTTTATTTGTAATTTCAGAGAAGACAAGTAAGAAGATGGCGAGATCGATATGAAGAAGGGGACGAAAGATCACTCTTGACTCACCATCCTAGGAGAGCACGTGTGACAACCATACAACATGATCAAGAAATAGTAAGCTTAATAAACGATGCACCTTTCACTAACTGCGTTCAAGTTGAGGAGCGATTGCAAATCCATTGGAGTGAAAAGACACTATCGAAACGTTTACATGACAATGGACTTTATTCAAGAAAATCGGTTACCTTCTCCAGAGCATGCTGTAGTGCGTTTGGATTTCTGTCATAATAATTTGGACAGATATTGATGGACGGTGATTTTCTCTGATGAAAAGATGTTCTCATCGTCGCAGGATGGTCCAGTCACTTTATGGCGCCCCGATAACAAAGGTATAATCAAATATACGTTATGCAGTTCGCAACAAGCGGGCATGTGGCCACAGGTGTATGGGGATGGATGAGAGCCCTGGACCTAGAGAATTGTTGCAAGTATCTCCGTCAGCGTTTAACTCCATTCAGTATATAGTAATATGGTAATTATAATATTTTATACTCGGAAGAAGAACGTGATGAACCGATCACTTCAGTCCAAGGCAATTGCAGTATCCATACTGCACGACGGGTTATGGATTGATTCGCAGATAATGCTGGCAATATAGAATTGCTGCATTGGCCCAGTGAATCTCCAGATTTAAATCCAATCGAGAACCTTTGGGGCGATATGGTAAGGAATTGGAACGATCATAACTACAATGGCATTCAGGAAAGGACTGTTGATGCTTTAATGTTACATGTTCGTAGGATTTTAGAAATGTTAACGAGCAGCATGTTTCGAAAAATGCAGGCTAGTATTGAAAATGAAGGATATTATATTAATTATTAAACTATGATATTCTGTTATATGTGTTTCGTATTTACTTTTAGTTAAATCGTTAACTCTGTTGTAATGCTAATAATAATAAATAATAAATATAAAATGTAGAAAGAAATCGATTATTTAAATTTAATTTCCATTTTTATCGTTGGAAAAGGAAAACGAATTTGGTAAGTTCAAAAACAGTTTTTCATTTTGATTGAAAAACTGCCACTTTTATATTAATTCGATTTTTAGCGATATTTGTGCCTATCAATGATCTATAGAGTTACAGTTTTTTATATTTAAACGACAATTAATGGGAAACTATATGCCAAATAACGTGTTTTTATTTTATCAATTATGACGCTGTCTAATTTCAATTACATCCTTGATAATACGATTTCATAAACATTCCTCTTTTGCTAGTAGTGTTTTGAATTAAAATGGAAAAAAACAAGAACCGTGTTATCAGGGAAATAATGAAATCAAAACAATTTGGAATTCCAGTGTTACTTGTATTTCTTCTAATCAGTCTAATTATATCGTAGATTAATTGATTTTTTATTTTTGTGCAACAATTTCATTGAAGTTAATTCATATTAAAAATATATTACTCCTATATATGAAGAAAAACAAATGACTTGGAGCTGTTTTAAATTCCTTAAAGTTAACCAAAATGACATTTAAATTTATTATCTAATTCCATTCTAATGCAATAAAAATAAGATCATTTGTTTGGTTTTATAAATACACATATATTCAAATTCATTAAAAGTATATAAAATATAATTCTTCTTTTTATATAACAGATTTTCAAGTCAGTTTCGAACCAGGCATTACCTATTTTCATAAGAATTCTTTCATTAACAAACTTGTTGTTTATGTGCTCATAATATGATGGAAAATTTACCTGACTATTACAATTCGTTCTTGGTTATTGCTAACATTTTAAGGGTGCCCAAAATTTCTACGTTAAATCGCCTCAGAGGGGGGGAGGTGAGCTTTTTATAAGCTAATATTTCTGAATATCTGTGTATTATAGTATATTATAGTATACAAACTTAAACATTTCAATAACGATTACAGTGGTCCTCAATAAGTAAACAAAGGCTAAGTAATTTTGTTATGCACGAATAAAGTACAGGTCGTAGGTTCAAATCCTACTCGAGGTAAACTTTTTATTTATGTATTTAATAAAATTAATAATAATTCTTAAAGGCTAAGTACTCACAGGTCATCTAAAGACTAAGCGACTATAATGCTGAGCTTTACCTTCGGTAAATCCAGGCTTTACAGAATAGTCGTATTTCTTCTCGTCAAATTAAAAAACTTTACTCTTAGAATACTAGTTTGTTCAAACCTTACGTAAATATTGGTTGCACTGTTTGAGAAGAAAGGCGAGTAATTAATTTTGGGTGTATAACGTTAGAATTACGTTTTAGTATTCACATTGGAGATTTTTTATATTTTTGAGCTTAACGCCTTAATTGCGGTTTTAATAAATGACGTAATTAGAATGTCGATGAAAACATTACAGCTTTATGTGAAGTGATTATAGTTCTTTGACGGGTAGCACTTTTAAGCGGTAGACAACCTAATTATTATCGCGTAATTTGTGATACGGGAGTAAAGGAACATTAAACAGTATCTAGTTAACTAAGGTCCAAATAGTATAAACTAAGTTATAATTTAAGCACGCCCAAATAATGAATATCGCATTCCAACCTGGGAAATGCAATTTGAGGAATAAGTTCGTGTTGGGCCGAGATATCACTGGTTAAGTTTTCAAGATTTTAGTAATTACATTATCCATATACTTTTTTTTTTGTTGAGCTATCGGAATTGTAAAAGCGAATGGATAATAAAGTTGTAGAAGCATCACGCGTTGCTGGTTTTTGAGATAAGCATCGCTATATCGTGTGTATGCCGAAATTTAAGACGTCTATAGAAGGGCAAGCGCGGTTTCTGAAGTAATAATTTCGCGCAACTACCAATTGTTGTGAGTAAAGTCTTCCATTGTACACCTGTTTAAGTTAATCGAGGACTATGTAAACAGATTTAACAATATAATTGAATTATAGTTTAAAGTAAAATGTGCGCGTAATACTTAATTACAGTTACTTAAAATCAGGATGGTAGGTTCAAGCCCTACGTTGGGCGCCAAATATTTGCCCGCCACTATTTCTCTCAAATTGCATTCCAGCCTGAAATCGATATTTCTTTTATTTATGCGAACTAAAATTTTAAACTAGCACATGTTATATTAGAACTTAATTAACTGATGACATAGAGTCTACCGTATTACCAATAACGCGACAAAAAATAGGTGTATTTTTTGGCCGCTTAAAGCAGGTACTCTGTCAAATAATCATTTACAGGAAACTGTTTTGTATAAATTATAATTACATCGATTATTATCTATACCGCGATAACTTTAAAAAGTAATTCTAGCGTTAATCTCCCAAAATGAAGTACTCATTTTTCTCTTACACCGTGTAACTTAAGCTTATATAATCCCGGCTGCTCATTAAAACCCGTTATCGTAAATTATTAATAAAAGCCACATCTGGCTTACAATAACAAACGCAATTTTTCCTTCTAACATATCGTGCAAATAAAACTAAAATCTATTTCCCCAACAGAAATAGTTAAGCTCCTCATGGCCAATGTGAGCAGCGACCAGTTTTATATCAATAAAATTATAAAAACAAGGAAATTTAAAAACCACAAATTGAAATGTCACTTTATCGAGACTAAATTACAGAGCGTCCTGTTTTTAGTATTGGCCCTTTAACACAGCAGAAGTTTCAAATTATTTAAATACGACGAAAGAACATATTAAAGGAGTTACAAGAAACTGCAAATTATTACAGTAAAGCAAAGTTTGAAAATTACACGTGGACTTGGGTATAAACAAAGATTCGTCACATACTGTTTTTGTTTCAAATTGTTTTTAATTATATAAACTAAAGTAACACAAACGTACTTTAAAAGTCAAAATAGGGCGCCCTTTTATTTATTTTTTTTATGATCATGGACCTGAACAGGCTAAATTTGGCCTATCGTGCTAAAGCACTCAGTAACGCTTAGGAGGATGGATAGAGGGATAATGAATTGCCAATAGATGCCTATGAACAGCTACCTTAAATTTTCTCATATCATAAGTGAGAGGAAAACAGAAACTAGGGAGATCATTCCAGAGTTTAGAAGCTGTGTAGAAAAATGTGGATTGCGCCCGTTTGGTACGACAAGTGGAGATTTGTACTGCATACTGATGATATGAATGAGCGAACCGAGTGTTTTTCGCAGATAGCCCGAGATGGTATCAAAGAATATAATTCAGCAGCGCAATAGCCGTTGTAATAACAATAATACAAAGAAAGAGCTGAAAGCATCCTTCTATGCTCAAGGGACTGTATGCGAGAAGTTAAGGACGGGTCATTTATAAGCCTAATCGCTCTCTTTTGAATACGATCAACGATATCGAGGGCGTATTGGGGAGCACTAACCCAGATGTGAGAATTATGTTCCAGATGAGGCCAAATGTGGGCCTTATACATCAGAAGGAGTTGTCGAGATGTAAAGTACTGCTTAGATCTGTACAAAAAGTCTATTTTACGGGCAGCTACTTTGGTAGCTGACAGAAGATGATCAACCCATGAGGGATTTGAACATACAGTCATACCAAACAGATAGAGTCTGAAAACTTAAGAACTGAGCCATTCATACTTACAACAGGAAATGATCGATCTTTTTTGGCGTACACAAGGAAACACTGAGTTTTGTTAGCATTCAATTTAACTAGATTATTGCTTCCCCATTCGAGAATACGTTAAATGTCTTTGTTGATTGAATTTGCCATTTCAGTTTTAATTTATTGATTTGACATAGAAGCGACTACAACTGTTTCACCGGACTGCTCTACTGTATTGTTCCAAACTTGGGTCACATATGAAAGAAGATCACCTGTTGACTGACTTTGCCTGAACCCATATTGGTGGTCACTAAGGAGTTTGTTAATTTCAAGGAACGTGAGCAGTTGCTGATTGATGGCTTTTTCCATGATTATAGACAAAATGGAAGCGATGGAATTTGGTCGGTAGTTTGAGGGATCGGCCTTATCGCCTTTTTGGGAATAGGTTAAACATTTGCTAACTAACTTCCATGATGAAGACATAAAGATCGTATAGAGCTTAGATAGGACTGGTACTAGTTCGGGGGAACATTTCTTCAAGACAATAGCTAGGATACCGTCTGGGCCAGTCGCTTTATTGAGATCAAGCCTACTGATGATCGATTCCAAGAGCTTGTACCGAAAATGAATTGGTTTCATAGCGTATGAAGAAGAGTTGACTAGGGGCACATCTTTTCCAGAATCATTGAGACACGAGTTTGATGCAAACAAATCCACGAAAACATTGGCTTTGTCTACAGAATCAGTAACTACCGATTCGTCAATAGATGTCAGGGGGAGAAATGAAGATGTTCCAAAGTTTTTACTAATGGCTTTAGCTAAAGACTGCCGAAAGGAGATGTAGCTAATTCATTGCATTTTCGTTGTTCGAACAACTTCTTAGTTTTAGTGATGTCACTTTTGCAGATATTTCTAGCACCAATGTATTCTACATGACTGTCGACCGATTTATTAGATTTCCATTTAATGTAGCATTTATTTTTTAAAGATATTGCATCAGCACAAGCCTTATTGAACCAGGGTCGGGAACGTGAATAACCTATACGGTACTGTTTTTGGGAATGTATAACTCCATTCCCATGAGGATGACTTCAGATACTGAAAAAGCGATGTTCGAAGAAGCGGACGACTTAAAACAATATTCACGCCATGGATAGGTTGCAAAGAAATCCCGTAAATCACTCCATCGAGCTGACTTAAAACACCACAAGGTTCTATCGGTTTTGCGAACAACAGTGGAATTAGGTGCAATAGAAATGATTTCTATTAGACAATGGTCGAAAAGACCTCAAGGCGAAGGAACGGACGTTTTATAAACAAGAGATGTAATAAGATCTAGAAGATGTGGAGTATGGTTAGGGTTATCAGGGATTCTTGTGGGTTCAGAAATCATTTGTGTGACATCACATGAAATAGCAAATGTTTCTGCACTATGACCAGCAGGATTTGTAGTAGATGAAAACTGAAGACAATTAGAGTTATGAATATTGTAATCGCCTACAAATGAGATATCGCAAGATGGAAATAAGGACGATAAGGTTATATACTACGTTTAGAATAAGATACGGTTGCAAAACACACTTCACTTTATTCTAAAAAACAGATTTTACCTTTACGTACCCTAATAACACGTATTCATTAACTAAATTGATATTCTTAATAGTAAGCCATTCTTTGAAATTTTCGTATTCTTATCGATATCGCTGCCTGGTTTTAATTTGGTAGCAAATCAACACTTGCAGCCATAGAATATTTTAATATATCTGAAATTTCCTTCTATTTCGTCCATATTTTTCCAAAAGAGAAGTAAAGCTGCTCAAATCGTTTTTTTATGAATTATGTTTAAAAAACTTTTCAATGGTAACCCCCAGCATGATGAGCATAAGCATTCCATGATCAAGATTATTATATTGTACCTATGCGAAATTATATAACTTAAAGGTTTGCATCTTTATAAAGTCAGACTATAATTTACAGGTGATGGGATTATGAAAAGTCTTGAACGACACAAATCACGGACTTGCTTAATTATAAACCACGACTCTCACTTCGATTTACAAACTTCAACCGCGTCCGTTATTTGCTACACATCGTCTTTATGACGTTAATAACTGTAATAGATACTAAAAACCTAAATTATATAAACATTGTTTAAATTGCTTGAGAAATAAAACTAGTAGGCATTGTAAGGTAAGAGGTTGTAGTAAGTGTTTTGGAAAACATAACACTCTACTGCATTAAGTGTGATCAAGTAAGACAATACTACTAAAATCTCAAAATATGAACCTATTCTTTTCATTTCAATACTAATTGACGTGCGTATTGTGTAAAATTTGTGTAAATACCGATACGAATTTTGTCTTGGTAAAATAATATGCTAAACGACTGTTTCGAATTACGTCATTTACATTAAATATTTTCTGTTTAAATTACAATTTGCTGCTTTACTGGGACGAACTCATCTTTGTATACGTTTACTTACTAATTTATACATTACTTAATTGCTAAGTTATTGTTATTTACTTAAACTCTAATTCAAAAGTTCGTATTAAACATCTACACAAACACCGTACAGGTAATAGGAACTTTGGTCTTGCTCTTGACAGTTACTAAAAATCCAAAAAGTACATGTTTTCTTTTAATACGTGCCTCTTTCTTTAATTAATTAAACGTAACCAATTAATTTTCGAATACATAAATCTGTTACTGTAACCTGACAAAATAATTTCTGTTTTTCGGCATAAATTTTGAAAATAAAAATTATTAAAGAAACTGGTATCATCAGCGTAGTGGGTAATAACCCATGAATTTCTCCAGGTGTACATATGTCTACTATATCTGGACCTTTCTGTAACACTTATAATATCAAAAGTATCACCTTTAGCATTTTATGGAAGTATTACTATTATGAAAGCACACTTTCTGCGTATTTCACTTTTTTTAGAATAAGTGGAAATGGTTGAAATAGACTACCCCTATCATTCAAGTTTAACTAAATTTAAAGACGCGACGACGAAAAAATAAATTTGAATAGTCTGATTTATTTAATATGTATTTTTTTAACAAAACCGATTCGAAATAAAAAATAAAATGTAAATCATTACGAGCCGGGACCGGGAAATTTATTTTAGAAAAAGAATCTATTTAGCTGCTGTCACTTATTACGTCATTTCTAATAATGTTTTGCGAAAAAGTTTGCTTTGAAATTTCGACTCGATTTGGATGTCCGATCTAGTTGCCATCCGATTGGTAAACAAATCATGTTTTCTTGCTTTTAAAAAAGGTCAAGATTTTTCAATAACGGCATTCAGATTGTGATACAAAGGTAGGCAACAATTTATCGGGCAATTCGAATAGGGTATACCTTGTACTAATTTGCCTAAAAGTAGCAGACCTCATGTTTTGAGTCAAAACACGACTAACAGATTGGTACAATCCGCTTAAAACGAAGGCATTGTGTGAATAACCATATGATCATAATGGATGATGAGAAATATTTTGCGCTGTCACATTGTTATAAAGTGGTAATGGTAATCGTGTATAAAAAGTGCTTTAATATAAATTAATAAAGAAATAAGTGTAAAAATGTTCTCCGAAACAGATCGAACTAACTATAGATACAAACCATTCACCAAAAATAATGCCTTTGTCCCAGTCGGTTAATTAATATGGGCCGATTCAATCTTTTGATTTGCTTAATTACCACAATTTATGCTGTTATTTCCACTTAACATCAATAGAAAAAAACTGCAATGTAACACTAATAAAAATGATGTCGGACGCCAAGTTATTTTTTAATTATGCTCGGAATAACTAAACCGAGTTTTACAATAAAAATTTACCAAAATGTAAAAATAAAAAAATATACAAACTATGTTTATTCACAGTTAAATTAGGGTTATATAAAATATATCTTAAAAGTAGCCTTAAATTACTAAAAAATCATTAAACATAAATACCTGTTCGAAAAATTTTTGTACACAAACTTTTTAATAACCTCTGCTATCTAAACGATTACGGAAATGTAAACCAAGGGTGATGTCATCTTTGCACCAATATTGGGCAATATCTCGAAATAACTATGCTTTACATTGAAAACCACACCCAAAATGAAATTTTCCTTCTTATAAATTTATCTTCATGAAATTGAATAATCCGTTTATTGCATTTTTGCACTCATAAAATGAAAGCGTACATAAAAATAGAATTAAACGTGTAATTAAAGTAATAAAAGTAAAAGTCAAAGGGTAAAGTGTAAATTAAAGTGCCATTAAATGAATGGCACTTTTCACAAAATTTAGGTGGAAACCCAAACGTATGGCTTCCTGCATCTAACAGCGTACCACAAGAAGTGAGAAGAAAAAATGGACGCTCCGAATATCTCGTGATATAGCCGTGCGCAAAAAATTTGCGCAGAGAACCAAGTCAACAATGACGCGTTGCGCTAAAATATTGAGCAGAAAAAAATAATTTAAAGAAGTGGGAGTATAAACCTTTAAGAAGATATGCACTTAAGTTACACCAAAATGCAAATTAAGTTGCCTACCACATACTTACAAATCATTAATTAAAATTTTTTTCTTATATTTACAACTAAATTAACGAAGAACATAATACAACTGAGTTTTATACCTTTGATATTGAAAATTACCCAAAGTAAAATTCAAAGCAAAAGCAAAATTTGCTAACAAAGTTTTAGTCTGGTGTGCGATTTCAATGGCTGGTGTTTTAACACCTTATGCTAGCAGAGTTTGGCGAGAAGCTGTGAATGCTGGCATTTATACTCAAAGATTCAAATCCTTTAGATTGTTGTATCTGGGGATATCTGAAAGAATTAGTTTACACTACCTCAGTACAGGATATCGAAGAACTGAGAAATCGCATAGTTGCATCATGTGATGTTATAAGAAATAATCCTGGCACATTTCAGCGTATTAAGAACTCAGTAGCGCGTAAAATAAATGCATGTATTACATCGCAAGGCAGGCATTTTCAATACTTGCTATAAAAAAATGTAGTCGGTTCTGTGTAGGACGTTGTGTTTTTATTTCAGTTGCAATGTTTGAACAATATTTTTTTAAAAAACGATGTCATTCATGGTTTATGCGTTAATAGAGGATATGTTAGTTTGAAAAATGTTTCTTAATAAATTATTTTTAAAATGTGATTGTTCAGAAGACACATGATTAAATTAGTACAAAATAAAACTGTGTTTGAAGGCCGCCAACTAGATTATTTTTCTAAAATAAATTTCCCCGTCTCGACACGTAATCATTTACATTTTATTTTTTTATTTCAAATCGGTAAGTTTCATGAAAAAATAAACCATTTATTTTTTTCCAAGCCGTTGCGTAAGTTTTTCTTTAAGTTCAGTTAACAAGAATAATAGGGGTGGTCTATCTCAACCCCTTTTATTTATTCTAAAAAAGTGAAAAAGTATGTGTTTTTATAATACTAACATTTCCATAGAATTTCATTATTCTATCTCATATCTATCAAATTCTATCGTATATTGCTTAAAATTACTTCCACCGAACTATCATGTAATGCATTATTTTTCACTACTAACCTAATAAATCGCCATTATTTACCCCATTCATTTAATGAGAAGTAATATTTCTCTCCCTAGATTAAAAATGAAAATAAAAAAACACCTAGGTAAATAATGATCTTTTTGAAAAATCTGGAACACTGGAACTGTGGCCGGATCTGAAACAAGATACACCTACGAATCACACAAAATTAAAAAACACCGAACGCGTTTCGACAGCTACGCTATCATCGTCAGCAGTCGACTAGGGCGAACTAAAGAAAATTTCTAACGTATATCCCATCAGCTTCGTTGCTTATCTGGTGAAAGTGAAAGTGAAAGTTATGAAGGGTTAATGGGTTCGAGTAGCCTAAAGGTCCTTGATCATCATTATTCATTAGAATTTGTTTTGATTCACAAAATGTTATTGGTTAATAATGAATTATGTCATGTCATTTTGTCAGTTTTACTTTGTCTTTGTCAGTTTAACAAATAATGCCCAGTCTACCTGATACTGGGAAAATGGATAGAAAATAACACAATAATATTCAAAATCAAATTGAATCAAATGACAATATTAACAGTCTTATTCTCAAGTAGTAAAAAAAATTCTATGTACACCTCGGTTGAAAAGGCCATTATTAACCTCGTACATTAAATCCTTCGCCGCTACGCTCGGTTAATCATGGCTCACTTTTCAACCTAAGTTTATAATATACTAATACATGCTGGTGTACTTAAAATAATACTGAAAACTAATTAAACATTTTTATTTTATTCTATTTTATGTAAGTTTAATTACGTATATTCTATATGTTGAACTTATACTTATTAATTGTAAACTATTAAGTACGTAGTTTATTACAGCTGCCAGTTACATTGACAAGTTACCTTTGTGTCTCATGTATCGCTAAATTTGCTGGTTATTTTTCTATGTTTAAATTTCACCTTAAATTGTTGTGTACAAAGTAGGTAATTTAATGTAAATTTAGTTTTATACTTTTACATTAATACTTCCATTTTAAAAATGTAGAAACACTAGCGCCACGACTACCTGTTGTATTGTCTAACTTTTAAATAACTGGGAGTTGCGCATGTAGGTGTTTTACTTTACTTTATTTAGAAACATGCATCAAAGGTTACGCTCTTAATCACGAGTACCTTGAGCTCACCGCCGACAGACGTTTTTGGTAATAGTAATTTCCTACGCTTCAATTTACCTTTGCTCTGTCGAAGGGAGTGATTTATTTATACTACAATCTGTGTCCATTCTAAATGGTATTAGTAGTCACGGAGTCAAAACCTAAGAAAATATTATTTCTGATGGATGTTTTTCTTTTAAAAGCTCATAGCATCTTATTAATATCAAAAGGCTGACATTTAACAACATTTATACTAATTTATAGCAAATAATCAATATTCAAACCACGCAATTCAAGTGCTCTAATTACCTCGACAGCTAATAGGTTATACTAAGCTAAACTTGATCTGTTCAGTCAACAGTTAGTTAGAAAAAAATTCTACCTTTGCCTCACGTGTAATAAACCAGTAATCTACAAAGCAGTACAACAGGAACAGGTGTTATACAATTCTGTTCCGTAATCAAATGTAGAACAGTAACACCATAATTATGTGCGTGCGTGTGTGTATGTGTGTTTTACATTTTTGATATTTTTTAATGTTCCAGTTTTATCTATAGGTTTAAATTAAATATATTAATACGAGGACGCTGAACTGGAAAAATGAAGTGACATAAATTTTTATTTTTCTATTCTCTACTTCATCCAACTCTTTCCTCCTCCCATTCAAATATACAAATAAGAACTCTTCAAAAGCCATTAACTTTAAGTATAACTTCTATACCTACGCAGCGATTGTAAATCTTGACTTGAAATGATTACTCAAACTCATATTAAACGTGGGTAGTAAACCTACACACGTTTATGTGTATACAAATCTTTTTTCTAACAACTCAAAATTCAGCACACACAGGTAGATAAAACAATCCAGATTTACGAAAGATACTTAAAATAGTCCCTTTCTAGTGGTAAACGTTACGTGAACAAACATTTACACATTCTCAAATTTAAGTTCCGTTCAAAAAAAATACTGGAAATACAAAACCTGAGAAAAGGATCAAACAGTGCAATTATTTATTTATTCGAAGAAAGCTGACCTTTAAGCGTATATAATTAAGTAAGTATAACCTAGTTAGATTCAGTCGATAAAACCCTCATTCATAAAAAGAACTTAATACTCAATAGCCATCCCCCTTTCTAAAATATCCAACCACGCTGAACTGAGAAAACTTTCGTAGCAGCTATGTCCGGTTATCACGCACGAAACTGAACTTTTCTTTTGCAAAAATTATTTTCCTACTCTCACATATTTATAAACATACAGAGGAAATTAAAGCCTTATGTGTTGTTGAAGCACAAATTGTTAATAAAGTATACGCGAGAGGACAATTAAGAAATTTACATTTCAAATTTTGGGATTTTAACAGTTGACTACTCTATTATTTATTCGGCCAGAACTGTATATGTTATGTTCATTATTGTTGAAAGTATTAGAGCGGATCTCTGTGAGTTAGGAATTAATCCATATTTTTGATATGGCTTCCCTTACTAAGTGTCGTTATGGCAAATGAAAAAGTGTACTCTTTAATCCTAAAGGATAAATCATTAGGTACACAAAGTCTGCCAGACTGTTTGATGTTGTTTTTTTTGTAAGCTGTTCCATTTCTTTGTTTGCACAACATATAATAAGCTGAATATATTCCTTGCCTTTCTCAATAGTGTTAAAATGAGGTCAGTTGTCTCAATATTATTTTTTCATTCTAGTCTAAATGAGGCAGGTGATTTTATAGTTTAATGCTATTGTTATTGTATTTAGTTTGAAATGTATGTTATATTATGTAGGTTGTTTATGCTCTTATTGTTATAAAAAACAATAGATTGTGCTAGTTGGTTGCTATAGTTAATTTAATAAATTGTCACTCGCCATACGTGATAAAAACTCATTAATATAATTATAACTGGAGCCTGAATATTTTCATTCTAATTACTAACTTAGTTCAATTGTACGTACCTGATAACAAATTATGGGCCCAGAATCAATATTAAGCTGAACAGTGTAGCAGTACGTGAATAACGTGGGAATTAAAATAGCAGTTAATTATATTGCAAGTGTCCCGAAACTTGGTGAAAGAGAAAACTATGAGGAGTGGCGCTTTGCTGTTGAAAACGTGCTTATATTGGAAGGTTTAACCAAAGGTTTGGATGGACAGCTAAGGCAAAGGCTAAATTAACGTTAACATTGGATCCGCCCATCTACATACATGTTAAAGACTCCAGTACATGCAAAGATTTATGCAATAAACTTAAAAATTTTTACGAAAATTTTGATTTTACACGTAAGATAAGACTCAAGAAATTTGATTTCCATACAGTTGGAGAACAGTGATTCAATGTTAATCAATTGATAGGATGAGCTCAGAAATTATGAAGAACAGGATTCAACATAGATGAGGAATTGATTAGGTCCTTATTATTGGCAGGTTTAAGAGAAAGACTCAGTCCTAGGTTAATGGCCATGGAACACTCTAGAATTCTTATCACTGCTGTAATTAAGTCTAAACTATTGGATATGCGGGAAGAAAATGCTAATGCGAGTGATGGTGTTTTCGCAGTCTCCAAGAGAGGACGTAATTTCAAAACCAGTGATAAGAATGGAAAGAGCAGTAAGGATATGTCATATGGTGTGGAACAACACACGACCTCCTAACACAAACTGAAAATTAAAAGAAATGAAATAATTCTAATAATTGTTTTAGGACAATCACAACGTAAATGAGAAACACTATAAAAACAAAAACATTAATTTTTTTTTGTATTTGTGGGTCGAAATCTAAACACAAACGGAACGAAATCTCTATACGCTTCAACTACTAACGGTTATTAGCCCTACTCGTCACTAGAATTTTGCCTTACTAAAGGAATTTCGTCTTCAGTAAGGGATCTTTAGGGTGTCAAACATCTTATTACCACGGGACCTACAGCTTTACTTTCCATCCGAAAAGAAGGAATGCTTTGGGTTTTCTCTGTTTTAGAAGAACGGCTACGTCGGTAGATTTGTACCTGCACCGCTCAGGTGAAAGGCAAGCACTTTAATCATTCCTCCACGAAGGCACCTCAAAAATAATAATCTATGTCACATAAACGCTTGCTTGCGTGCTGGCGTGCGTACGTGCGTGCGTTCGTGCTTGCGTGTGTGTGTGTGGATGTGTATATGCGTGGATGTATGTTAGTATCCATGATAATTCCAGAACGAAAACACTGACGTGCTTCAAATGTTGTATTTAAGCTTGTTTCTTTTTTCCTGGAGCGGATTAAATTTTGGGAGAAACTCAGCGGCGAATAGGAAGGCTTTATCAGGAACAGTTTTTTGGTTAAGTAAGGTTACAGTTAAACCGCGTAGGATTTAATTTAAAAAAAAGGAAGGAAATCACGTGTACGTATGAAAGTAATATTGCTGACGCTAATATGCAATAGCTACTGTCGAGTAACTCGGCATTCAAACTGGTTTGTGTGCAAGTGACCTACTGTTCACTTAATGTGAGTATGGGCTTGGTCCACAATCTACCAAACAATATTAGAAATTCTAGTTTAAAAATTAAGGAGATCAAGCTAATAATTAAGTAGATTCATTAAGCATCAGTAAATTTTAGCAGTGGGTACTTCTACCAACCACGTTTACTTGAGGAGTGTGGGAAGCTCTTTAACCGTAAATAAATTATACTGTAGTTAGATTAAGTGAATGAATGACTTTAATTTCTAGGGGTAGCACGTTACTTAAACCATTGTAGAACACGTTCACGAACCCTAACACGTACAGCGCGAATGTAGTGGTTATGTCTATGCGAACAATAATAACAAAAGTTATGATCTTTGGTAGAGTAGAAAATGTTACCCCATTGTTGATACAGTAGTGTGGTTAGTGTGGACGAACCAAGTCAGCACGAAGGTATCGTAGAACGCCTAACGAATAGATGTAAGTTTGAGTTCCTTACCTGGTTAGCAGGCACGATTTAATTCCAGCAGTAATAAGACTTCCGCAGCGGACAGGTAGCCACGATTACAGAACTACAGAAAATAAAATGCTAAAAGGAAAGGTACGTAAGTATCATATAAGGTGAAGTTAACGTCAATTACCCCTATAGTTGCAGGCGGGCACACTAAAATGGTACAAAATGCCTTCAACTAGTCAATCGTAGGTCAGTAGTTTTTATGGTTGAACGCTTACAGTCGCTAACAAATAAGTTTATGAATTAATAGCAAGTAAGAAGACCTAAGAAACAACTTACTGCTTTTACATCCGTAATTTGAACAGTAATTTTCAGAAGAGCCCAGGAATGTCTTGTTGCAATTAATTCTTTTAATTCACATCCGAAACCTCATAGATTGAGGAAATTTTAGAAGAGCTAAGACATTTTTTATAGCGTCGTAAAATGGCGACTCCAAAAAGGACAAGAGAAACGTACTATGTTCTTCAAAACAAAAATTTTTAGTTTTCTATCGATTTCTTTGTTACAGATTGGTATTTAATAAATAGATCTATTGTGTTTGAATGTCCTAAAATCCTGCCCGTCTAACGAGAGTTTAATAAATTAACACAGTTATCTGTTATTGAGTAGTTTTAAGCCTTTCGGGATTCGGCCATTTGCGGGGCCGTAAATATGTACTTTCGTTCAATAAAATTTCTTGGTTTGCTGTAATTATCTTATATAACAGAATATAAGGAAATTATGTTAATAAAAGGAATTTCCAGTACAGTGTGTACGATGTGTGTAGTACTTTAAGGTATTTCAGAATCCACAAGATACAAAATTATTTAGTAATTTTTTACATCGTGAAATATTTGTACAGAAATATGTTTAGAACGTTACAATTTTATGTGGTGTTTACTGTATATAAACAGTTTACAGATGCTGAAAGGGTGTTAACTTTTTCTTTTGTTTATGCGATTTTTGCGATTAGGATAGCTCGCAATATATAAGACACCGTAGGGAAAAATCATAAATTGTATGGGCGCCAGTTAATAATAACTATAAGCGAGTATCCCACAGCTAAGTTAAAACAAACAAAAAAATTACTTACCTTACGTCGCATAAAACCAGGCGTTTCCAGTAAAGCTTCATAATATTTGCACGCAATAAAAATAAGAGGACGTGCTAATAAACCAGATGATCGGTCATCAACGTTATTTACACTACCTTTACGGTACGATAAATCTTAATGAAACTTTATATCTTAAAATAAAATTTAAAGAAATAGCAGATAATCTAATAGAGAAATCTCTCACAAATTATTACGTTAAAGGTTTTCATAAATTTCATTAAAAAAATAATAAATGAACTTTGCCACTGTAAGGTTGTGTAAATTAAAAATTTCCATAAAAAAACACAAATTCATTAATACTATTTATATGTTATGATAACAATAGAAAAATAAATAATCAGAGTATCGGTACAGTTTTGACAATAACTGTGCCGATACTCAAGTGTGTTACGGGTATAATAATGCCCCGAGGTCATTGGTGCACTTTCCTAGGGTCTCTGGCCCAAGGGATATACGTCGACCGAGGGGAATTATTCCTGTAAAATCCGTGGTGTCTTCTATATTTAATGTCCTTTTAGTGTGTTATACAATTAAAGAAACATATTTAATTTTATTTTTGACATCTATTGTCATGCGTATTTTTAGTAATAAACAAAGACATTTCCCAGGAAAAACAGTCTTGCTATCTAGAATTGAGATACGAACACATCGTTTTTCAATCAGAATCCCTGTAACTCAAACAAATTCTATATAACTTTTCAACAACAATTCAATGTACTAACAAACTGACAAACTTGGACAAATGCAGAACTACTTGAACGCAACTTAACCTTTTCGTTAACAACCACGATAACAAACAAATTTATGCCCACACAGATTACGCTTTTTAAAAACTCTCTTCATCCTAAATGAAATTTAATTCTTTTTGTCGTAGCTGCGATAACGAGCTTTAAAATTAAATTCCCGGTAACGTTTTAATTTAAATTTATACATAAATAATTTTTTAAATATTCTAATATTCGAACAAATTTTGTGACAAATTTCATCCATACGTGACAACTGTTACCCGGAAGCAAAGGGTAGTAAAAGTGATGGCATGCCCAATAATGGTCAAAGAATGTACTCAGCATAAGGGCTACGTTGACAAAACAGGTGCTGAAATCTGTTTATGAAATAGACCGAAAATCGAAAAGTGGTGACGTAGTATTCTATGATATTTCGTACACATGCATTGTAAATTCATTTATTCTGTTTTAATGATTTTCTTTATTATGGAAGCTAAGGTCGTCAAATTTTCAAGATATTGGTAAGAGAATAGAGCGATTTTAAAAATCGTATTAAAAAAATTCTACACCTACTATATTGCGAACGACCAAAGTCGACTTGTTTTTCTTATGGGCGCCATATTGAATTCTTGCATTTTTAAAATCCTCGTTAGAAATGCTCTTCAACCATATATGGCATGTGTATGTTCGGTTAAGATAAAAAACAAAATTAAGTTTTTATGGCAGTAGATTGATTTTTATTACATTTTTTCATAGTGGGCTTTACTTTTCCAGTGTGTACAGATAATAAATTGTGAGTTTTATAGAATGAATAAGTTTTCAAATAGTGACAAATATGGTATACTAGAGTTCTATTCTCTGTCGCAAAATATCCAGAAAGGCGATAACTTGGCAGAGTTATGTTTAGGCGTCTGAAAGACAATCTTATAGCTTACGCGAGTTTTGAAGCGGTAAAAGGGAACAAAGATTCAGGCGAAAATAAAGAATATTTGGTTATGCAAAGCATGGCTAAGACACCTCATACGTCTTTACGTCAGATTGAAAAATAATAGACATCGCTTAGCCTATGGCGGGTGGTAGCACTTTACATCGTCTTAAATATTACCCCTATCGTCAACAGTCCTGTGAGAGTGCGATTAGAAGAATGACATTTTGTCAGTGATTTATTCGAGAAACTTATTTCTCTTTAAAAGTTCTGCGGTCTTATGAGAGCCGATTTACTAATTGTGGGCGTAAGAATACTGTTTTTTGGTCAGATGTAAATCCACGACTAGTTTGTCAAGTTAGACATCAAGTTAGGTGGGAGTTTAACGTCGGGTTAATGTGATTAGGCCGTATTTTTTAATGAAAATTACCGAGCTGGCAGCGTAGTGGTGACACGACCTGCTTATCATTCGAGGGGTAATGGGTTTGATTCCCGTTACCGTCTACCTTGTATGAGATTCTTTCAGGGGGGTTTTCTCATATACATGTAGCGGCATTGTCTCTGCGTATATGCACACCATGTGCGCCTGCTTAGGCGAATGCTGGGGTAGTATTTTCCCCCTCAGAACCCTAACTCTGTTCCTTCCGATCCTATCCTGACCACACCCACCCTTAATCCCACTATGCATATCTACGTAATGTATGTATGTATGCTGGGAATCCATGAATGTGGCTGAAGGAGCTCGGAAAGTTAGAGCAGCCCGCTCTCCTCCTTGGGGAGGGAATGAAATACGTGGACTTTTCCTTTCCTTTTCTTTAATGAAAATTTAAATTCCGCGAGATATTTGAACTTCTTACAAACTAACGTAGCAGAATAAATTACAGAACTTCCACTATCTACCCTGCAAATCAAGTTTTTTCAACAAGACGGCGCTCCGTCACATAACGGACAAATTATCGAATTTCTTGAATGAGGAATTTCGAAACAAGTGGATAGGCAACCTAGGACCAGTAAGATGGCTCCTCATATATCACCTCTTGATTACTTTATGTGGGATCAAAAATCAAGTTTATTGTAGGTCCTACGATACCGCAGAGGAATTATGACAAGATGTTATAGAAGCGCAGTCTCACTGCGCAAATGATAAGACAATCCTGTGAAGCTTTTGTGGGACTATGTACGTTATGCGTGCGAGAAAACGGTGGTTTATTTGAACACTTAGTTTAATCCTAAAATGCTGTAGTTTCTTCATTTTCAATGTTCTTTGTATGAATAAAGAGCGTTTAAAGGTTTGTTCAATCCTTCGATTAGTTTTTGCTAGTTTAAACTAAAATTGAATAAAAATATCAAAGCCTACCACCATGAAATTCTAATGTGGTTATTTTCCGTTATTTTCACCTTGACCGAACGCATGCGTGTTATACATGGTTGAAAATCATTTCTAATGAGGACCTTAAAAATGCAAAAATTCAATATGGCGCCCATAATAAAAACAAAAGTTGACTTTAGCCGTTGGCAAATTGTTAAGGATATTGAAACAATTTTGTGAAATTTTAAAATTTTTTATTTCTACGCCTACTATCGAAATAAAAAATTTTCAAATTTCACAAAATTGTTTCAATATCTTTAACAATTTTAATAGATATTATTACTGACGAAGATTACTGTAAGTGTTATCGAAACGTTCAGATTGTATTACATTAATATACAAATACACCATTAAAAAGCCAAAAAAGATAAGTATTTTAAGAAACTACCTTTAATGGACGAATACGTTGATCTTATAGACTCACCTTTAACAGATATTTTAAATATAGAATTATAATTTACAAGTTTACTTGTACGTTTCCCTCAATAATAGTATATTTTCTATTGAAAGGCGTTTAGAAATAAATAATTATATAAAATAATACATGGTGTCCCACGACGTTTTGAAAGTCCAATATCTCGAAAACTGTTCAAATGACAAATATGAAATTTGGCAGTTATAAACTTTTAAAACTGATGCTTATATCTGCCATAAAAAGACTTCCTCTCATTTCCGATCGCGTGACTCAACAAAAATTTTTAAATGGGACAACCTGTATAACATTACATTTTTTGGTAGATCTTTCAAAAACAAATTCAACCATAACATACTTGGCATGGTACTTGGCTAAAAAAGTGATAAAATGCTCCATCTTGCTGCCACCACATTGTTTGCCTTTCATTTCAGGGAATATCTTCAAGTAATTATGGGGTGATGAAAGTAGATTTTATAATAATGGTATTGTTAATCGCCGTAATTGTCATTACTGGTCACAGGAAAATCCAAAATGGATGGGAGAAACCGGTTTCCAGACAATATAGGGTATCAATGTTTAGTGTGGTTTATTTAACGGTAGGTTGATTGGTACCTATTTTTATGAAGGAACGTTAACGGGAGAAAGATGTTTGGATTTTCTTTGAAATGTTCTCCCAGAATTACTTGAAGATATTCCCTTAACTGAAATGCAAACAATGTGGTGGCAGCAAGATGGAGCATCTCCTCACTTTTTCGGCAAAGCACCGCGATAACTGTCGTTTTTGAAAGGTCTACCAAAAATGGCATGTTATACCGGGTGTCCCATTTAAAAAAATTATGCTGGAGTCACGTGACCGGAAATTAGAGGAAAACCGGAAGTCTTTTTATGGTAGATATAAGCATCAGTTCCGAAAGTTTATAACTGAAAAATTTCACATTTGTCATTTGAACGGTTTTCGAGATGTTGAACTGTCAAAACGTCGTGGGAAACCCTGTATCATATTTAAAACATTAGTGCTAGTATACATGTAATTGACTTTAGCCATAAAGAAACTTCTATTTGTGATATAATGAATGATTTTTTTCTGAAAGACTGCAAGAAAATTAAGTGTTATGAAACATATTTGGGCTATAATGAATTTATTATAAACGCAAAAAGTAATTTTAGGAATGTATAATGGGGAAAACAGAAACCGTAGTGGTTGAAATACACTTTGAGCAATTACGAAATTATTCTAATTTTATAAATATAATTAAATTTTGTTCCATTTTTGTCCAGAATACTATCAAACGGGAGAAACTACATAGAGCTATGAAATAAAGGATCATAAAAGTTTGATATTAAAACCAGGTCGCTCAACGCAATTAGTGAACTCAATTAAATTTGTTAGCGTAACTCGTGCACTAAACGAAGCAACATAAGATCTTTTACATAATTAAAACTTAACCTACCATTCTATCTAAAAAATTAATTAGACTACAATTTTATACTCACCCTACGGCTATCAGGTATCTGTGGAAAAACAAAATCACTTGCAGTTAATAAAACTTTATAAGGACCTTTCGTTAACTTCTTTTTTAAAAATTGTTTTCGTATAAACGCAGCAAACGCCACTAAAATTAATACAAACGTAAACGAGCATCCAAAAATAATTAAAACGCTAACAAGATTTCTTAATTCAGTTTCACAGCCTTCACACTCGTCATTACCTTTATGTTTAAGTGTCCACTCGTCTAAATTCTCGAAAATCTTATTTATAACAAATTTACTATTACTATTATTACGACCGGATATTAATAAAGGTCTCCACGTACCCTCGTCCCTTAAATCTAATAAAACAAATTTCGCATCTTCTCTTCTTGTTCCTTTTAAAGCAAAATTGGCTTGCTTAATCCGGCGCACCAAAACACTTTCAACGCTTATATTGTAAACAAAATTCGAACTAATATTTCCAAAGAGATTCTCGCTGAACACTAAAATAAATCTTTTTGTTGCTAAACTAATTTCGTTTGTAGTGAAGTTCCAATTTCTTTGATGAAATTCACTCGAAGTATTGAATTCGTCGTCAAAGCTCGATAACCATGATGGAAGAGTGGAGATATCCAAAAAAATTGTTAACGTATTATGATCTCTAGCTAAATTTAAATGGTCGATTGCATTTAAAATGGTTTGTCCAATTTCTTTTACCGAAGCACATACAATCACAGCTGAAATAGAAAAACATATCAATTTAAATATCTCAAGGAAAATAGAAAAATGTGAAAAGCTTTATAGAAAAGATAAGGAGATGTGAGAGTTTTAGGCCAAGAAGACTGATATAAAATTGAACAGCACTCAAAAATTTACTTTCCATTGCTTTTTATTTAATGAAAAACTTTTATCCACATTAAACTTTTGTGGTTGAAAAGGTCAGGAAAATCGAATTTTTAAGCTGTTTTCCAAAACCGTAAATATATAAATTTGGAGTTGTAACAGATTTTTGTGACACCTCTATTTTGGCTTTACACAATAAAGGAAAACGAAATTCCATTTGCTACATGTCAGACTATATTTGTTTTGTTTTCGAAATTTCCTTTTTGTCCATTTCAAGCACTTTTTGTCTGTATATTATTAAGCCGCTGTGAGGGTTTTTAGTACGTTTAAATATGCATTTTACTCCATTCTTCTGGCACTATTGTGCAGTGTTACGGTTTATTTGGACATAAACACTCTTGACTGACAATAGTAGCTGCTAATTAATTCTTGAAGCTAAATTAACGACAAAAACAAGTGTTTCTAGTATATGTTCCATTACAGCCATTCTTAAACGCTTTCGTATTAGCATAGACAACATATGGGAACAAAATTAAATTTAGTAATTTGGTTTTAACAGTCTCATATATTAAAACTATCAGCTTATGTTAGACGCTGAACCCACTCTGGATGTCGCGTAAGCTAATTAAATTATGCGGGTTGCCGACTAAACTCACTCGAAAGAGCTGTTGGTCGTTGTTAGTTGTAAAATTTCTGAAATAAGGTTCAAACGTTTTACACTTACCATAACAAATACTTGTATAAGTGCAACTGTTGTGAAGTAGATGCTAAAAACTAAAAATTAATTGTATTAATTAATTTATTAGTTACATATAACTACAAAACAGTTCACGAAATTAAAAACGGTGGATATTAGCTCAAAATCCGATGTGGTTTACAAGATGGATGTAATAACTGCGAGGGTGTCTATATAGGTCTGACGAAACAGTAACTATCTAGATGGGTACAAAACCACAAACAGGATTGCTTTGATCGAAACAAAAATTAAAAAGATAAAACAGCGTTAGCGAGTCACTGTTTCCATTGTAAACACAATTTTAATTTTACGGATATGACTATTTTAGTGACTGAACAAAATCTACCTAAGCCACTTTTTTTGAAAAAATCTATACAGTTCGGAGAGCCTAATACAATTAATAAAAAAGAAAATTTCCTCCACTAGCACATCATCATGTTATCATAATTTAATTCGTTAATGTAGATATATATTATCTGTGTAAACCATCTACAATTGTGTAGTCGTAACAACTTAATATGTTTTTAAAAATTTCAACTATCATAAATTTTACATGTATTTATTGTTAACTGTGATACCTTGAGGGGGCTGTGTCAAATAAAATTTTATATAATTGTAACATGGCGTCCTTTACGTATGTTTTTTGGAATAAATTATTCGCGGAGCACCCTATATTTCAAATTACAAAAGATTGCGCGATATTGCACCACAAATAATTCATTAATCACCGCTAACGTGTATTTCTAAAAATCAGTAAGTTTTTGCACGTCAGAGTAATTCAAACCAATCCAATAACGGCATCCTCCGCACGGTAACCACGAAGCGGCCCACAGATTCACCTTTATAAACCCGCAACGCACTGCAGAGACCCCCTTCTCTACGAGACCTGAAGAAGACGAGAATAACCCCCAGACCAGAAGAAGATGAGCCTGAGACCAGACCGAGAAGATAATTGAATGCACTTCGTTTCGTTCATTCATCCGTACCGTACGTGAAATACCTGCTCGATCGTGACCGAGACCGCCACGCCGTTCCTGATATCCAGTAGCCGCCAGTACCGATTGCTTCTTGTAATCACCGACCTGTTAATCGCCGCCGCGGAGTCCAACGTGATCGTATGACCACGCGCACCACCTTACGCCGGGCGGCCTAAAGTTTGTTACCGAACTGCCATTAAAAGACACGTAAGTTGTAGAGTTATATAATATAACAATTTACAAAAAATCACTACAGAACGTAAATAACGACGGGCTTAGTCTCCAGGAGTTATAACGTTAACATTACACAGGGTAGATTCCGACGTCACTCGCTAACACCTGAGGAGGAAGGTTTGATACAGGGCTGTAAAGACCTACGACCTTTTCTTAGTCAAACAGGTTAGACAGGCAGCTGCCTACAGTTTACTGTTGGAGCTAAGGCCCCCGCTTACTACACATACCTACACCACCTTGTCAGGTTGCGATGACGCACCCTGTATATAGGATGTTGTAATGACGTGTATTACGTGTTCTGAGCACGAGTGTATTGAGTTTGAATGGAAAAAAAAAAATTTGTGTGTATATAATGTGTGTGGGTGTATGATACGCCACTGGAATTTTAGGAAAGATATTATTTAGTATGTAGAGACGTGTATTTGAATGTTATAAAGACTTTAGTGTTGGAATAATTAGATTTTGATGAATGTAAATGTGAAGAGAAATTTGTCTATGGGACGATAATGCTTTCCACTGGATTGCTTCTGTTTTGCTGCTGATAAAGAAAGGAATGTTGTTGGATAGATGGATAATCTTGATTAGAAAATGTGAAGAATAAGTGTAGAATGTTTTAGAAAATATGTAGAGAAAGATTGGGTATGTTTTAAGTACTAATTTCAGAAAGTTTTGTAATGTGGTGCAATTGTGTTGAGAATAAATGTGTGTATATGGAATTTGAGACATTAGACTGTACTGATTTTTGCAAATGTTGCGGAACGAGATCGAGCGCAGAGTGGAGATAAGTGTTAAAAGTTGCGTAATGGTCCAGAGGGGCCACTGAATGAATGTAGTGACGAAAGATGATTTCTTCGTGAAGTAATTGTGAAGTTTGTAAGTGAAAACAAATATGGCGATGTATTGTAATTACACGCGTGCTTGTATAGAGGGAAGCAGTTGTTGGAAGTATACATTTTGAGTGAATATTATTGGAGAATATAACGCGGAAGGAAGACATGTTTAAAGATGGATGACTGAAGTTATAAATAGGGAAGTGAGAGATTGGAGTTAGTTAGTTAGTTGAAGTTAGAGGTAGGAAGTGAAGCTTTCGGTCTTGGCTGTTGCTTGTGAAGGTTGGCGGAAGGCGCGTGCGAGTTAGTGTGGGGGATAGACTGTGACGAAGTCGGAGTATATTTGTGAAATTTTAATGCGGCAGTAATTGTTTAATTAACTGCGTTACCCGAACCGGGGATAAATTAAAAAAGAAATTCATAAACAATACCATAGTTAAAAATTGAAGTTGAAGGTAAAAATTAGTTTGTTTATCTTCAAGAAAATATTAGGGCGTAAGCAGATCTGAATAAAGTTAACAGTTGTTACGTAATAGTGATATCAAGTTTAGCGCGTCTTCTGATAACGAGATTTAGTTAAAAAAAAAAAGTATTTATGAGACCACCTGTAAAGTAAACGAAGCGTTCGTTGTATTATAAACCAATGTGTAAGTAACGTTATATGACATTGAAAGTTTTATTCGTATAAGGGACTAAATTTGTGAAAAGGTTGCAAGAAATTTTAACAGGCAACCAAAGGTGTACCGTTATTACGTGTTACTAGACTATTTGTGGGAGTAATAACCTTGCATTGTGAATTACTCGCGAGTGCACAGAAGGATTAAGTTATGTGAAGCGATTGTTATGTGCTTCAGGCGATTTTAAGGAATTACCAATGGACTACACATAATTAATTTACGGAAGAAAGAAGAAAGAAAAGCCAAGGATTTATGGACAAATTTTTAAGTAAGAGTTAGATTTAAGGTTATGAAAAACTCATTTAAGCACGTTTATCTTTTGATAGATTTATTTGTGTATTGTTGGTTAAGTATTAATTTAGTTCCGAAAGATAATCGTTCTTGAGTAATATTGTATCGTATTGTTTTTTTTTGTTAGTAGTAAGGATTTTTGCAGTAAGGCAAATTGGTATTTTTGGTGGTTTAAGATTTCCACCAAGAGAGTGTAATATATGTAAATATTTGTGGTTGATTATTTTATGCAGGACAATATATATTTATCGTTAAATGTTTTATTCTGTTGTTTATTTAACCAGGTGGTTTACAAAATTGTTATATCAATTTCATTAAGTATAACAAAAGTTTTGAGAAATTATACAGTTTACGAATGTCAAGTACGATTCAAAAGTAAAGTAAGCTTTAATATTTTGATCTGCTTTTATTTAGAAGTTTTCAAAATTAATTATCGAATATTGAACGACAAGATATTTTATTCATTAATAAATAGGAATCTAACGTTATATGTGTATACGAGGGATACGCAGAAAATATTCAGTTACCGTATTATAACTTTTGTTTTGGATATTTTAGTTTACGAGGTGTGTTCAAAAAGTTGTTAATGACCTGGGTAGTGCTAAATTTATTTGAGTTGAATTGTTTTGGACGAGTGTTTGTTTTAGAACCTTCGTATATGAGTTTACCGAGTAAGCACAATCCTACTTTCCACAATCAAGTAGGGTTAATTAACATCCAGCTTAAGACAATTATTTTAGCGAAGTATCGATTGTGGTGGCGCCTAGAGACATATTTTCCCGAATTGAGCTATTTGAGTATAAGTGTAAGGTGTTTGAGCATATCAATCATCCATTTTACTTATTATTTCGACCACGCCCATCTCCCTGTTAGCTGGCTTGGCAACCCGCTTACATTAGTGAGCCTACACGACGCCTAGTGCGGTTTGGACGTGTAACAACCTACAGGCAAACACAATAACAACACACGGTGTCTTTAATCGCAGAAGAATATACAACAAAACCGTTGCATAAATTTGTAAAGAATAAATGTCGCGAAATACCTAGTGCGAAACCGTTTTTAAATAAATTAGAATACCGCCGGAAATTAAAACATTAGATAATCCGTAAATTATCAAATGTTTACCTGTACTAAATAATAAAAATACGACCGCGTGTATATTACGATATTTACCTTAATAAAAGTAAATTCATTTTAGTGTAGCATTTTCCATAGCAAGTACTTCGTTTACTTTATAATTTGTATATAATTGAATTTAGTTGCGCCATTAGGACTTAATCCAGTTGTTTAAATAGTTTAAACGCTTTTTGAGAACAAAACGCGTCCTCAAACCGGTTCTAAACATATAATTATAGTCCAGAGATCTCGCCTTTATTTTACGCAAATCTTCCGCGTATATTTCTTCATTGGAGTACGACATACAAGCTTCAGCGCTCCAGAGAGACTGAAGAGTTTAAACATCCAGTGCGCATAAGCGGGGACAAGTATTGATTTTTTCCCGTGATCTAGAAACAACTCGAGTTCATTGCGCTGGCGCTTCCGACCCATATCTGCTAAGGCTACCGTATACGCTTCTGTAAGACAGGACCGTAATTTAAATATTAAGAATTCATTCCATTTTAAACACGAGTGGAAAAACTAGGTAGGGAATAGATTAAGATATTATATATATATATATATATATTTGTTCACAGAAACGACTTCGCACCCAATAACCAGGCGAAAGCAGAAGGAGTCCCGGTGATATCCACTATATTTAGTTTGAGTTTGTTATTAATATTGTAACATTATAAAATAATATACGTCTTAAACCGCTTTATTATAATTATTTAAAGTGACAGTGTTCAGCCCACTAAATAGTACGAATCCACACCTCGTTTAGTAACAAATATAAACACGACTGAGCATAGCCGAGGCAAAATAAAACCGCGCTGGGTTACACCCAAAGAAAGGCGGTTATATAAAATAACACTCCGACTTCAAAGGATGGGCATTATAACATTATTCTTAACTTCTTATTTTTTCGTAATCAATACAGCTTTGAAGAAGTTTTAATTAATAAAACGAAACGTCAACGTTGATTGAGTTTTAATAGTTGATTGCCTTAGTCTGATACGCGATAATGCATTTTATATATATATATATATATATATATATATATATATACATATATATTGGGATGTATATCCCAAAATTATGTATAACTTAGGGGATATTGTATTAAAAAAATTGCTATTCTTAATTAATTCAGGGGATAGGGTTCTAGGAATTAGTTTTGTAATGATATTAAATAATACATTCATATTAAAATTTTCGTAAGATAACTCAATTACTGTCTTGCAATTAAATTTTAATTCAACTAGGTGTTTTATTCAAACACCTTGTATTATAATATTATAAGCAACTACACAACACATTGTGCACATGCGGATATCTGTTTGTAAATAATGATGTTAAATATGTGCATTGTTAATTTGTTTAAATTCTATACACATGTAAACATCGATGATACGCATAATTCATAAACATAGCCTAGATTGCCAATATGAGATTCATATAACTTACAACGTTATTAATCCTCCTTCTGCTGCGGCAATCTCCAATTGTTAAAGTCCCGTTCTCCAAATCAGCTGTATTGTGGATCCCACGAAGTTGGCTGGCACAACGATGATTGCTATCGACCATGAGCTTCTTCAGGTACATTACTTATTAATTTTTTCCATAAGCACTTTATTTTAATATTGCATATTTTTAATGCAATAATTATCTGCATTCAATTTTATTTATTGACTTTTTTTCATAACACTATTTCAGTATTGAATAATTTTAAATACAATAATTATCTGCATTCAATTTTAATTTATGAACACTTTTCTAATTTCTATTAAATTAATAAACTCGATTTTTGTCTTTAATTAATTTTGTTCATGTTAAAAAAAATAATAACAATATTTCATAATTCATTAGAAATATCAATTTAGCAATTCACTTATTTTAATTAATTAATTAATTACTCTAACCTCACTTTTCTTTTAAGTAGTTTAACTTTGCGAATAGGTTTTGCTTTTATATGAATTAGGTTAGGAAAAAACTTACCAATATTAAATTTTTATTACATGTTCTAAACAAAAGTAACATGCTTTTACCTTCAAGAGTAATAAGAGACTCTCAAGAAAATGTTCAAATGTAGTATAATTTTTTTCTAAAACACCAATTTTGATTAGAACCAATATATAAAACAAACCTGAACTTAAATCTGATTGATTGACCATATTTCTGAAATTTATAATTTATTAATTTTATAAATATCTTCGTTATACAAGGATACATCTTACAGATATTATAAGCATTAAATTCTATATAAAATTTCCCTTAAAATGATACCACATTTGCCATATTTCGCTTTTAAACTACTTTGCTATGATAATTATACTATTTATGCATTTTTGAATACAGAAATTTACTTATATCTAACTTATTCTAATCTCGACAGGAAAACTATGGTCATATTTGGATTCTCTGACCCGAAAAACATAAAGTCACGCTAACTTTAACTTCAACACAGTCAACAATGTAAAATACTATCTCACAATCGGAGTTCAAAATGTCCAATACCTGTCTTCTCAACACATTTAGTCAATTTGCACCAACAATGTTAATTTATGTAGCTACACTTCCATTTAACACAACTATAAGTTACTTTTACACTAATTGTTCAGTACTATTCTTCATAATTTTATCAATTATATAATATTGTCTTTATCGTTAACTTTAATCATACAATTCATTTCATCGACATGTTATCTAATACACACTATTTTCTTTTATTTTAGAACTGAACCAGAACAGGCTTTACCTCTCCCAAATGGATATGATGAACAATATTAAAGAAAATACATAATTGATACCTTCCGTATGTGATAGGAAGCTATTAACATGAAAATTCTCTTGCACAACCATTATAAAAATGCAATAATTGTACAACTTGAATCAAAGTCACAATGTGCTATGTATGTACTCAGTTATATATTATTATGAACCTACGTAACTTGCGATCTTACATATATGTTTATCTAATTTCATCACACTAACTCTAATCTACATACATAATCTAATATATATATATATATATATATATATATATATATATATATATACATACATTTATATATTCATACAGAAAGTTCACACTCTATATCTCTTTCTTGACTCTGCTTATATTTCTAGTTCTCACTTCCTTACGTGTCGGGGCAGTGGACAAATAACTGTCTGGTAGTAGGACGATACCGTTAGTAGGAAATGATACATCGTCCGGGTACGATTTGACGAGTAACGGATCTGTCCGCTATGGTATTACTCAAGAAAACAATACAATTTCCTCTGGTAGACCTGGATACAAGAGCGGTCAAAGTCAAAACAGACAGGCCCCGTTGCTGACGACTGTGCAAGGAATGAATGGCGAGTCGGTACGCGGAATGTTAGAAGTATGAATTTGAAATTGCGAATGTAATGTAAGTAAGGCAGCTTGATATTCTGTGTGTATCAGAGACAAAGTGCAAAGGAAAGTTTTCTGTGGAGATGGAGGAATGCATTCTAGCATTATGGTCAGGAGTTGAGACTGACGTGCATGGCGTAAAAGGAGTTGGGGTGATCGTAAGTGAAAGAGCGAAAAAATGTTTAAAACAGTACGAATTGGTATCTCCCCGGGTAATGTGGATATGAATGAAAGTGGAGTTTCGAAGAATTTTTCTTAATGCATGCTATGCACCGGCGAATGTGATGAACGTATCTAATCCAAACGTAAGAGTAATGATAGTGGGAGATATGAATGTATGGGTGGGTGTACAGAAAGAACATACTGAACGCGACCTGGGAAAATTGGGAGACCAAAGAGCCAATGCGAATGGTGAACGCCTGGTGAACATCTGTGTGGAGAGAAGTGTGTTTGTATCCAATACGCGGTTTAAACATAAAAATGTGCATATGTATACATGGCAAAGAGGTGAATCTAAAAGTATGATTGATTTGATAGTTTATGATGAACGATTTAGAAACCCGGTGAGAGACATAAAAGTAATACGCGGATCGGACTACTATTTGGTTGTATTGAGAGTGTGTTTAGGACAAAAGTGGGTCTGGAGAAGCAAAGCAAACGTAGTGCAAACTTCTCGAAATAGGGTAGAGAAACTAGTAGATAAAGGTGAGAAAATGAAACACGCAGATGCTGTAAGTAAAGTGTTGATTGTGAATGAAACAGTGTAACGAACAAATAAAAGATACTGACGTTGAAAGTGCTTGGATAAGCTTGAAAAACTGTGTTGTCAATTGTGCCAAGCCGATATGTGGAAGAACGGCTGTAGCTAGACAGGAAAAGTGTGCTTATTGGAATAAATCGGTAAAAAAAGGCAGTATGTAAGAAAAAAGATGCATATATGGCGACGATCACCCCAAAAAATGAGACTGAGAAAAGGCGATTGTATGTGGTGTACAGATTAGTAAATAAAGAAGCGAAGGAGGCAGTGAGAATAAGTAAAGAGGAAGTAATGGCTATAGAAGGAGAGACAATGCAAAATGATTTTGCGAAAAACAAACAATTCTTCTGGAAATGGGCCAAAAATACAAAACGTAGCCCAAAGCAGAACGCTGCAGGAGTGACCAATACGACCAGCGAAATAGTATGGGACGATTGTGAAGTGAGCAATGGAAGACTGAAAAGTTAAATAAGAAGAATGTAGAAGAAATGGTGAATAAGGTATGGAGGTGCAAAGCTTAAACGAAGATGGTGTGAATTATTCAGTGTATGCCTGAAGTGTGGAAAAGTCCCGAGGGATTGGAAGAGCGCGATCATTCTACCACTGCATAAGGGTAAAGGGAACAAAAGTGATTGCAAGAACTTCGGAGGAATAAGTTTGCTCAGTGTACCTGGCAAAGTGTTTGGAAGAATACTGGTTGATAGAGAACGAGAAACTACTCAAACTAAGGTTTGGGATGTACAGAGTGACTTCATGCCGGGGAGAGAAAGTGTTGATCAGATGGTTGCTCTACAGCGGGTGATCCAAAAGGGTTTAAATGTCAAAATTAAGTTGTACTGTGCGTTTATAGAAATGGAGAAAGCATACAACAGAGCGAGTAGGGAGAAGCTGTGAGAAATATTAAATGAACATGGCGTAAATAAAGGTCTAATACAACGGTAGCCGGGCATGTGTTAGGGTGAGACTAGGTGAGAGTTAACACTTTAATATTGAGCAAGAGGTGCGACAAGGCTGTGTAATGTCACCGGGGTTGTTCAATGTATACATAAATAAATGTGTTAGGCAAGCATGTACCGATACGGACGGTGTAGTGGTTAGTGACGTAAATGTACGAGTTCTGGTGTATGCAGATGACAGTTTTATTAAGTGACAGTGCGTATGAGCTACAAACTGCTCTGAAGAACAAAACTAAAATTGTGTTGTTCAATCGGGAAGCTGGAAGGAGAGTAGAATATTTACTCTGCAAGATGAAATTGTGGAACAAGTGGACGAGTTGGTATATCTGGGTTGTGTGTTTACTGCAGATGATACAATGGATGACGAGATTGGACGAAGGGTCAATGCTGGAAGAAAAGTATGTGGACGATAATGAGAAACGAAAGCATGAGCATAGCTGCGAAACGAGCAACCTATAATGGCGTGTTTGTCCCGTCAGTACTGTATGGAAGTAATACATGGGTATATCAAAAAAGCACGAAAGAAAAATAAATGCCGTGGATATGAGGTTTGTGAGAAGCGCATGTGGTAAAATGAGAAGGGATAAGATCATGAATGAGTGTATAATGAGGGAGTGTGGCAAGGAAAATACGATGATGGATAGATATAAAAGTAGTGCATTACGCTGGTTTGGTCACATTGCGTGAATGAACAACGCAAGGTTAACGAAGCAAATATATGTGGGTGAGGTTAGAGGACAGACCGTGTCTGGTAAGCCGCGTAAACTTGGCTGAATGTTGTAGAATGTATGATAAAAGGAAGAAAGATAAGGAGTTTTAAAAAGAAAAGGGCATGTCAGAGACAAAGTATGAGTCTTGTGGAAGCTAGGGAGGTATGTAGAGAACGGAAAGCATGGAGAAGCATTGTGAATGAAAAATAAATAGGAGGCAGGTTTTGTTTTGCCTACCCCGCAAGGGAATGGAGTAAAGGTTATGTTAAAAGATTACAAGTAGTATTTGAGAAAATAAATATAATTCCTAAAGGTCGCACTGATCGTTATGTTTGTTTCAATTTTAAGATAGGAATGAGTAATGAGAATGAGTAATTTCGTGTAGAAAGTAAACTAATAGACTTAATTATTATTTTTCCAAGTAGGGTGATATTTATTTACTTCAGTATGATGACAATTATAAACATTAAATCATATTTATACCAGGGTAAATTCGAAAGTATACTACTACGTCTTACTATTTTGGTTTTATGAGTATACAAGGCGTGGTTAATAATTTTACGACAAAGTATATGTTTCAAAATTTCTTAATGCTTTGAGAGATGTTGTTTTGAACAGTATTTAAAGATTTCTAAGATATAATTGACGTGTATGTGTTTGTTGTTTTGGATTACAATAACTTTATTAAGATTGTTGGGACAAAATTTAACGTACTCTTTTTAAGCAAAAGGGTGTGGTACGTGTGGGATGTTTGAGTTTGAATTGTGCTACAATTCTTTCACAGTCATTAAGATTAATTTAATAAATCGCCTAGTACTATTTATTTCGGGAAAATTTCAGATTGTAGTGGCGCTTAAAAACTATTTTCCGAGTTGAATGCTATTTGTTTGTTTTATGGTTAGTGTAAGGTGTTTGAATGTAGATCTATGACATTTTACGTCTTATCTCGAACCCGTCCACCTCTATTGTAGTTAGTTTGGCAACCTCGTTTACCTTGATAAGCTTTCACAATGCCTATTGTGGTTTGACCGTGAAAAGATGTAGCACCATGTTATTACTTCTTTTAAATACATGTTTTAAATTTCTTTTTGCTTTTATGGCTTTTTTATGTTGTGCATTTCATTACATTTTTTACAGATTTTTGGAATATGCGCTTTTAGTACAGTCGTTAGTAAAGAATGACGTATCTAAATTTTATCTTAAAAAACCTCAAAACCATACTGGGTGTTTCATAATTTAATCCGAATTATCATATTGCCAAACAGGCATAACTCAATTTTTTTTAATGGAATTTTTTTGTTGGAACTTGATAGAATTTAAATTCTATACTAAAATGTATAAAGTTTGTGTGTCATAAATTTAACTACCCAAAAATTTTTAGGGGCTCGTGTTGAAACAATGCCTTAATTCGGAACCTTCAACAAGCCGCTTAAATTTTAAATTATATTTTTTAATTTTGCATATTCAAAAACCTTTGAATGGGTGGTCACGTGAAAAACTGTTAGATGTAATGGTGGTACCGTCGATAATTTCTGTCGGTGGGGGTGGTACAGAAGACAGTGACTGAATTATGATGACAGTGATTAGGGAATCTGCTAATAGTTTTGTGTACAAATAAAGGTTTTTTGAAAAACAAAAAACTGCAAAATTTCAGTTTTTGGATTTTGTGAAGTAAAGTTCTTCTTTTTTGTGTAAAATTAAAACTTAAAACGCTTTTCGAATCCAAAACATCCTCAAATTTCAATTTTCTTAACTAGAATTCTTTTTTTTGTAATACAATTATAGTTAAAAGTTACAAAAATAACTGAAAATAATAGTTGTCAACTTATAAAAAATATAATTTAAAATTCAATTATATAAATTGTATATAAATATTTTATATAGGAAGTCGGGATCATCACTTAACTTAATTGTTTATATCGTCACAATGAATTTATGCATATTTTAAATAAATGAGAATTATTCAATTTAATTTAGTTAATTAAAATTATTATTAATTAATAAAATTAATAACAATTTTTAATTACATATTTACTTTTGAGCTTATTCGTTCATAACAAATAATTTGGTTAAGTTTGTACCATTTTAAAAACGATATAAGTAAAAAAAAATTGAAGTACCGCTCTGTAAATAATTTTAAGTCGATATTTACCATTTATGTAAACATGCCGATGCACATTTGCATCTACTTCACCATCCGTGGGGTATATACAACAAATTTATTTCCGTCTTCGTCATATAACATGTGTAAAAACGACAAAGTTGCATATTCGCCCGTAGTGATTGAATAAAAGCACTAACCCGCTATCGGAATTCTCTCATAATTTCAACTATACCTGTTAATTAAATAGCTTAAATTTAAGGGCTTCCAACTTATATACTTTCAGATCCTCTGACAACAATGGTGTGATAACCAATAAAAATTAGGAGATGATTGATCGATATATTACAAAGGTAAATTGCATCATGGTCTAGATCAGGAAGGTACATTGAGAACTCCTTTTGAACAGATCGTGAGGGAGGCAGAGACATATCCATAGATATAATTAGTAAAGCATTTCTTGTTGGACGCCACTCAATTTATAGGTTTAATAATTAAAATACAACAAAAATTGAGAAAGTTGTACATTAAAAGCACAAGTAATCCGAATAATACTAAACAATTGGATTTATATCTATATTTAAGTAAACCAAAATGTCTGAATAATTCCAGCATAAAATAACTAAACCGATATTTCTCGTAAAATTTTACAATTTTAAGATTACTAAATTGAACACAACTACACAAGCTTATAATCTACATTTACATAAAATTCAAAATGCAATATGATCAACACTCTATTCAAGAATAAAACGTATACTGATGTATGTCAACAAATATTACAGTACGATTGGTTATGAACTCAAATGTCTTTATCTTAGGAACAGAAATCAGCTGTTTCTTCGTAACCATATCAAACTAACACTACAGAGATATGTTATTTCCTTAAATGTATATTGCAATAAAAGTATACGTATTACTTGCATGTACTTAAAATAAATATATTAAATTTGTCTTAAAACGAACTACAGTTTGAGAAGTTTGTTTTCCATTCATAAAATAAACATACAGTGCTAGCCGATAATTTCCAATTATCCTCAATAACGTACAAAGAAACGAAATGTCGGCTCAAACCTCAAAGCCAGATGTTATTCCATTTCCAATAACGAAAGGTAGACCAGAGTACTAACAGCATGCGATATCGGCACAAACCAAAGGTACCTCCATTCTTAATCTTTCAAGATAAAATTGCATATCAACTACGCCATTTTATTAAACTTTATGACGTCACGACCACGCTTTTGCAAATACGAAATTTATCAATATTTCAGCTTTTGCTTAACACAAGCGGTTTCTTTAATGTACAGGCGCACCCTTGTACCCTATTAAATATAATGTATACAAAAATGTAATTAAAGCCTCACATACCTTACACAAGAGAGTAAAACTTAAAACGTAACGTAAGGAACTGTACGGCAGAATAAAAGGAAAGGAAATGAAATAAGCTGTTCTGTTCGCGTTTGCGCACAAAGCATAGACCATAACATATGTACAGGGACGTTCGTAATTATGTACATTAAAGAGAAAATATCGAAATACACCAAAATTTAATTTATTATCTATTGATAATTCGCAGTTTATCAATCTTAAAAATATACTGTTTGCGACAAAGATGTGCAATGATAGGACTTAATAAAACATGCCTTTCACAAAGTTACACAAAGAAGCACAAAAGAACGATGCAGGAGGTTAATAAACTACGTAAAAATAGATTTAAGTGGAGAAGGGTTACCTACGATCCTCTTGAAGAGACTAACGATGGTGTCATCGTTAGTCTCCTCATGAGAATTGTTGGAACGCAGTTCATCAGTGAAGAGTTCTGCCGGCACTTTTCACTAAACGTTTTATCAATGGAGAGATTAAAAGTAATACTATTAATCCTAAAAGTTTAAAGAACGAATTTAAATGTTGAATTAACTACGTATTTAGATGTAGATTCTCCAGATCAAAAGAAACCTAAAAGCTAACGTGTTCGAACACACCGTTCTAGTCGTGTCGTATGTTCAAAAATTGGTGGTCTCCATCAAAAATGTGAGATGGGCCCTTCTTAATGTTTATGTCCCACACACACAACGTCAATTTAGCCTCATAAATTTTATCAAAATTAAATGAAAGATTCAGTATTATAAAAATAAATACCAATACAATCATGGGAAGAAATTGTAACTCCACTGAAGATCCTCAGATGGATCGAAACGGATCGATAGCAAAGAATCCAGAATTTTGAAGTAATTTGGGATTTTTCGTGGGGGAAGTCAATCTGGCAGATTGCTTCGATTTTTTCAAAACGGAAAAGGGAACTTTACATATTACGCAAGGCAATCTTGTAAAGAACCAGCGTCCTTTACGTATGCGTTTTAGAATAAATTATTTGCGGACCATCCTATATCTAAAATTTCAAAAGTTTACGCGATATTGCACAACGAATAATTTATTAATTACCGCTGACGTGTATTTCTAAAAAACCAGTAAGTTTTTGCACGTCAGAACGATTACAACCAATCGCATAACGGCATCCCCCGCACGGTAGCCGCGAAGCCGCCCACGGATGCACCTTTATAAACCCACGACTCGCGTGAAAAGATGATGAATCGATGAATCGAGGTAGATTCAAGTCAAGCCGATATCCAGCAGCCGCCACCGCACCGTTTGCTTCGTGTAAGCACCGACCTGCTAATTACCGCCGTGGATGAATCGAAGTAGATTCAAGTCAAGCCGATATCCAGCAGCCGCCACCGTACCGTTTGCTTCGTGTAAGCACCGACCTGTTATTCACCGTCGAAGAGTCCATCGCGATCGTGTGATAACGCGCACCACCTCGCACCGGGCAACCTAAAGTTTAATCCTGTACTGCCATTGATAGACACGTAAGTTGTAAAGTTATAAAATCTGACAATTTACAATCAAACACTACAGAACGTAAATAACGCCGGGCTGAGTCTCCAGGAGTTATACCAAGTTTACTAACACCTAGAGTGCCACGCAGGGGTAACCCCCGACGTCACTCGCAAATACAAAGTACACTAACACCTAGAGTGCCACGCAGGGGTGACCCCCGACGTCACATCGCAAACACTTGAGGGTGAAGGGTTGTTACAGGGCTGTAAAGACCTGCGACCTTTCCCTTAGTCTATCCGGTTAAGACAGGCCGTCGCCTACGTCTTCTGAGTATTACTGAGATCCCGCTCGAAACTCATACATACAATACATACAGACAAACACAATAACCGTACACGGTGTCTTTAATCGCAGGAGAGTACACCCGAAATCGGTTGCATAAATTCTTAGTCAATATAACCATCGCAAACACCTAGTGTGAGATCGTTTGTAAATAAATTAGATAGTACGTAAATTATCCAATATTTACCTTAAACCTATTAAAGTCGTTTTAGAGTAGTTTTAATATCAAGTATTTTGTTCCCTTGATTGATTGTAGATAATTAGACTTAGTATAGAAATCCGTAATTAATTCCGTTAAATAAATAATCTAATTGCCTAATCAAACCGGTTAGAATTAAAGAAAGATAGTCCCGAGATCTCGCATTTGCATACGCGCATTTCGCGTGTATTATTTCCTGGGAGTACGACATACTCGCTTCAGCGCTCCAGAGTTACTGAAGAATAAATGATTATGCCATGCGTATAGGCCGAGAACGATATCGATTTTCTCCGTCCGAGGTCGTTACACTGGCGCCGTTGAACGAAACTACTTAAAGCAACGGTACCAGCTTCTGTAAATACAGGACCGTAACATAAATTTTACCTACTAGGTAAGGAGTAGATTAAAATAATATCTCTGTTCACAGAAGCGACTACGCACACAGTAAATAGCCGCCCACCAGGAGAACGAGTGTGAAGAGCCGCCAGGACCAAGAAGCACAAATACATTTTGAGTTGTTATTAATACCAGTTTTTTTATATTGTTAAATTTATTTAATATACTTTTTAAAATGCTTTAAGATATTTATTTAAGGTGATAGTGTCAGCCCACTAGTTAAGACGAACCACACCCCGTTTATAATAAATTATAAACACGATTGAGCAAAGCCGAGGCCAAATAAAACCGCGTTGGGTTACCAAACCAGAAGGCGCGTAAATAATAATCATTTAATTAAAACCGTAATAGGGGGGCAATACAATCTAAATCAGCCTTTGGCCTTGATAGAATATACTGTTCGAACAACATAATTCCTTCCTTAAGATCAGCTACGTTTCACAGTTCTTTCTCAGATATGGCACTTTCTGTTTCGTTTACTTTTTTCGAGCACGATCAACAAAACACCTAATTGGAAATTCAGTAATCATTTACTTGCAGACAACAATTTAATTGAAGCCATAAATGAAGGAATGCAATGCAAATGTCGATGATGGTATAACAGTATCTTGGTAGGATTAACTCAAACTGAAGATTAAGGAAGTTGCGATACTCTATCAGAAACTTATACAAAAGAAATATCGACATTTAAAAGTTATAGAAACAGTTACAAATATTCAACCAAGACAACAGAAATGGGACTGAACACACATAAACGATTTAATCGAAAAAACAAAAGCTGCATACTTTGTCTAAGAGAAAAGCAATTAAGGCAACAAAATATGAAATGTTTGTTCAATGCGACCGACAAATTTGAGGCACGAAGATGAGGTTATCGAAAACCCTTTGGAGCTATCTAAAGTGGCAAATGGCCTAAAAAAAAATGTATGGAAAAATATAGATAAAAGTCAAAAACTCTAGATTGTTGTAAGAAAACCTCAATACGCTATCTGAAGTAAATAGACAGAGTACGGACCGACCAATTACTGCAGACGAATTAACAATAATGCTCAAGCCAAACAAAAATAGTACTCCTGGGATAGATGACTCAACGGTTCAGTTTTATACGTATTTAAGGAACATTTTAAAAAGTAAATCCTATCAAATGACTTAAGCGGCAACCAAAATGAACTACTTACTCAAATCAACCCTCGCCACAGCGGGGTCACTTAATGGAATTATGTAAGAAGCAGAATAAGGACACCTTTCGACGCTATTTTGTTATTTGTGACGTTATTTAACCTAGGGACTTTCCGGGACACGGGTGTAGTTGGAATTAAACTCGGCCTTGGGGTTGACCTCGGGCTTGAACTTGAGACTAGCCTTGGGGCCCGGCATTGGAAATGGCCTTGAGCACGGCCAAACACGCAAACACGACAACATGCAACTACACTGACATGCAAACGCGAAGACATGCAAACACACATACTCGAAAACACACAAACGCGAAAACACGAAATCAATCATACACGAAAACACGCAGACGCTAAAACGCTCAAACACGGCAGCACGAAAACAAGCAAACACAAAAACATTCAGACACGAAAACACGAGAACATGCAAATACGCAAACACGCAAACGCGAATACATGCCAACACACAAATACGAAAACACACAAACGCGAAAACACGAAATCAATCAACCACAAAAACACGCAAATGCGGAAACACGTATAAGTTAAAAAGCTCAAATACGTAAACACGGAAACACGCAAACACGAAAACACGCAAAAAACCCGCAAACACGGGAACATGCAAACACAAGAACACGAAAACACGAAATCAATTAAAAACACGAAAACACGCAAACGCCAGAACGCACTAACACGGACACATGAAAACACGCAAACACAAAAACTTTAAAACAAGAAAACACCCAAACACTAAATTATGCAATCACACAAACACGCAAATGCGAATACATGCAAACACAAACACGCAAACGCGAAACCACGAAATAAATCAAACAGGAAATCAAGCAAATACGGAAACAAGCGTATGCTAAAATGCTCAAATACGGAAACACGGAAACACGCAAACACCAAAACATGCTAACACATAAACACGCAAAACACGCAAACACGACAACATGCAACTACACAGACATGCAAACGCGAAAACATGCAAACACACATACTCGAAAACACACAAACGCGAAAATACGAAATCAATCATACACGAAAACACGCAGATGCTAAAGCGCTCAAATACGGCAGCACGAAAACAAGCAAACACAAAAACATTCATACACGAAAACACGAGAACATGCAAATACGCAAACACGCAAACGCGAATACATGCAAACACACAAATACGAAAACACACAAACGCGAAAACACGAAATTAATCAAACATGGAAACACAAAACCATGCAAACACAAAAAGATTCAATCACGAAAACACCCTAACACGAAAACATGCAAACACGCAAATACGAAAACATGCAAACACACAAACACGAAAACACGAAATCAATCAAATACGTAAACATGCAAATGTATAAACACGCGTAAGCTAAAATGCTCAAATACGGAAACTCGGAAAGAAGCAAACATGAAAACACGCAATCACGCAAACACGCAAAACACGGAAACACGAGAACATGCAAATGCGACACACAAACACGAAAACATGCAAATACGGAAACACGCATAAGCTAATATGCTCAAATACGGAAACATGAAAACACGCAAATACAAAAATCTTCAATCACGAAAACACGTAAACATGCAAACACGAAAATGCGAAAACATGCAAGCACACAAGCACGACAACACGCATCCGAAAATGCGAAATCAATCAAACACGAAAACACGAATAAGCTAAAATGCTCAAATACGGAAACACGAAAACACGCAAACATGAAAACACGCAAACACGAAAACACGCAAACACCAGAACATACAAATACACCAACACGCAAACACGCAAACCTAAAAACAGGCAAACACACCAACACGCCAGTGCGAAAACATGCAAACACACAAACTTGAAAACACTCAAACGCGAAAACACTTAATCAATGACGGAAACAGGAAAACACGTAAACACAAAAACATTCAATCACCAAAACACGCAAACACGAAAACACGCAAACGCGAAAACACGTAATCAATCAAACACGAAAACACGCAAATGTTTAAACACGCGTAAGCCAAAATGCTCAAATAAGGAAAAACGAAAACACGCTAACACGCAAAACACGGAAAGACGAGACCATGTAAATACACAAATACGCATACGCGAAAACATGCTAACTCACAAACACGAAAACACGCAAACGCGCAGACAAGAAATCATTCAAACAGGAAAATACGAGAACATTAAAACGCTCAAACACGGAAACACGCAAGCCCGCAAAGACGAAAACACGCAAACACGAAAACACGCAAACACATAAACACGGAACATGCAAATCCACAAACACGCAGACGCGAAGACATGCAAACACACAAACACGAAAACACAAACGTGAAAACACGAAATCAATCAAACACAAAAACAAGCAAACTCGCAAACACGAGAACATGCAAATACACAAACACGCAAACGCGAAGACATGCAAACACACAAACACGAAAACAAGAAATCAATCAAACAGGAGAATACGAAAACGCTAAAATGCTCAAACACGGAAACACGAAAACACTCAACCAGGAAAACATTCAAACGCGGAAACGCACAACTATGCAAAACACGTAAATACAAAAACCTGCCAACACACAAACACGCAAATTTGAAAACATGCAAACACACAAATACGAAAACACGCTAACGCGAAAACAGGCAAACACGCAAACGCTAAAACGCTCAAACACGGAAACACGAAAAACACAAAAACATTCAAACACGAAAACGCGCAAACAGAAAAACATGCAAACGCACAAACAAGCAAATGCGAAAACATGCAAACACACAAATACTAAAATACGCATCAATTAAACATGAAAACACGAAATCAATCAAACACGAAAGCACGCAAATGCGGAAACACGCATAAGTTAAAATCCACAAACACGAAAACACGAAACACGCAAACATGAAAACACGCAAAACCCGCAAACACGAGAACATGCAAATACACAAACACTCACACGCGAAAACATGCAACAACACAGATACGCTAATACGGAAACATGTATAAGCTAACATTTCCAAATACGGAAACACGAAAACACGCAAACACGAAACACGCAAACACGCAAACACGAAAACACCCATAACCCGCAAGCACGAGAACATGCAAATACACAAGCAGGCAAACTCGAAAACATGGAAACACAGACAAGAAAACACGCAAATACGGAATCACGAATAAGCTAAAATGCTCAAATACAGAAACACGAAAACACGCAAATACGCAATCACGCAAAACAAGCAAAGGGGGGAACATGCAAACACACAAACACGAAACGGTGCAAACGCTAAAACACTCAACCACGGAAACACGCAAACCCGAAAACATTCAAACTCGGAAACATGCAACTACACAAAACACGCAAACTCAAAAACATGCAAACACAAAAACCCGCAAATGCGAAAATATGCAAACACACAAATACGAAAACACGTAAACGCGAAAACACGAGATCAATCAAACAGGTAAATACGGAAACTTTAAAACGCTTAAACACGGAAACACGCAAACCTGAAAACATTCAAACGCGGAAATACGCAACTACACAAAAGACGCAATCACAAAAACATGCAAACACGAGAACACGCAAATGCGCAAACAAAAAATCAATCAAACACGAAACATGCAAATGCGGAAACACGCGTAAGCTAAAATGGTCAAACACGGAAACACGAAAACACGCAAACATGAAAACACGCCAAAACGTAAAACACGCAAACACGAGAACACGTAAACGCGAAAACAAAAAATCACCAAACACGAAAACACAAATGCGGAAACACGCATAAGCTAAAATGCTCAAACACGGAAACACGAAAACACGCAAGCATGAAAACACCAAAACAAGCAAACACGAGAACGTGCAAATACATAAACGCGCAAACGCGAAAACATGCATTCACACAAGCACGAAAACACGCAAACGCGAAAACATGAAATCAATCAAACAGGAAAATACGAAAACGCTCAAACACCAAAACACGCAAACCGGAAAACATTCAAACGCGGAAATACGCAACTACGCAAAACACGCAAACACAAAAACATGCAAACACGAAAACACGTAAATGCGCAAACAAAAAATCAATCAATCACGAAAACACGCAAATGCGGAAACACGCATAAATAAAATGCTCAAACGCGGAAACACGAGAACACGCAAACATCAAAACATGTAAACGCGCCCATACGTAAAACACGCAAACACGAGAACACGCAAACGCGAAAACAAAAAACTACCAAACATTAAAACACGCAAATGCGGAAACACGCATAAGCTAAGGTGCTCAAACACGGAAACACCAAAACACGCAAACACGCCAACACACAAAACACGCAAACACGAGAACGTGCAAATACATAAACACGCAAACGCGAAAACATGCATTCACACAAGGACGAAAACACGCAAACGCGAAAACACGAGATCAATCAAACACTCAAACACGCAAATACGAAAACACGCAAACGCTGAAACGGTCAAACACGGAAGCACGAAAACATGCGCACGCGCAAACACGTAATAATAATAATAATAGTAATAATAGAATAGTAATAATAATAATAATAATAATAATAATAATAACAATAATAATAATAATAATAATAATAATAATAATAATAATAATAACAGTAATAATTTATTATCTATTAATAAGATATATAGAAGGTCACAGACTAACAGAAGTTTTGTCGAAAACATATTCATCTACGTCATAGTAATATTTTTTTAAAAATTACATGAATGTGCATTTTTTTATATTCTTCGGGTAAGTTATTAAATAACTTAATAAAAATGCATCTTGGACTCATGCTGTAAAGAGATGTAGTGTTTGACTAGAAACTTGTAAACAATTTTTATGACAAGTATTATATGAACGAAAATCTTTGTTTTTAAAAAATAAATTGTAGTTATCTTTCACAAACACACAACAACAATATATGTACAAACAAGGCAATATAAGAATATGTAATTTTGAGAATAGTGGTTTACAATGTTCATCGTATCTACTATTAGCTATTACCCATTTTTGAATAGGAAAAATATATTTTGCTTGAGGAGCACAACCCCAAAACAACAGTCCATAAAACATTTTCGATTGAAAAAGGCCTAAGTAAATGTTTTTTAAAATATTTTCGGATACCCGTAGTCGTAACCTTCGTAAAAGATAGCACGTGCTATTAAGTGTCTTGCGTAATAGATTGACATGGTAAGTCTATTCCAATTTGAATTCGAGATCAACTCTTGGGACCTTCACAAAAAAGTTAGGTTCCAGACTTGATGATCCACATTTTATTTGTATTATAATACTCCACGGTGCTGGAGGGCAGCAACCGCAGTAGCGTCGTGCGCTCTTACAGTGTTCTGATTGGAGGGCCTGAGGATAGGCAACGTCGTCTGGTGTCTGATTGGTGGCGGCCATTTTGTTGTGTCGGACGCTCATACTATCTCATAAGACAGGTATAGGACGCCAGAACGTATTCTCGGATCTTCGACCCTCGAGAAATCTTGAAATTTGAAATAATATCCGCTTCGTCGGCCATTTTTGTAAATGGGCGGGAAATTTGAAATAGTAATTTAATAAAGGGCTTTCATACTATCTCATAAGATATGTGTAGGACTCCGGAAGCTGTTCTAGGGTTTTTGCTCCCTTGTCAAGGGGCAAAAATTAATCAAACCAATTATTCGACAATCAAATCAGTAAAACAAACCAAATAAATCAATCTCGAACAAATCAATTAATCAACTCAAATCAAACAATCAGATCAATCTCAATCAAACCAATCAAGAAGCTGAGCTAACAATTTCAGGTAACGATGCTCCCGCTATATATACCTAACTCCTATGGGCAACCACATACTTTCTAGATAAGACTAACCGACACTCAGAGCTCGCACTCTCCTAAACGTGAAAGCACAGGAGTGGGAAGACTCAATCAAGTCTATCTTAATCAAATCATAACTTTCAGCTTACAAAAACCAGCTTACACTTCAAAAATACTCGCTTGGATTAACTAACCGCTTGCTAAAACCAACTGTCATTTCAAAAATACCAAACTGGTTTAAGTTACAACTTGCAAAACCAACTTACGATATAAACATACCTGTCTGGTTTAACTTATAGCGTGAAAAAACTAGTTAAAAATTCGAAAATTCTGGTCCGGTTTCAAAAACAGCGGTTCGATTTAACTTACAGCTTGCAAAAACCAACCCCTAATTCAAAAATACTGGTCTGGTTTAACGTGCATCTTGCAAAAATGCCATTTTCAATTCTAAAACACCGATTTGATTTAAGTTACAGCTTATAAAAACCAACTTTTAAGTCTAAAATACCAAATTGGTTTAACCTATAACTTGTAAAAGCCGACCTTCATTTCAAAAATACTGATTTGGTTTAACTTACAGCTTGCAAAAATCAACGTTCAAATCTAAAATAACAAATTGATTTAACCTACAGCTTGCAAAAACCTTCAATTCAGTTCAAAAATACCGGTTTGGCTTGCACACACACACACACACACACACACACACACACACACACACACACACACACACACACGCTTCTATACCTGTCTTATGAGGTAGCCTTCGATATTGCTGTCAATATACGCACATCAAATTAGCGTGTAACATTATTGCCGCGTTTTGCACACAGTGACAAAAATACGTTTTACAGTTTAATTAGTAAAAATGCTTATACAATAACAAATATAACCAAATTGGAAATGAGACCACTATATTATTTTACATACAAGGAATGTCTTATCGGAAATACCTCTGCCAAAAACGGCACTAGATTTATAAGCAAGCTTGAACGCACTATATCGTTTTTGAAAATGGACTAATGGCTAGGCACAAATAAGCAAACTGATTTTCACTTCCAATTTGGATAATACACATGTGATTTGAAACTAACACCGATTTCATATCGTAAGTTAACTATGGGACCCAACGCTCATCATTATCATTAGATAACCATAATTATAACAGCATTCAAATTAGCGTGGCGTTATTGAAAATGACACATGCTTGGGGACAAACAAATAAGGTGACATTTACTTCCAATTTTGATAATGCACATGTGATTTGAAACTAACACAGATTTCATCTCGTAGGCAACTATAGGATCCTATGTTGTATGTCTTACCCAAGGTTCATTATCATTATCATTACACAACCATAATAATAATAATAATTACAAAACACTGTAGATGTATGGATTCAGGTGTAACAAAAGCGGGTTGATTTCGTGAAGGTTTACAGCAGGTATAGACCGAGATGTGCTGGCTGTGGTGATGAATTATAACATTAAAAATTTGTACAAGTAATTAAATAGAGTAAATAAAATAAGGAGTAAAGATTAAAATAAAAAAACGATCACTTACCAGGGTTGATGTTGACAAATCGTATTGCAAAAATGTATTGACAGGGTAAACAGCTGGGTTTTCTGTTGCTTACAGTCGCGGCTCATTCCCTTTCTGTTTTGTTTATAAAGGAACAACGTAAAGCACTTTCCACCAATCATTATTATAAAGTAATTATTTTCTGGATTTCCCAGTCATGTAACCACAACAACAAACTTTCACTATCCAAATACCTCTTGGGGATTTTCGGAAAAACACAGTAATTACCTAATTAAGCAAAAGGCAGGCAAACCTTAAAACTACATAAAAGACAAGTCGATTTTCATTTACAACTTTGATAATACACTTCAACCAAATTGATTTAAGTTACAGCTTGCAATAACCAACCGACAATTCAAAAATACCAAATTAATTTGACTTACAGGTTGCAAATTCAACTCTTAATTCAAAAATAGCGGCTTGATTTAGCTTACAGCATAAAAATACAATCTTCAAAAACACAAAAAACAGACAACCACACTCTCATGCACACGCACGCACACACACACACACACGCACACACGTACACACGTACGCACGCACGACACACACACACGCAAACATTTTTAGGTTAGGTCAAGATACGTCCAATATTAGGTTAGATTAATAAGCGCACGATTTAGGTTAGGTCAGTACTCTATGTTATTGTTTGTTACATAACTGGTGGAAATACAGAAAATAATTGCTTTGTTAATCATTGCGAAAACTGATTACGGACACACCCAAAAATATTAGGTTAGGTCAATGCTCGCGCGCGAGCCGTAACCTAAATCAAATCGGTGTTTTATAAAGAGGGTTAGTTTTTTGTAAGCTGTAAGTTAAATCAAATCAGTACTTTTGAAATGAGAGTTGGCTTTTGCAAGCTGTGCGTTAAGTGAATTTGGTATTTTAGGCTTGAAATTATGTTTTTTGCAAGCTATAGGTTAAATCAAATCAGTATTTTTGAATTGAAAGCTGGTTTTTTCAAGGTGTAACTTAAATCAAATCGGTATTTTATAATTGAAAGTGGGGATTTTGCAAGCTGCAAGTTAAACCAGACCAGTATTTTTAAATTAAGGTTGGTTTTTGCAAGGTGTAAGTTAAATCGAATCTCAGCTTTTGAATTGAAATTTGGTTTTAGTAATCTGTAAGTTAAACCAAAGCAGTATTTTCGAATTGTAAGCTGTAAGTTAAACCAACAGGTATTTTTGAATTGAAAGTAGGTTTTGCAAGTTGTAACAAACCAATTTGGTACTTTTGAAATGAAAGTTGGTTTTAGCAAGCTGTAAGTTAAGCCAAGCCCGTATTTTTTAATTGTAAGCTGTAAGTTATGATTTGAATGAGATTGACTTGATCGAAATTGATTTGCGCATAATTAATTGTTTTCCCAAGCCTGTGCCCTCACATTTAGTGAGAGTACCAGTTTTGAGTGTCGGTTAGCCTTATCTACAAAGTAAACGGTCGCTCACAGCAGTTAGGTATGTACAGTGGGAGAATCGTTACCTGGAGGTTATGAAGAGTTGTTAGCTTTAGCTTCTTGATTGATTTTATTGAGATTGTTTTGATTGAGAATGATTGATTTGATTGATCTGCTTGAGATTGATTGAATCAACTCATTTGATTGAGATTGGTCTGATTGTATGATTTGATTTGATTAACTGATTTGTTCGAGATTGATTGGTTTGGTTTGATATGAGTAGATATGCTATACCGATCGTAAGCCACTTTTCTACTATACTTTTTCTACGGGTGTTTTGCTCAAGGTCAATTCACGTGCACATTCGCTACCTCCAAGTACATGGTTTTTCAAGGTCGAGGTCATCATACACATTGCCTGCATCAAAGTATATCCCTCAAGGTTATTGAAGTAACTAGATTTGAAAAAGGCACTAGAAAAGTTACTAGATTGGTTTTCAAAGTCAAGGTCATTGACGTTCCCGTACAGATTGTCTGCTTCAAGGTTACGTGGTAGGAAATGGTTGTGGTCGCTCACATTGCCAAGGTTCTTAACGTACACACACCCCGCTTCAAGGTCAAAGTTTATTCTTAGCACTTCAAGGTTACGTATAGGGATCAACCTTCTTGTTTTTCAAGGTCACACGTTCAGGGTTCAATTTGGGGTATATAGGAGAATGATCTGCAACCAAGAAATCAAGGCAGATTCTAAATCAAACTTTGATGGGAAATTTCAACTTTCATTAATATTTTCAAGGTCCGCCCCCTATCCATTCTAGGAAGTTCATTGACCTGTCTCAAGCCCTGAGGAGGGGATCTGTTTCGCAACCCAAGTAGCCGTTTTCCCCCTCTTCAAGGGCACACCTCTGAGAAAAGAACAAAAGCGATCCATTGCTCTGGCCGAGTTAGGGTCATAATTCCTAAAAATAGATTGTTATCTAGCTCAATTTCCAGCTACCCCCACCATTTCAGGCTCAATTCTGTGAAATCAATTTTCAAGAACCAAGGCGTTTCATTGTTCAAGCAATTCAGCCGACGCTTCAAGGTCAAAGTTGTTTTGCTGAAGGCTATCATACGCATTGCCTATGTATATTCCTCAAGATCACACAGCAATTCTTGACTGAGCTAAGGTGTTACTTCTTATAAATTAATTCTCAAGGTCAGGGGTATTAAATAGACTTTTCAAAGCGTGGGGGATTTTACCTTTCAGGGTCACCCAAGCAATTCTTGGCTGAGTCAAGACGTTAATTCTTTGAAATCAATGCTCAAAGTGAGGGTATCATACAGATTGTCGTAGTCCATGCTAAAATATGAGTCAAAGTTCTTGTATTGGCTAAATTCTAATAAAAGATTATGCTTACAGTACGTGGATTCATCATACTACTGTCCCAAACCATTAGGATGAGGTAGTTTTCCTAAGAACCGGATCCGGTTCCCAAAGACAGCCGTTTCCCAAAGCAGGGGAACCGTTTCCTAAAACAGGGATCTGTTACCCAACACAGGTAGCTGCTTCCCCCCACCATTTCAAGGTCACACCTCAGAAATTAATTTTCAAGGATAAAGCCGATCCATTGTCCAAGTAATTCTTGGCTGGGTCAGGGTCATCATTCCTATAAATCACCTGTTGGGCTATCAAATAGATTGTCAATGGCTAAAATGTATTGGTACAAATTCTCAAGGTCATAAGTCCTAGAAATTAACCTGCAGAGGTATCCCAATACATGCCGGCAAAGGTATATATGATGTTCTTCAAGGTCACGTATACTATAGGATCCATTTTCTCATTTTCAAGGCCATTGTGTACACACATTTCCTGCGTATATTCTTCAAGGCCACGTATAGTGATCCACTGAATTTATTAAGGAAAACTCGCAAGTGCGTCAGATCAAGGTCAGGTACACCTTCCCTGCATATTCTAGAAGGTCACACCTCTGTGAAATTAATTTTTAAGGACAAAGGCGATCCATTGTTCAAGCAATTCTAGTCGGGTCAGGGTCATACCTCCTAGAAATCACCTGCATTAGGTATTCAAATAGACTTTTCAAGGTGTGGGGGATTCTACTTTTCAGGACCAGGTCACCAAACAATTCCTGGTTGAGACCATGTGAGTAGTGATTAAGGGCCATTTCTGGACCAGTTCAAGGTCACTCGCCCTCTGGTGATGAGAAATGTAAGCTTTTGGACCTCTTCAAGGTCAAACTTTTAGCGGGAAATTTAAATTTTAGGAGCTCACTAAAAATTGCAATGTCACCATCCTCATTACAAGGTCAAACGTTTTGGCGGGAAATTTGTATGTCAAGGTCAGGAGCTAAAAATAGAAATTGCAATGTCATCATCATATTACAATTCTTAGAAGTCTAAAATAGTGTGGTCAGGGTCAAAAGTTATTGACCTGTAGGGGTATCGTATGACATTTCTTAGAAGTATAAAAATAGAATCAATTCATGGAAACAAGAAGAATGCGAGTTGTTGTCTATGCTAAAAAGTAGACCATGGTCAAATGGTGCTTATATTGATTAAATTGGGTCAAGGTGAAATAATGTACTAAACTAAAAGTAGGTGTGTATTTAACAAGTTTAAACATGTTGTCATAGGTACTAAAGTCAAGGAC
>JARFJB010001748.1:927500-1205000 GCA_036346205.1 Vesta saturnalis
CTTTATTTCTTAGAATTTCATTGCAATTTTTTCATATAAATGATATACACGAGCCAAAGCACAGTGACAAGTGTTTTGTGTATGAAACAAACAGCATGGATGAAGTTTGGGTAAAGTAGGTTGTTCTTCAAACACCGTAATGCGTTGTTTTAAAAATTGTTGAATAAAATCAGCTTTCTCTCGTGCTTTAACGTACACCTCATCTGTTGTTGATATGAAATCACTAAGTATACGAGGGAATAGATGTGGAGAAGTATATCCATATTCTCACTTGATAAAGTGGTGGTTATGAATTAACCAGTTAGCTTGTTTTTGAAATTCACTATCCAAGGTGTGCCATGGAAATGAAGACTTGAATACATAATGAGAAATTTGCTCTCCATTATATATCGCTAGTTGACATACAAATTTCCCGCCAAAACGTTTGACGTAATGAGGATGGTGACATTGCAATTTTTAACGAGCTCCTAAAATTTAAATTTCCGGCCAAAAGTTTGACCTTGAAGAGATCCAAAAGCTTACATTTCTCACCACCAGAGGGCGAGTGACCTTGAACTGGTCCAGAACGGGCCCTTAATCACTACTCATGTGTCGAGAAATGTTCAAGGTTAGATTTAGTAACATTCCTAATCAATGATGTGGCGTGGCTTTCAAGGTCACGAGCAGGATACTAATCCGACTTTGTCACTAGAAAAGTCACGAGAAATCAATTTTCAAGGTTAAGCTATACGATAGGTCAAGGTGTTTCTGTATTGGCGCTCTTCAAATAGCGAAATAAGCATAGCTTTGCGTGTGTGAATACCAAGGTCACCTGTAGTTACAAGCTACCCCATCAATTTAAATGTCAAGGTCACAATTCTGAGAAATCTAAAAATAAATTATCATGGTCAAAGGTGATAAAATCAAGCTATTTAAGGTTATTTTATTGGCTGTGTCTGAATATGTAGCATCAAGGACAAAGAAGTTGTAGGTTGATTCTAGACAAATTTGTCATGGTCAGACTAATTTTGCTTGAGTCAAGATCATGTGTTGATTCCTAAAAGTCATTTGCCACATACAGATGTATCACGATCTTATTCGATAGTAATACAAGTCAAATCTTGGCAGGAAATTTTTACCAAGCAATTCTTGCCATCGCCCCAAGGTCAAAGTTATTCTAAGAATTGCCATTGAAGGTGCGAGTGATCCTTGAGGGTAACGTCCTTTTGGCGGGAAATGGTCACCAAACAATTCTCAACTGAGCCAAGGTGGTATGTTAAAAGTCACCAATCAAATTGTCAAGGCCACACTGTTCAAGCAATTCTTTTGTATAGGTTTTAGAAGTTATTACAATTCCTAGAAATCAATTTTCAAGGTTGCCTGCGGGGCTATCCTTAGAAATCAATTCCGAAAGCTAACGGTAGGGGTATTCTTAGTATGGGTCAAGTTCATTAAAGGTGAGTCATCCATTGAAATATTTCAAGGTAACACCCTTTGTCCTTAAAAATTAATTTCGCAGAGGTGTGACCTAGAATATGCAGGGGATGTGTACGTGACCTTGATCTAATGCACTTGCGGGTTTTCCTTAATAAATTCAGTGGATCACTATACGTGGCCTTGAAGAATATACGCAGGAAATGTGTGTACGCAACGGCCTTGAAAACGAGAAAGTGGATCCTATAGTATACGTGAGCTTGAAGAGCATCCTCATATATAACTTTGTCGGCCATGTATTGGGATACCTCTGCAGGTTGATTTCTAGGACTTATGACCTTGAGAATTTGTACCAATACATTTTAGCCATTGACAATCTATTTGATAGCCCTACAGGTGATTTATAGGAATGATGACCCTAACCCAGCCAAGAATTACTTGAACAATGGATCGCCTTTATCCTTGAAAATTAATTTCTCAGAGGTGTGACCTTGTAATGGTGGGGGAAGCAGCTACCTGTGTTGGGTAACAGATCCCTGTTTTAGGAAACGGCTCTCCTGCTTTGGGAAACGGCTATCTTTGGGAACCGGATCCGGTTCTTAGGAAAACTACCTCATCCTGATGGTTTAGGACAGTAGTATGATGAATCCACATACTGTAAGTATAATCTTTTTATTAGAATTTAGCCAATACAAGAACTTTGACTCATATTTTAGCATAGACAACGACAATCTGTATGATACTCCGACCTTGAGCATTGATTTCAAAGAATTAACATCTTGACTCAACCAAGAATTGCTTGGGTGACCCTGAAAGGTAGAATCCCCCACGCCTTGAAAAGTCTATTTAATACCCCTGACCTTGAGAATTAATTTATAAGAATTAACACCTTAGCTCAATCAAGAATTGCTGTGTGACCTTGAGGAATATACGTAGGCAATGTGTATAATGGCCTTCATCAAAACAACTTTGACCTTGAAGCGTCGGCTGAATTGCTTGAACAATGAATCGCCTTTGTTTTTGAAAATTGATTTCACGGAATTGAGCCTGAAATGGTGGGGGTAGCTGGAAATTGACCTAGAATCGCCTTTGTTCTTTTCTCACAGGTGTGACCTTGAAATGGGGGAAACGGCTACTTCTGTTGCAAAGCAAATCCCTTTTTTCGGAATCCGCTATCTGTATTTGGGGAACGGAACTACTTGAGATCTATGAACTTTGCTGGGGGGCGTGACCTTGAAAAGTAAACATCCAAGAATTGCTTGATGACCTTAAAACATGCTTAACATAGACGGCAATCTGAATGATACCCCTAACCTTGAGAATTGTACTGACTTAGTTAACTCCTCAGGACTTGAGTCAGGTCAATAAACTTCTTAGAATGAATGGGGGCGTGACCTTGAAAAAATTAATGAACATTGAAATTTCGCATCAAAATTTGATTTAGAATCAACCTGGATTTCTTGGTTGCAGAGCATCCTCCTATATACCCCCAATTGAACCCTGAACGTGTGACCTTGATAAACAAGAAGGTTGATCCCTATACGTAGCCTTGAAATCCTAAGAATAAACTTTGACCTTGAAGCAGGGTGTGTGTGTACGTTAAGAACCTTGGCAATGATGGCGACCTTAACCATTTACTACCACGTGACCTTTAAGCGAACGATATGTACGGGAGCGCAATGACCATGACCTTGAAAACCAATCTAGTAACTTAAGGAATATACTTTGATGCAGGCAATGTGTATGATGACCTTGACCTTGAAAACCGTGTACTTAAACGTAGAGAATGTGTACGTGAGTTGACCTTGAGGAAAAACACCCGTAGAAAAAGTATAGTAATAAATGATATGCTTTGGATAATTTGATTAGTAGAATCGTTGGTTTGATTAATTTCTGCCTTATGACAAGGGGGCGAGGACACTATAACAACCGGCGTCCGATAGCTCTCTTAGGAGATTGTATGAGGGCTCCTTATTAGAATACTATTTCAAATTTCCCGCCAATTACAGTAATGGTCGACAAAGCCGATACTATTTTAAATCTCAAGTTTTCCCGACAAGGGTCGAAGACCAGAGAACAAGTTCCGCGTCCTATACCTGTTTTATGAGGTAGTATGAGGGCCACCGTATTAGAAAAATATTTTAAATTTAGCGCCATGTCCGACAAAATGGACGACAAAACAAAATGGCTGACAGAAGAAACTGACCGCCACCAATCAGAAACCACGGGTCGTATATGGGCGGAGTCTATGCACCAATCAGAAACCAGTGGGTTTGCCTACTCTCATGCCCTCCACTCAGAACACCGTATGAGCGCACAAGGCTACTGCGGTTTTCTACTCACCAGGGGTAGACTGCCAAACATGCTTTTAATACAGCCAAAAAGGTCCTAATTGGAGGTAAAAATGCTATCAAGGGGTTGAAAATGCCATTCAAGGGGTTGAAAATGCCATTCAAGGGGTTGAAAATGGCACCCGAAAAGAATCCGTCAAAAAGGGGTGGAAAATGGGCGCACTCATTGAAGGTATATTTCCAGTCTGCTCCCGTTCTGCTTTAATTGTCAAGATGTCAAAAATGTTATAAGCTTCTTGAAACAAAACGTTTTATATAACAAAATTTGGTAGAAAAGCAAGCTAGATTAAGACAAAAGTATTCCACGTGGCAAATGGCCACACATACATACAATGACCTCGTAGCCGATCTTGTCGAAACTTTGTCAAACGTAAAATGATGTACTAAATGGATTGAGCGATAGTGTACATTGGAAAGTAAATTGAGTTTTACTTGTTAGAAAATATAATAATTTGGCTTAAATTATTGAACACTCTGTATGACATTGAATTTTTTAAGTTAAAATTTAAATATGTTCTTTACTAAAGGCGCATATTCCAAAAATTTGTCATTTTGTAAAAACCCCACTATTTAAGTGTGCGCTATTTTTTTGAAAATACCGTTTTATTTGTCTCTAACCTCTAAACCCAATGCAATCCGTTGTACATTTATGAAGGACTCTAAAGATGTAGTAATATACATGGTGTGCCATTAAAAACATCTTACAATTAGTTTCCACGCCTTTTTAAACCACCCTGTATATTTTGAAATAATTTCTTAAAGCACCCCAGTTTGTCTCATTAGCAATTTGGTGCAGAAGAACGGAGTACTAAATGGACACCCTATAGAGTGCAATTTTATCTTTTGTTGTGAAACTTATGTGAATATATACAATGAATAAATTATACACAATGTTTGCTGGCGATCCTTTTTGATTTATCAAATAAAGTTATTTCTGAGCTAGTTCTGATAAAAACTATACAAAATTGCAAATTCAGGTTTTCGTAAGAAATATTTTAACAATACACCTACTTATGTTTTTTTATGTGATGGTTACAGGTATATAATACTTTGTTCAGTAAGACACTCGATGTCGTTAAGCTTTGACCATTGAAAGTGTTAATAAAACTGTCGTATACGTTTATTAAACAACACAAAATATTTGAGTGCTGCTCGTAACTATTACATACAGTATACAAAAACATCGTCTTATCAAAATCCTTATAATAAAAAGTAATGGAATTTAAATAAAATTTTTGAATAAAATCCAGAAAAATAACTGGGATCATAAAGTAAATCCACAACCACCTGTAAAGACTCGTGTCTATAATCCTCTCACGTTTCTCCTTATCATTCAAAAGACGCTTGTTAACTTTCCCCAAGGAAAACCAACATATTCATCTTTTTTTTACATAAATAAAGCTAATTTTATACTTACCCCTACAAGGAATTTTCTTTAATATCTTAATCTTGTATTGTACTTCGTGAACAGTCAGCGATTCAGATATAATAAAGAAATGACGTGAAATAATTCCAACTTCTCTTAAATATACATCTAATAATTGAGATAAACTAGGCCACCATCCCACTTCTGAAAAATTAAAAGAAACTTTATTAATTTTGAGCTGGAAAATAAAATTCCGTTCTTATTCATTTAGTTAACATTTCAATTGTGACCGATTTAAGAGAATAAAACGAAATTTTAATGTAATTTTTTTTAGATTAAGAATAGAATAATAAAAGCAACTGCTTATGGTACCTATTTATGTCGATAATACTCGTATTTACGTCATGATTCGTGATATCTCCGTTATAATGAACGTTTTAGTGATTACCGACAAAGGTCGTCCCTGTTCCGGTTTTTTATAGGCTTAGAAAATCGTTACAAATAGAATAATATATTAAATCCATAGTATTTCAGTGTTTTTATTAAATTTTCTGAAATGATACGTACAGAGTTACTCGGCTGTAATTCCTTGAGCCACAAAATTGATAAAATTGTTTAAATGTCATACTCTAAATAAGTGTGTAATAAGCACTAATTAAGGTGAAACGTGTTACAATTTTATGAAAAGTTGACCTTAAATACGCCATAAAGGTATAATAACGAAATACTTAGGATGAGTGTATGACGTGCGTAAGTTTTGTGTTTTACACAGCTAATTTGTTAAAAGAGCTCGTGAGTACTTAAGGTCAAACACCGTTTAGCATTGAACGAAATACTTTTAAAATATTTCAATTCTTTTCAACGTTACATGATCAAACCGCACTAGGCGTAGTGCAGGCTTACGAGGTAAGCGCGTTGCCAAACCAACGTCAGAGAACATGGGCGGCGTCCATATAAAAAATAAAATGATTGAAAGGTAAAGTCAAACCCCTTACACTTATCATAAATCAACAAATAAAAACACTCAGTCCAGGAAAGGTTGTCTCTAGGCGCCATCACAATCTTAAATTTTTCTAAAATAAACATTGTCTTAGGCGGGGTGTTGGGTTAATCCTACCTGACTGTGGGTAATAGAATTGTAGCCTACTCAATAAAATCATGCACAACTCAAGTTCAATTATCCTTAAAGATAAACGTATCCCAAAGCTTAATAAAAGTTTGAAGTATACGAATTATCGTAAACTTATCAATCACACCCTGTATATTCGGAAAATCAAAGTACAACATTAGTTCGTTCCCAAAAAATTTAAAGACGTGACAATCAGTGATCTTTTCCAAACTCATGTTTCTAATCAAATTTTACTTGAATACTTTCTCTTTAAAATTCTATTTAAACAGTCACCAATACAAGGGAATTGTAATAATTCATACCTGAAATTTCTGCTTAATAAATATTTTGTTATCAGTGTTCTGTATTTATCGACTGTATTACACCAAGCCTTAAAAAAGGTTAGAGACATTGCTTCGAGAAGCACTAAACTATAATTCCTAAATCTTATAATCTAAACATATAAAACCAGTTAATAGACATTGATTACCCTTAATACTTGAATGACATTAACGATTTGAACAAAAACACCTTTAAAGATAGTCAAACTACCATCATTCAATAATCTAAAATTATCCTTAGAATTAAACTCCGGTGGAACGTGGTATTTCATGGGTTAATTCGTTATACTTAATCCTTTATGTATCCACACTGGCCACTAGCATACGGTCGCATTTAATCACTTAATTCGTCCGGCACTTAAATGTCCGCGTTGGTTGACGCCTTACGCATATATATTAATTGGGTAGTTGGGTTTGTTATATACCCTTCAAAATAAATATTTTTGTTACAAGTTATATTTACTTCACTGGAAATCAAAATTCTTAAATGTTTTTGTACAATCAATTTAGTACTGTTGACAATCGCACATGTACTAATATTAAGGACACTAATGTCCACTACTGTTTAACTTAACAAACACCTTTATTTTGTTACTTAAAGGATTACTTTAGATTTATGTATAGATCACGCGTTTCTGTACACATAACTCATCTAACTTGGTGTTTTCTGTTTACTTTAAATCTGATTCAACACTTATCAAATTCGCAATGAATTCCCTCATTTGTAAATATTTAACTACTTTATACCCAAAATTGGCTTTTCCAGTCAACTAATATGCACTGCAATACTGATTGTTTACAATTAAAACCAGCACTGGCCGTTTTAGGGTCTCTCAAAAACTTCGCGAGCGATTATCCCTTTATTCTGGCTCTTTTGTGGAGCGACTTTGACTTCCTTATACGTTAGCAGCCTCTCTCTTAAATTCCATCGGTCAACCAGTTTGTCCAACGTGATCAACTTTATCGTGTTAAAATCACAATTAACCTATCACACAAAAGATTCTATTGCGCGTCTATGCCGAGTGGAGCGTCCGAAAACGGAACAAGACTCAAACGAAATAAAAAAACGTAGCCATCTTGTATTTCTTCACAAACATACCCACAACTTTTCCAAAATCCCGTATTCACATTCTAATTCAATCCAGATCTATAGCCAACTTTTCATGAGAATCTCCCAAATGTGCGATTTTTCTTTCCGCATAATTTAACAAATTCTAACACAATTTGCCCTTGAGAATGCATTCAATTGTTATTGCGCAATGTTACGACAACCATACAAGCAAAAATGTACATACATATTCTTTTCTACACTTTAATACGACATCAACATGTCATACATTCATTTATTCACACATTTGTAACAGTTTTTGACCTGCAATTCTGTAACAGCCAGTGGCAAATCCCAGTGGCACTTACCATTATCGTAAAAGGGGTGTTACCAAAACATTATTTTTCCAATCAAATTTAAATACTCCTTTATATGACACATAACGCTTTATTAAAATACCAGTGACGTAGCATCTACATTAATTTACATTCTGCATACAAAAAAAATTCTCGTGCAAACTCACTTCATTTACATCCAAATTACGTTCCACACGTTAACACACGACTGCATATACCCAGTGCGTTAAGATAATCTTACGCAAAATATTAAAATACCCATTTTAAAGTACCACAGACATAAACTCTAATTCGGAAATGGGGGTGTCCTTATCTACCCCTCTTCAATACTGGCAGATACACAAAACGATTTAATACATTTATTTGCAACAAAATATGAATTTTAATATAAGCAAAATACTGAATCAAAAGCTATTTTGGTCAGGATGGCTTCTGAAGCGAAAGAAGATTCGGTTATGCTAGCTTGACCTACGGTGGATTGCTGCGAAAGGCAAAGTCATAATAAAACAAGAAAGTGAGGGTTTCTTTAAAACTTGCTTGTAAAGATCCAACTTAACTTTACTAAAATTTTTATAGTTAATTATTTTTGTAATTGCCCTACAGTAATCAAGATAGATAAAGTTGCATAAAATTAAAACCTATTACAAAAGATTGCGCGATATTGCATCACGCATAATTACTTTTAATCCCCTCCGACGTAGATATTAAAAAGCATAAAATGCTCTTATGTCCGAGAACCCTCAGCCAATCACAGCCAGAGGACCCCTACATAGAACCGGGTCCACCCTGCTCGCGCTCTCGCTCTCCGCTACATCTGCTACTCTCGCGTCTCCAGCATCTAGAATCTAGAACCGAGATCCAGACCTCGCGCGCCTGCCGTAGTTGGTTTCGTTGTGTACGTCGCCGGCCTGTCGATTACCGCATCCGTTCATCCTGAATCGTCGTGTATCTTTAGTCGCGTTACTTCGCGGCCGTCACCAGTAAATCAGCATTATACAATCAAACTGCTGGTTGAGATACGCTAAGGTTAACAGCACGTAAGTTTTATTGCTCCACTTTTCTTAAACATTACACCAGATACCTAAAGAAACAACGGGCTGCAGAGCCCGGAAGTTATCTAACCGTTACAATACACACACTAGAAGTGACGGCAGGCTGTAAAGCCTGAAGTTACCTTCTGCACACATATACACAAACCAGGACGTTGTAACTACTGGCTAACGCCCTGTAGTCATCTTCCATTTATTCCAGCGGCAAGAAAGGTACTCGCTCTAATTCTACCGCTCCCCAGGAAATCCCTTTGTACAGCAGTCGACGGGCTGGATCCAGAATCTTATAAAGGGCTCTCCATTAACCATACATTACACATACAATACACCGACCAGATCCTGAAGAAAATTAGCAATACAAACAAGCGACGCCTTGACCTAGAGATAATCTCAATACCAGAAGCCGTATTCTTAGAGATCACCCGCGTGATCCTCCAGTTAAATAAAGACGAAGCTGTGGTGCGTTTACGTAATAAATCGCATCAAACGTGCTCCAGCGTCTCGCAAATCGCATATAAATTTCTTAGATATTGTTCTAATAATATTTCTGAGTAAAGGAAATCCGGTAAGATAAACATTCCTGTATCGCGAGTATATTTTCCTGCAACGAAAAGCTATCCATTATATTGTTCCCGAAGGCCTGACTAATTTACCAGCATCCGAATGGATTACGCACATTATGCGTGTAAATTCTCTCATTTTAATCCCGAGAATAATCACGTACTCAAGACACCCGCATTCCGTCGGAAACAATTCTCAGAGGTCGTGTAAACTCGCCTCAGATTAATTCGTTTACAACAATTAATAATAGAAGCAATTTTTAATAATAACTAACGTAAAAGATCGTGATAAACTCTGTCTTCCGTGTAGTTGATAGGTAGAATAAGTTTCGCTTATAAGAAAGTTAGACGCGTTTAACAAAAACAGACGTTTTTCTAATAATAAAGAATTAATACGTCTTATTTCCGGGCATAATTAAATGTTAGATATTCATTACTGTAAATACGTTCTCAATTAATTAAGAAATCCTTAGACCATCCTGATTAGTTAGAGTAAATAATCAAACGCGTACGCACAATTTGCATTTAGAAACGTGTAAATATTAACCTGTCCTGTGTGAAGCATTTCAAGTACTGAGTTCACATCCAGTCAGTCTGAAAGCCAAATCACATATAAGATGCGCACCAAGGTTACTTTAAATTATTGATTTTCATTTTGACCTGCTTACAAACACCAACGCGATCGTTGAACTCTGCTTATTCAATACGTAGAATTTTACACACCGCCACCGGAAAAATACCAAGCCACCGTTTACAGGGCCGTCCTGAACGGTCATAATAAACCAAATTAAATCGTCATTATTAGGATTTTTGGGTCATAACACACTAACAATTGAACCACAATAATTTATATTTCCACAGAAACGGCTCAGGATCCAATAATCACCACTACCGTCCACGAGGGACCAACCAAAACGGGCTCTGCCAGGAAATACATTCCGGGTAACCTAAGATCAGATTTTTTTAGTTGTTGTTATTTCATTTAATTTAGATTATTTAGTTTTGTAGAAATAGGTAATATACGTTTAAAACATTTTTGTTGTAATTATTCTAAGTGTACAGTGTTAACCACCAAAATACGAACCACCCCCGTCTTGTTAAGACAAGACCCGATTTGAGCTAGACCGAGGCAAATTAAAATAATCCATCTTAATTCAATTATTGTAAAGTATAGGCATTTACATGCTGAATACGGCTCTGACCAATAAAGGAGTGTTGTAATAACGATTTACTTATATCAACTTCATATTGTAAAAGGGAATATCCTATTGGGACGATTCTTGAATGTTATAAAACGGGTAGTAAAATTATTGATATCCTTTACTATTGAATTTCATTGGATCAAACATATTTTCGGAATAAACTTATATATAGAATACTTACGTATAATATTTACAGCATTAATACTAATTATAATTACGGGAACATTTTAAACATAGAAATATTTAGCTTTTAGTTGTGTAGCAGTCGGTTTGTAAATATACATTGTAACTAATTATAAGTTAAATGTAGCCAGAAACAAACATGTAACACTACAAATATAGCTTAAATTAATACCCAATAGGAAATTTCTCATCTATGTGGTAAACAGTACCGCGCAAACAAAACGGCGTAAAAGCTTCGAATAAACCTTCTCTAAAATTTAAAATATTCATATCAAGCAATAAAAATTCTCGTGTAAGGGCTGGTCATTAAATTCTAAAAATTAGAGATTTGTGGAAACTTTACAGAAAACAGTTATCATATTAAAAAAATACTTATCTTTTTTGGGTTTTTTTTAATGGTGTACTTTAAATTATGCAATCTAAACGTTTCGATAACACTTAGAGTTATCTTCGTCAGTAGTAATATCTATTAAAATTGTTAAAGATGTTGAAACAATTTTGTCGAAGTTGAAAAATTAAAAAGTTATCATATTAGATTGTAATTCTACATATACGCAGTAATCTGGGGATGCTGAATCTAGATGTGGACCAAGATGCTGAATTAATTTGAATAAGCCTTTTTCTGAATTAGGTGACCAACCTTTATGACACATATGTGTACTTTAACAAATAAGCGTGACTTACCGATAGATCACGCTTTATAGTATAAGTCCCACCGGTGGGCTCCACTTGGGTTCTAACTCATAAATATGGTCACCGGTACGTCACTTGTGTTTTACTTTTTATCGAATAAAATGGACCCACTGGTGGATTACGCATGTGATTTTATTGATAAAAACCCTGCTTGTGTACTACCGGTGTGCAAGACCTGTTTTTTTCATAATCGTAACTCATCTGTGGCTAACACTTCTAAATTTCGCGAAATAAGCACTATTTGTGAACAACCAGTGGGACACACCAGTGTTTTTATCGATATAAGGCCTGTTTGTTTACTATCGGTGCGTGACACTCGTGTTTTTTGCATAATCGTAACCCACAGATCGCGAGTTTAGCGAAATAAGGATGATTTATCGATATAAGTCCTGTTAGTGTACTACCGGTAGTTCACACTTGTGTTTTTTTACATAATCGTAACTAATCGGTGTAAGTCTGCTAGTACGTTTATATACCGTTGGGCCACACCTGTGTTTTGCATAATCATAACCCACCGACGGTTAACACTTTACTATTTGTTTACCACCGGTTGATCACACCTGTTTTTTGCATAATTCTAACGCATGCGAATTTAGCAAAATAAGGGCTATTCGTGTACCGCCGGTGGGCTACACCTCTATTTTTATCAATATGAGACCTATTTGTATACTAACGGTGAATCAAACCTGTGTTTCTTTGCGTAATCGTAACTCACCGGTGTCTAACACTTGTGAGGTTAGCAAAATAAGAACCATTTCTGTAACGCTGGTAAGTCGTAACTGTATTTTTATCGATACAAGGCATGTTTGTGTACTACAGGTGGATCACGCCTTTTTTTTACATAATCTTCTATATCCGGAGTAAGTGTACTTGTAAGTTAATAGACCAGTGGGTGACACCTGTGTTTTGTGCATAATCATAACCCACTGGTGGCTAACACTTGTAGGTTTAGCAAAATAAGGGCTATTTGTATACCAGCGGTGGACCGTAGCGGTGTTTTAATGGATATAAAGACTGTCTGTATGGTGGGTCACATCTGCGTTTTTTGCAAAATTATAACCCATTGGTGGCTATCACATGTGAGTTTAGCCAAATCAGCACTGTTTCTATACCAATGGTAGGTTACACGTGCATTTTTATCGTTTAAGGTATGTTTGTGTACTTCGGGTGAGTTTGTAGCAATAAGGCCTATTTGCTGGTGGGATACATTTTGGTTCTAACCCATAAACATGACCCACCGTTGGGTCGTTTGTGTTTTAATGTTTATCGAATAAGTCTAACCCACAGGTACATCACACATGTGTTCTTATCGATATAAGGCCTGTTTGTATAGCATCGGTAAGTGACACCAGTTTTTTTTTCATAATGAGTGAGTTTAGCAAAATAAAAATTATTACCAACAGGATGTCACACCTGTGTTTTTCGCATAATCATAATCCACCGGTGACTAACACTTGTGAGTTTAGCAAAATAAGGACTATTTGTGCAACACCGGTTGACCACTCCTGTGTTTTTATTGATATTAGGCTTATCTGTAGGTGAGTCACACCTGTGTTTTTTGCATAATCGTAACCCACCAGTTGCTAACTCGTGCGAGTTTAGCGAAACAAGGACTATTTGTGTACTACTGGTGGGTCATTCCTGTATTTCTATCGATATAATGGCCTGTTTGTGAGCTAGTGATAGGACACACCTGTGTTTTTTTGCATAATCGTAACCCACCGGTGGTTAACACTTGTGAGTTTACCGTAATAAGGACATTTGTGTACCACCAGTAGGTTACACCTGTATTTTTATACGTGCACTACCAATGGGCCCCACTTGTGTTTTTTTTTACAAAATCGTAACTCAGAGGTCGCAGTATTTTTGCATAATCCTAACGCTTCGGTGGCTCTCACTTTTAGCAAAATAAAGATTATTTGTGTACCAGCGATAGGTCACTCATGTGTTTTCATAGATATAAGGCCTGTCTATGTACTACCGGTAGGTCACATCTGCGTTTTTTTGCATAATTGTAACCCACCGGTGGCTAAAGCTTATAAGTTAGGCGAAATAAAGACTATTTGTGTACCATTTGTAGGTCACACCTACATTTTGAACGATATAAGGCTGTTTGTGTACTACCGGCGGGAAACACGTTTTTTTCATAATCGTAACCAACAGGTGACTCACACTTGTGAGTTAATTGATATAAGGTTTTTTAAGTGTTTGTGGGTTTACACGTATGGATTTGCCTATGTACTTGTTTTGCGAAAGAGAGAGACGGTGAATTCATTCCGTGCGTGGGATATTATATACACACACACACACATATATATATATATATATATATATATATATATATATATATATATATATATATATATATATATATATATATATATATATAGAGAGAGAGACAGAGAGAGAGAGCGAGAGAGAGAGTTAGAGAGAGGGAGGAGAGAGCGAAGAGGCGTTCGTTGGATACTTTTGGGTGTTTTCTTGTGTGCGTGCTTTGAGCAACTACACGTTTGTAAGCTTACATGTCTAGCGTTTGGGTGTTTATTTGATTCTAGTGTTCTTTGTTTTGTGTATTTGATATGTTTACGTTATTGGGGTGTAACTCCTTTATATTAAGTACCAACTGCCTGGTGCAATACCACCACCTTTACCATGGGCTCCTTCATATTGGTACTCAAATTTTCTGAGCTGGGCAAGGGCTACCGGACACTTTCTCCAATATTCCTTATGTACTCGCCAACACCCACTTGCCAAGCGTGGCGTTTTAACGGCTAACCCTTAAAATGACGAGTTCTAAAACAGACGCTATACCCCAGGTGAGTAGGGCGAGACGCCCACACTCTCACATCGATTCGTCGATCCATCCCAAGGATTCGTCAATGCCAAAATCAAGACTAAGAAAAGCAAGATCTCTGAGGAATAAAATTCTGCCCCATTCGGATGCCCGGGAGGGCAGAACTCAAGCGACCTCGGTCATCTACAGTACCAACATCCTGATTCATTACTGCAACATACGTGGTATCAGGTCGAATCTTATTGCTGTTCACCAACACCTTGAAGAAGTGCAACCGGACATTCTGTTTCTATCAGAAAAACAAGTCTCCCCTGGAAGCACTGATTCGCCTGACCTGCAACGTAGGTTGTAAGAGGATGTCCACTTTGGAAAACAACAAATTTGACGCGATTTGGTTCAAACATTCTGGGGCTGTGAAATTCTGCTGTTGTTTGTATAGGTCTCCCAATGATTACAACTTCCAAGAACTTTTTGATTACCTTAGTTTGAAAATAGACTACCTCTTATCACAGTTTCCATCTTGCGATATTTCAATTTTGGGAGATTTTAATGCCCACAATTCCAATTGGCTTCATTTTTCTTGTACTACTAATCCCGCAGGTCATAGTGCAGAAGCGTTTGCTGTATGCTGTGATCTCACACAAATCATTTCCGAACCAACCAGAATCCCTGACAACCCTAACCATACTCCACATCTGGACCTATCCCTTACAACTAACCCACTTGTCTATAAAACAAGAATGCTTTCCCTACTTGGTCAATCAGACCACTGCCTAATCGAAATAACTTCCTTTGTACCCAATCCCTCTGTTACTCGAAAACAGATAGAACTATGTGGTGTTTTAAATCAGCTAACTGGAGTGAACTGCGAGATTTTTTTGCAACCTTCCCCTGGCGTGAGTATTGCTTTAAATGGTCCTTCTGCTTTTTCAATAACTGAAGTTATCCTGATGGGTATGGAGTTAAAAGCATAAACTCTATACCAAATGGAAATCAAATAAATCTGTCGAAAACCACGCCAACTATATTACCGCAAGGAAAAGTTGCAAAAGCATCATCACCAAGGCCAAAAAGATGTTTGAAGAACGTAAATGTATTAATTTATTATAAGTTTTATTATGAACGAATATGTTCAAAGGTAAACATGTGATTAAAAATTATTATCAATTTTATTAAACACATAAATAACATTTATTATAAGTTTTTTTATGAACGAATAAATAACATAAATAACACGTTTACCTTTGAATTTATTCGTTCATAATAAATTAACATTAGTCAAGTTGCTTTGGTATGGGTGAATCCTTGCGACATTGCAGGCTCACATTCCATTAATATAAGTAATTTGATTGTTATCTCATTATATATTTAGACTTTACATCAGTTCTACATACATAAAGACAAAATTTACATCGATTGGGCCTTGAATCTCGATAGCGCAGTTGGTTAGTTCGGTACTGTAGCAAAGTACAGGTCATAGGTTCAAATCCTACTTGAGGTAAACCTTTTATTTATGTATTTAATAAAATTAATAATAATTATTAAATTGGAAGTTTAGTTTACATTTTAACCTAATACAACTATAAAAGAACGATATAAAATATAAACTAAACTTCCAATTTAATAATTATCCTAATAATCCTAATAAATGTATTCATTTTGCACGAATAAACAGTTCATACGTAAATTATATAATTAAAAAATGTTTAAATACATAAAAAAAATTTTACCTCGAGTGGGATTTGAACCAACGACATATACTTTACTAGAGTACCGCTCTACCAACTGAGCTATCGATGTACATCCCCAAATCGATGCTCTATTCTATTAGTATAAATAAGTTGACCGTGTTATTATATATATATATATATATATATATATATATATATATATATATATATATATATATATATATATATATATATATATATATATATATATATATACATATATATATATATATATATATATATATATATGTGTGTAGAAATTACACCTATTGCACATACATAAAGACTATGATTGCATCGATTGGAGCTACTACTTCGTTAGCTCGGTTTTTAGAGCGGTACTTTAGCAAAGTCCATGTCACATGCTCAAATCCCACTCCAGGTAAACTGTTGCTTTATATATTTAAAAATGTTTTAGTTGCATATGAACTGCTTATTCGTTCATTAAGAACAAATTACTTATAGTTCGCTATAGTATAGGCAATAACCAATAAAAGTTTCAGTATCAGTCACGTATTTTGGCATGTGTGAAATCTGGCGAATTACGGACTCACATTCCATTAGTATAAATAAGTTGACTGTGATCTTAATATATATTTATAGAAATTACACACTGTGTAATTGGTAGAGCGGTACTCTAGCAAAGTACATGTCATACGATCAAGTCCCAATCGAGGCAATCTTTTTCTTTATGTATTCAAAATTTTTTTAACTGTGCATGTAAGAAATCAAACATTATGCAAGAAACCAGCAATCGTGGAAGCGCCGATCAAAACCTACATCTACAAGCGGGTCCAGTGCTCGAGAGTTTACGTCTCTCAAACACCAAAAAATACAACAAATATCTTGTGATTTTACTCTACTTCACAAATTTACAGTAAAATTTGTGTAAATATACATAATCATGTCACCTTAGGTAAAACACTCATGCTACGTCGTTGATTCTTATGTATCATTCATATTAGCTATTTTCTAATTAATGTATAATTTTTTATTTTATGGGGTTAAATGACTACACACACTCATTGTTGTATAAATTTGTTTACTTATTTCTATAATGAAATTAACACAATGACATAATTATATAAACAGCTTAAATTTTATTCCTGCGCCATCTACCGGCAATAAGTCGGGCCGCAAATTTTGACAAATTTAAAACAAAATCAATTAATTGAAGGACATGCGCTTGGACCCTTCTATGTTTAATATTAATTAAATAACCCAACTGAAATTGAGATAAATTCAAGGCGTCAAGGACTACGACCCATTTCTTCTCAAAGAGCTCATAACGTGGTGAGCAATTTATTACATTTTCTTTAAATACAAGGTGATCCAAATCAAGTGCGCACCATTGATAATTTCTTTATTGTTAAAGCCACAACATTGGTTAAATTAGCAAACCTCTATATTTTTTCCGCTGATTACAATGGTAGAATTAACAAAAAACAATCGAACATCGCGTTTTTGGATTTTTGGACAAACTAACATTATTTTTAAATGGAACACCATTTATATTTATTTTTTAAAAGCCACCATAAAACTTGGAATAGAAATGGTTATAAATTGCTAGGATGAAAAATAACGGAGTTATAAGAACCCAAACGTAAGCTAATTCTAAACTGAAATAATTTAGGAGGCCACGGAAACACAAGACCTTAATCGTCGATATTTTTTAAAACTCTACCATAAGTTTATAACTAATGAGAATGTTTTTAATAAAAAGGAGTTGAAAATGAATTGGGTATTAGTAAAGCAGTTGAAACAGAATTTATTGGTTATTTTGAAGCTTATCCCAATAACAACATTGTTACATTGTTAGAGATTTCAATTTGACTTATGGTACGATTCATAAAATACTGAAGAAAGATAGATACTTCCCCTATAGGTGCAAACCTGTTCAAACATTATTCTCGGGAGATCTTGAAAAAAGAATGGTTTTTTTGGTATTGGTATATTAACTATTGTCAACAAAACGCCAATAATTATCGAAATATTCTATGGAGTGACGAATCAAACCCCTTGCAAGCATATCCTAAAGCTCCTCAGGTTTGTTTTAGTTTTAACGTTTGATGTGGGGTAATTTCATCTAGAGTTATTGGACCATTTATTTATAGTTTCCCTCACCGACGAGAGATATGTGGAATTTATGCAAGAGGTTTTGGATAATTCTTTAGATGAAATAGATCTTGTAAGCAGACCATTTTTGAGCAGAATAGATCACCTGCGCACAACTATCGATAAACTAGTCATCTTCTGAATAATTTCTTCAAAGACAGGTGGAACTAATGGACCGATTTCATGCCCTCCAAGATCACATTATTTGTCCCCACTCGATTATTTTCTTGTGGAGTTATCTAAAAAACCGCATTTATTTAAGACGATACAATAATGTTGAAGCTCCCAAAAATGTAGTTCTAGAAGAATTTTGTCAAATAGATGGCAGGGCCGTTTAGAAAAGTGTAAAAGATGTTCGTAAACGGGTTAACAAATGTCTTCAGGAACGAGGTGGAATTTTTGAACATCTTCTTGAATAGAGTTGTAGAGCTAGAACCTAGAACACAATATTGTTTGATAATAAAATTAATGCTGCTCAGTATTTTTTAAATTTAGCTTGTTTTATGTTCTCATAACTTCTATCGTGATGTGTTTCCATAGTCTCCTAAATTAGTTTAGAATTGGTTTAGGTTTAGGTTCTTATAACTCCGTTATTTTTAATCCTAGTAAAGTTTATGATAACCATTTTTATTCCAAATGTCATGAAGATTCTTAAAAAATAATAATATACATGGTGTTCTATTTAAACAAATGTTATTTTGTCTAATAACTCAAACATGCGATGTTAAATTATATTTTTAATTGCACCATTGTAATCACCGGAAAAAATTATACAAGTTTGCTAATTTAACCGATTTTGTAGCTTTAACAATAAGGAAATTACCAACGGTGCGCACTTTATTTGGATCACCTTAACCTTATAGCTTCTAAGGACTTTGATGATCATTTTCTTTACATTATCTATACCATTTTTCTGTAGCACTGATAATATCAATATTACGGTGATATCGTTGCGCGATCCCTTCGAAGAATAAATTCTAAAACTTACTAAAATTACCTGGTTCATTTATGGCTACACTCACGATTACTTACTGCAAACTCCAGACACATGGTAAAACGTTAGTGCACAATTACATTCATTCCGCCTGCGGATATCCGATCGAATAATTCAAGCTAAACTAAACAATGGTTCCCATTAATCTACTGCCAGTTTGCACCAGTGGAAATATATTAAACATAGTTTTTCTGTTGATCTATTTGATTCTTCGTGTAATTTGGTTAAATAAACCAATTCTACATACAAAATTTATTTATATGTTTTATTTATATATATATATATATATATATATATATATATTATGATTGTGGACTTGAACAGGCTAAATTTAACCTATCGTACTAAAGCACTCAGGAACACTTAGGAGGATGGATAGAGGGATAATGAATTGCCAATAGATGCCTACGAACAGCTACCTTAAATTTTCTCATATCATAAGTGAGAGGAAAACAGGAACTAGGGAGATCATTCCAGAGTTCAGAAGCCGTGTAGGAAAATGTGGATTGCACCCGTTTGGTACGACAAGTGCAGATTTGTACTGCATACTGATGATGTGAATGAGCGAACAGAGTGTTTCTCGCAAAGATATTCCGAGATGGTATCAAAGAATATAATTCAGCTGCACAATAGCCGTTGTAATAACGATAATACGAAGGAAGAACTGAAACCATCCTTCTATGCTCAAGGGACTGTATGTGAGAAGTTAAGGACGAGTCATTTATAAGCCTGATCGCTCTCTTTTGAATCCGATCAATGATATCGAGAGCGTATTGGGGAGCACTAACCCATAGGTGAGAATTATATTTCAGATGAGGCCGAATTTGGGCCTTATACAGCAGAAGGAGAGGTAAATTACTGCTTAGATCTGTACAAAAGCCTATTTTACGAGCAGCTGTTTTGGTAGCTGACAGAAGATGGTCAACCCATGAGAGATTTGAAGATACAGTCATACCCAACAGAGTAATGGGGTCTGAAAACTTAAGAACTGAGCCATTCATACTTACAACAGGAAATGATCGATCTTTTTTTGGCGGACATAAGGCAACACTGAGTTTTTTTAGCATTCAATTTAACTAGATTATTGCTTCCCCATTCGAGAATACGTTTAATGTCTTTGTTGTAATTTGCCATTTCAGCTTTAATTTCTTGATTTGACATTGAAGGTGGATTATAACTATGAGTAGACTGAGATGAACTACAGTGAAGAGTGCTATCGTCAGCAAAGCAATAGATGGGGTTAGTTGTTGAAGAAATAAGGTCATTTATGTACTGCAGAAAACGTGCAGGCGCTATAACGGATCCCTATGGTACGCCCGCGTTAATGCTAACTTCTTTTGAAAAAAAGCCATCAACTACAACATGTATTCGTCTTTTATCAAGGAAACTCGAAACCCAGTTGATGAGCGTATTATTTAACCCAAACGAGGCAAGTTTGCCAAACTTGGTCAAATGTCTTTGAGATATCTAAAGCGACTACAACTGTTTCACCGGACTGCTCTACTGTATTGTTCCAAACTTGGGTCACATATGAAAGATCACCTATTGAACGACTTTGCCTAAACCCATATTAGTGGTCACTAAGGAGTTAGTTTCAAGGAACGTGAGCAGTTGCTGATTGATGGCTTTTTCCATGATTTTAGACAAAATGGAAGTGATGGCAATTGGTCGGTAGTTTGAGAGATCGGTCTTATCGCCTTTTTTGAGAATAGGTTGAACATTTGCTAACTTCCGTGATGAAGTGAATTCCCCAGAAGACATAGAGATCGTATAGAGCTTAGATAGGACTGGTGCTAGTTCGGGGGAACATTTCTTTAAGGGAATAGCTGGAATACCGCCTGGGCCAGTCGCCTTATTGAGATCAAGCCTACTGATGATCGATTCCAAGAGCTTGTACCGAAAATGAATTGGTTTCATAGCGTATGAAGAAGAGTTGACTAGGGGCACATCTTTTCCAGAATCATTGACACGCAAGCTTGATGCAAACAAATCCACAAAAACATTGGCTTAGTCTACAGAATCAGCAACTACTGATCTGTCAATAGATGTCAGGGGGGGAAATGAAGATGTCCCAAAGTTTTTACTTATGGCTTTAGCTAAAGACCAAAATTTACGACTACCTAAAGGAGATGTAGCTAGTTCATTGCATTTTTGTTGTTCGAACAGCTTTTTAGTTTTAGTGATGTCACTTTTGCAGATATTTCTAGCACCAACGTATTCTACATGACTGTCGACCGATTTATTAGATTTCCATTTAATGTAATATTTATTTTTTAAAGATATTGCATCAGCACAAGCATTATTGCACCAGGGTTGGGAACGTGAATGACCTACATGGTACTGTTTTTTTCTGGAATGTATAACTCCATTCCCATGAGGATGACTTCAGATACTGAAAAAGCGATGTCCGAAGAAGCGGACGACTTACAACAATATTCACGCCATGAAAAGGTTGCAAAGAAATCCCGTAAATCACTCCATCGAGCTGGCTTAAAACACCACAAGGTTCTATCGGTTTTGCGAAGAGCAGTGGAATTAGGTACAGTAGAAATGATTTCTATTAGACAATGGTCGGAAAGACCTAAAGGCGAAAGAACGGAATTTTTATAAACAAAAGGATTTGATATAAGAAAGAGATCTAGAAGATGTGGAGTATGGTTAGGGTTATCAGGGATTCTTGTGGGTTCAGAAATCATTTGTGTGAGATCACATGAAATAGCAAATGTTTCTACACTATGACCAGCAGAATTTGTAGTAGATGAAAACTGAAGCCAATTAGAGTTTGGAACATTGAAATCTCCTACATTTGAGATATCGCAAGATGGAAACTGGGACAGGAGATAGTCAACCTTCATACTAAGGTAATCGAAGAAGTCTTGAAAGTTACTGTCATTAAGAGACCTATAAATGCAACAGTAAAATTTTACAAAATTAGGACCAGAATGTTTAAACCAAATCACGTCAAAATTTTTACTTTCTAAGGTAGAAACACTGTTTCAAGCAATTCTGTCCGTGATGTAGGCACATACGCCTCCTTTATATCGAAAGTTAGAGTGAAGGTGGTATTGAGGAAATTGCAAGTCGGGTGACTCGGAGCCTTCAGAGGAGACTTGTGTTTCAGATAGAAGCAAAATATTAGGTTGTAATTGTTCAAGATGTTGGTGAATAGCATTAAGATTAGACCTGATACCGCGGATGTTGCAGTAGTGAATCAGAAAGTTGACACTTTCGATACCCGAGGTCGCTTGGGCCCTGCCCTCCCGGACATCCGAATGGGGCAGGATTTTACGTCTGGCATTTATTACCCTAGAAACGACAGCCATCTTATTTTTTAATTTGGGACTTTTAATCTGAGAGGAAGACAGTGAGGGCGATAAAGAAGAATAAGGATGAGAATAGATTAAGGATGAAGGAAAAGGAAACCGGCAGCCCTTACCGAGCTCAGAAAATCGGAGACCCAATATTAAGGAGCCCATAGTAAGGGTGGTTTCCCGGCTGGCATGGGGTATACATGATATATTATGTGTACAATTTGTATTTAATCACTATAAACCGTTCATTGCATTGATTTTAACTGTCAGTTTATATTTACGAAATATAACTGTGGTTCCTGTGTCGCTATATTGAATAAACCAATAATTTGAGTAACTTTAAATTTAATTTTTTTACATGTTTCTTTAATAATCCAATTATTGTTTACTAGATACTTAATTTCTTGTTTTGATTTGGCTTCGTTACTTTTCTAGTCTAATATTACTAGTAAGAAGGCTTACGCTTACCAACATTTATACTAGCTTAATGTGAATAATAAATTTTCTCACCAAGCATTCAAAGAGCTTTAATCACTTTCGCTGGCTGCTGGCTTATATTTGACAGATCGTGAGTTAAAACCTCCGAGTCACAGTTGTTATATGGTATTAACAGTATCGTAGCGGATTTATGTGGTTTACAAAAATTAGCCTCGTTACAAGAATTAGCCCGTTACAACCGAACCAAATCCAGTGTCCTCTCAACCACGAAATGAAGTAGGCCGACAGATGAACGAAATGGAAAATATAAAAAAAGATGCATTTTCTACAAAAACGGGAAGGTATGTTATATGCCGCCAACAGAAACTAGAGAATCTCAATATTGAAGCAGGGCAGAATCATGACAAAAGTTAAGGTATTTAAGTGAATTATGTAAAATGAGCAATTTAACGTTAATTGGAATAGTATTCTGCGAGATAAATAAAAAAAGTATAGAATGATATTTCCAAACAGGAAATAAGCAATCCAGAAGAATACCAATATCTTACTATCAAACAGCAACTACACTGGATGACAGAAAACTAGTCAACGCAAACAACAGCAAGAATTCAATATTTTGAACAGAGTACGAAAACTGGGCATTACTTCATGACCTATTTGAGAAGTTAATTCATATCAATAAGACAGGGTACGTTAACTCAAAGCACACTTGAAAAGAGAGCTGCAATGATAGTAAAACACCTTTACATAATCTACCAAAATTACAAAGCTAAAGGGGAAATATTAAACAATCATGATGGCGTCCAAAAAAATTTAAACTTCTTTCAAGTTTAAATAAAGGGCTGTGCATTGAAACCGCTCTATGGTAATATAAATAATTGTTTGGAAGTTATAGCAAACCATCTCACGATAAGTAACTAGATAATGGAAATAAAAGTTTCCGAAAACTAGATGAATATCAATGAGTGTTTACATTAATTAAATCCTAAATAAAATTGACTGCAACCTGAGTTTTCTAAAATATATATATATATATATATATATATATATATATATATATATATATATATATATATATATATATTGTAGATTTTGGTAGGTAGAAGTTATTGTGTATATTGTTAATTTCAGGCAAGCATTAAGGATAATCAATCTCAATTACTGCTATTGTATGTTTAGATTATAAGATTTGGGGACTTTAATCTACATCAGTTTTTTCTGTATGTTGTGCTTCTCGGAAGCAAGATCTGTCAACATTTTCTTGCAAAACTGGTTAAAACAGTTAGATTAGTTATATGACTGTTCTGTATGTGAAATTGCATAAAGAATTGCACAGTTTAAAAATAATCAATCATTTGATATCTTGGCTAAATGATTGATCCGAGAACTGTTTATTTTGAGTCAGATCGATTACGAAACTTAATTACTTTATGTTCATTGATTGTTACTGAATACATGATACTGATAACAATATATTTATTAAGCAAACATTTCAGATTTGAATTACAAAGATTCATTCATGCTTGTGAATGCTTAAATACAAATTAAAGATAAAGTATTTATATAGTATTTGATAGAAAATATATGATTCATAAACGAAGTTTTTCAATTTTTAAAATAGGAATCAAAAATTAATAGAAGGAATTATTATTTTTCCAAATTAGCTGTTTATTTCAGAATTTTTATGACTGTTACAAATATTAGTATGTGTGTATACGAGGGTAAATTAGAAAGTATCCAGATAACGTGTGATTGGTTTAATTGTTACGAATTTACAGGACTCGTTTGTTTCAAAATTTTACTAAGCTTTGGATAAATTTATTTTTAAGGATAATTGAAGCTAAAGATTTTAAAAATGGAATTGACGTGTATTATTATTATTATTATGTATTATGTTTACTAAGATAAAATTTAACATACTCTTTTCAAATGAAAGTGTGTTGTACGAATTATTGTTTGAATTTGAGTTGTGTTGATTTTATCGAGTAAACTACAATTCTGTCTTCCAAAGTCAGGTAGAATTAATTTAATACCTCGCCTAAGACTATTGATTTTAGAAAAATTTATGATTGTGGTAGCACCTAGAGACAGTTTTTTTCTGGATTGAATGTTGTTATTTGGTAACTTATGGTAAGTGTAAGGTGCTTGAGACTAAATTTCAATTATTTTGCGTCTTATATCGCACCCGTCCATTTCCACTGCAGTTAGCTTGGCAACCCGCTTACTTTGGTAAGCTGACATGACGCGTAGTGCGGTTTGATCGTGTAACACAGTTAACTACATCTCTTTAACTGCTCGCTAAGTCCGATACAATTAATCGAACTGATTGTTGAAAGCTATTTAGTAACTCAGTCGAGTTGTCGGATTTGGTTCTGTTTTCCTTGTTTCTCTAAATGTCTTTAAAAACGAAGTTTATAATTTTGGATTGTACTCTTAGTCCGCACACCTAATAATTGTTTTTTTTTGTAAATGTTTGACAAATAAACCTTATTAAAAAAATTTGAATCTATTTGAACGGACTTTACCTTGGTACTATCAATAACGTCCGCACGTTTATAACCAAGTTGATATCTGTTACGGTATTCAAGTAGTACAGCTATTGCTGATAATAACGGGTGCATTTCTGTACCGTTTCTCTAGGAAAACTTCCTAAAAGTCACAGCTTTGGTCAAAAAAGGAATAAAAATGTATCAAAATCGATCTGACCACTTTTTTGATATATCTCGTATAAGCTAAAAACCATGTAATTCAACTAACTGTGCGGTTTAGAAATGTGTCGTTTCACGGATGTTGCACTTTAACCTTACTACTGGACTGAACTGGAGTCACTAATTGAGTTGTCCCCGAGTTCGTCTCATTTACATAACGCCTTTGCATTTTTATCTGTTGACGACTTCAAACACATTTGCCATGAGGAGGCAGTTTCCATCGTTACGATCGATTCCTCGACTTCTCCTAATGTTATACAATTGAGTCAGGATGTGAATGTTTCGGCGTCTAAATCAAAGCACTTAAATGGTTAAAGTACGCAGTTAGTCCAATTGTATAGTTTTTAGATCGATTATGCTATATATTTGTTGTATTATACTCCAAGGTTGTCCCTTTTAGGGTATTGTTTTCTAGCGTAATTTTTTCTTATTTCTGGGTGGGTCGTTTCAAGAATCTTGCAACAAACAGTTTGAATCTTTATCTCGATTTTGATATATAATTCTCGAAATCATTGGATTGGCCACCTTCATGTTTTATCTTTTTCCTAGTTCGTTACAGCTTACAAACACTTGATTAAGGTGCGGTCAAGCGGTTTTAATTCCACAGCCCATTTTTTTAACTCGAGAGAAATCTACAATTTTGTCCGATCGATTGGACACCATAAGCCTTATTATAACGATTGTTTAATATTTTCCCTACTGTTTTGTAACTTTGACAGGTTAGGTAAAGGTGTTCTCTATCCAAATGATGTTTGAGGTAGTGCATGCTCCGGTTAACTGATGATACGAACTGACTTCTCGGTTTCCATACCTTGTTCAAAATATAGGAATTTTTACTTTTGCAACGATATTCTTGCTGTTTGTATTGGGTGGTTTTCACTGCAGTTGCTCTTGGATGGTCCGGTAGACAAAACCTGACTGTTTCAAATGTCTTTAAAAGCAAAGTTTCTAATTTTGGATTGTACCCTTAGTCCGCACATTTAATAATTGTTTTTTTTGTAAATGTTTGACAAATAAACCTTATAAAAAATGGAATCTATTTGGGACTATCAATAACGTCCACAGGTTTATAACCAAGTTGATATCTGTTACGGTATTCAAGTAGTACAGCTATTGCTGATAATAATGGCTGCGTTTCTGTACCGTTTCTCTAGGAAAACCTCCTAAAAGTCACACCTTTGGTCAAAAAAAATAAAAATCTATCAAAATCGATCTGGCCACTTTTTTGATATATGAGATATATCAAAACCATATAATTCAACTAACTGTGCGGTTTAGTGATTTAAATGACTTCTTGTTAATATATTTTTTATTTAAATGCCGAAAAATTTACATCCTGACTCAACATTAGTATGAGTCGAGGAATCGATCGTCCCGATGGAAGCTGCCTTTCTCAAGGCAAAAAATAGACAGAAGTGAAAAATCGTTGCATATGATGTGAGCATGGGGAAAACTCAATTAGCAATATAGCCCACTGGTAAAGTCGAAGTGCAACATCCGTAAAACGACACATTTCTACGAACTAAATAATTTGGCGCCCAACGTAAGGCCAAATTTATGCAAAATTTTGCTTCCACAACCAATAGCTTGTCTTCCATTTAAAACTTGTTTAGAGATAAATGTAAATTTAACACCAAGTTAGATATTTATCGTTATACCTCGCATATGCCCGTACAAAAAAACAGGCAAATACCTATATCAAGCCAAACTTCCATACCAACAAGCATTATTTATATACTGCAATTAATTTAATTTTGATACCTGTGAATAATCAGCAACGACATTCTTCGTGTCCATACTTCATTAGATAGCTTTAAACAATTACACAAAGGGGTTTCTTTAAATTTTTCCTACGCTACCTAATAGGAAACATTTCTTAATAATTGTTAATATATGTAAGCTAATTAAATAAGTTTACTGTAACAAAATTAATTAAAGTTATAAATTTCTACACATAGCTTTCAGCAATAGTAAAATTATTTCAGTATTTGCATCTTAATTTATTCACCTCATCCAACCAAGTATTTAATACGGTACTGAAATAAGCAAACGTCTTCAACAATATAAATCAATAATAATTGTAGTTGAAGTAGAAACGTTAAACCTTTAGCACAAGTTAAATAAATCAAAAACTTAAGACAAGTTAACTTTATAAAGTATTTTATTTCCGTTCCATAAATTATTATTTACGTTGTTGTTGCTACCTCTAAAATATGAACAACTTAACTTATCATGTTAGTTTATGTAAGCTTCTTAACTAAATATTTTCTTAGAGCATTAATAGAAGCGAAGATACATGTACAATTTAGAAACTGTACATAACTAGTTGGTATATTACTTATTCATGTGTTTGTGTTCTTAATCAGCTTGTCTTGTTTCAATAGTTCGCTCAAACTGATTAGAGTTTTGCCGAATTTAACTAACATTTTAACTTTTATAGAGGTCAACTATTTTTAATACAACATACATCGCTTAAAGTCGTTTATAAAAATTAAAAAAATAAATTTAAGTTAACTTTTATATTTCTGAATTTTATTTCCAGGGAAATGGAAAATACACATATAATGCTCCTCATCCCCTTTAGAGGAAAGTAATGTGGCGAGGAGATAGGGTTGCTAAGGAGAGGTTCACCCCCTGAGATTGTACAGTTTTCTTTAACACCACGTCGTGTTTCGTAGCTAACCTTTTGTAACTAAATAAGAAGCAGTAGCCTTGTAGGTGGTTTTCGTGATATGAAGTTTTCAAGAGACCCCTATAGCCCAGTTGTACATTACATTAGGCAAACGGAGTCTGTTTTTCACTAAATTCGGTTTCTTTACCCTTTGCCACAAACCAACAGCTGTAAATCAGTAAATCTACTTATTCACAGTATAGACCCTGTCCTATAATTAACGACTATTATCATTATTTTCCAATATACACTATGTCAGTGTACCCACGAGAACTGCCCAAATACATTCCAGTCCGTCTTCTGTAGTTGTGCTTTTGCGTGATTTGCACTGACATACAACCTAATTTGATCCGAGGGAAAATCCTTAATAAAAACCTTCATGTCAGCATATTTGCTATAAGGGTTGGACACCTCTCTTCAGAGTACTACATCCTCAAATTACGAGAGATATAAAAATGATTTACTTCCTAACATGCAACTGAGTGGGTTTCTGATGGCAGAGAAGAACTTAAGAAATTGAATGTTATTAGACGCTTATGCAGATAATACAACAAAAAATATCTAGTAACTTGGTTTCAATTGATAGGAAACCAGTGAAGTTAGGTCTCACTTAGGATTAGCGTGGGAAACTTGAGTATAAGAAAACTTAAATTTGCAAAATTATCAACCTTGCTACCATACATTTAGGAGCGGTCCCAACTCTTCTATCTCTTTATGTTCAAAGGGTGTGGTTCCAACGGCAAAATGTGCACCACAAACGTAAATTATTACACACTGGATCTCCATCCACTCAATTCCACATAACGCTCCTGCATCATGAACTGACGAATACTGGCCTACGTACAAACCTGTGAATCTTTAAACGTATGTGCGAATACTGATAAATACAAGCACAAACTCATATGCAATCACAGACACGGACAACTCCATAAGCAGGAGGACAAGTACAGACAGACAATATAACAAACACAGGCAAAGATACAAAAACACTGAAATATACTCCGCCATGAGTATTCACACCCATACCAATACTAACAATGACACAGACTCAGAAACCGATACCAACTTTAAAAGCTGATGTAGACAAATACATACATACTAAGACGACTACAGATACCTACACCAATGCTGACACTGACAGCCATTAGGACTGACCATGACATTGATACAAACACAGATACCAACATTGGCTCTGACACAGGTACGGATAGAGTGACATTGACACAGATAACACTCAAACAGACACCGACACAGACGTCCACATTAGACCTGACACTGACGCTGATATTAACACAAATACAGACACCCACACCAACGTTGGCACTGACACGCACAGACATAAACACAGATATAGGTATCTGCCACTGATAAATATACTGGCACTCATACAGATAACGGTATAGAAACACAGACAGATGCACGGATACAGATACAGACGCATCTAACTCATTCCCTTATGTACTCTTTGCTACTTTACAGAGATTCAACCATAAGAAAGTTATGTGTTGCCACATCAGATTTCCTTTTCATCAGGATAATATCGACGTCAGTTGACGATTACAACTCATATTTAACTATTACAAGCAAGTTATAATTTTACATGCTGACTATCGCAGTCTACAGATTATGTGCGAGTATTGTTCCTAAAGATGTGTTTTGATTAACATTGATCAAAGAAAACACCTCACAACTTCCACCCTACTGATCCCTAAGTTTTATGAAAAACTAATTTGTAATGTTATAGAAGGACGCAGTAGTACAAATGTTTTCGTATACAGTTAGAACATTTGGCAACCTCGTACGGACGTGATAGGATATGATGACCTGTGGAAATACATTAAGCGAACACACTAGTGGTAAATGATAGGACGGAGTTGGTTGTGCCAGGGAATTCAAAATGTTTACAATCCGTTGTTTACTAAGGTAAGTTAATTCTGATTAGTGCAGTTGGCAGGGAATTAACTTTTGAACCAATCAGATTTGTTCTAAACTACGTATTTCTAGACTACGCAGTAAAACTGGAAGGACGCAATAATGATAGCGGGATAGGAGCTTCAAATAAGTGAGATTGTAGTTCCAGAACACAACTGAGTGGTTATATAGGGAGTTGGATTTGTATTTCTGTATGCGCAGACCGCTCTTTACATCTACCGTTCATGATTAAATAAATTTTAAGCAGATGGCGCTATTCGAAAATCTACTTTATGTTTCCTACCTCTTGATTTGTCTCCCCAACTCTAACTGGTTTGTATCACTTCACTTTGAAATGATGAAATCACATGAAAACGAATGCACGAAAATGACTGATAGTTGCAACGTCACATTTCACCGGATCACATTAAATTACTTAAAATTGTAAAAATCATCATTGGCATCGCATCCGACATTTTTAGGTAAGACGAATTGGTAAGAAGGAACGCTTACACAATGTTAGGTTATGACAGAACTACTATTGAACTGATTACAACTGATTTAGCTGAAGAGGAAGATCACTTAATTTATGTAATAATCACTCACTTGTAAAACGGATGAACCGTTGAAAGGGCCTTTTGTATACCAAATGTATTACAACAATGTGATTAAGTAAGTAGTTTTAAGCACAAAGTAAGAATCAATAAATTATTTTTACGGACACCAATAATTTTTTATTATTAATAAATAGACTGCACCATATTCCAATATATGTTGGATACCTTATTTAATAAGAGATTTTTTTAAAAATGTCATTTTTCCAGATATTTCTTGAAACCCTTGGTCCGCTTGGTGCCGTAGAGCGGTTTCAATTCACAGCCCTTTATTTCAACTAGAAAGAAGTTTAAAATGTTATCTAATTTTTTGGAATCTGTCATAACGATTGTTTAATATTTCCTCTGCGATTTCGCAATTTTGGTCGATTATGTAAACGTGTTGTACCAACATCGCAGCTCTCGATTCAAGTGAGCTTTGTGGTAATGTACCGCTCTGAGCAACCAACCGACGATGTCTTATTGACATGAGCTGACTTCTCAAATAGGTTAAGAAGTAATGCCCTGTTTTATACCTCGTTGAAAGTGTTGGAATTTTTAATTTTTGCAGAATATTCTTGGTAACATCGGTCTTCTTCTTGAATGCGTATTTCCAATTTGGATATTTCATTCCACACTGTTTTCGATTTATCTCGCAGAATACTTAATGTACATTTGCTCATTTATTTGTTGTTTTAGGTGAAACAACAGTTTGCCGTACTGCCTTCTTGCTTTCTGATTCGCATAGATTGTTCGTTATCCTGTTTTCCGTTTTTATTTCATTCGGGCTTGCTTTGCAGCTTACATACCCTGATTTATTATAATCGTGAATAGGTAGACCTAGCTTGACTATTCATCATAATTCTGCATTACCTGGGTATTGAGATTCTCCAGTTTCTATTGGCTGCTCATAGAACATCTTCGAGTTTTTGTTGAGGCTGCACCTTCTTCATATTTTTCAGTTTTCTTCATATGTGATTGAGTGAGCGCAATTATTTTTTTATTTTGCACTGCTTGTACTGCTTAATGTTTAAACGCTTTGGTGTCGGTCACTGGCTTTTGTTAGATTGTAACGGGACCAATGTTTGTAACGAGGCAAACTTGACGGTTCATATTTTCCAAAATTTTCTTCATATTTTGGTCCGCGTCATTTTGTGGTTGAGCGAGTGTAATTTTTTTTATTTTGAACTGCTTTTTTTAGTGTCGGGGTCGGACACACATTTTGTAAATCCCTTGAAACCGTTACAATACCATATGACTGAGAAGCTTTAATTCAACACGATCTGAGAAATAAAACCCCACAGCTAGCGAAGCGTTTTTAGTAGTAATAGTAGGTGCGATTAGCTATCTAAAAAGGGAGTAAAGAAAAAAGATAATTTTAATTAAAACAAATTTGGAATCAACCAAATTATTGGTTTATTCAATAACAAAAAAATTAATGTAAACAGCAGGATTTACATACAAACTCAAATTAACAGATTGCTACCGCTTAGAAAACGAATTATTAAAAACAATCGAATTATTAACTAATTCCGCAAGCAGCAGTAAAACATCATTAGTTAATTGTAAATGTTACTGCATATCTAGCGCAATATTCAAGGTATCAAATTAAAATTAATTACAGTATATAAATAATATTGGTTAGTGAGGAAGATCAGCTTGGTATAGGAATTTTACTGGTTTTTTTACGTGCTTATGCGCAGTGGTAACGATATGTAACTAACTGTTGATTAAATTTGGTTCTAAACAAGTTTTAACTAAAGGAAAAGCTAAACTGAGGGAATATGAATTTATAATAATGATTGTCACAAAATAAGTTGCACCAATTTGGCATCACGTTGGGCGCCAAATTATTTCATCCATAGAAATGTGTCGTTTCACGGATGTTGCACTTTAACCTTACTACTGGACTGAACTGGAGTCACTAATTGAGTTGTCCTCGAGTTCGTCTCATTTATACAACGCTTTTGCATTTTTATGTGTTGACGTCTTCAAACACATTTGGCTTGAGGAGGCAGTTTCCATCGTTACGATCGATACCTCGGCTCCCGCTAATGTTATGCAATTGAGTCAGGATGGGAATGTTTCGGCGTCTAAATCAAAGCCCTCAAATAGTTAAAGTACGCAGTTAGTTTAATTGTATAGTTTTTAGCTTATACGATATATGGCAGAAAAGTGATCAGATCGATTATGCTATATATTTGTTGCATTATACTCCAAGGTTGTCCCTTTTAGGGAATTGTTTTCTAGCGTAGTTTTTTCTTATTTCTGGGTGGGTTGTTTCAAGAATCTTGCAACAAACAGTTTGTATCTTTATCTCGATTTTGATATATAATTCTCGAAATCATTGGATTGGCCACCTTCATGTTTTATCTTTTTCCTAGTTCGTTGTAGCTTACAAACACTTGATTAAGGTGCCGTCAAGCCGTTTTAATTCTACAGCTCATTTTTTTAACTCGAGAGAAATCTACAATTTTACCCGATCGATTGGACACCATAAGCCTTACTATAACGATCCAAATGATGTTTGAGGTAGTGCATGCTCCGGTTAACTGATAATACGAACTGACTTCTCGGTTTTCATACCTTGTTCAAAATATATGAATTTTTACTTTTGCAACGATATTCTTGCTGTTTGTATTGGGTGGTTTTCACTGTAGTTGCTCTTGGATGGTCCGGTACACAAAACTTGACTGTTTCAAAATGTTGTTTATATGTTGGCCTGCTTCATTTCGTGGTTTGATGGATACAATTTTTAGTTATTTTGGATTGCTTTTTCGCTTCTTTTTTAATACTTCGGTGTCGGAGACTTGCTTTTGTTAGATTGTAAGGGCGACCAATTTTTGTAAATCCCTTAAAACCGTTACAATACCGTGTGACCGGGAATCTTTAATTCAGAAAGATGTGGGATATTTTAATTCACGCAAGTTTAAAGGCACCCAAATTATTAGTTTCTGCAGTAACAAACAAATAATGTAAACAGTAAATTTTAGATACCAACTCAAATTAATGGCTTACTACCACGAATATCAATTAAAAATCAAAATATTAAAGGAAATCAAATTACCGTAATTTTAAATTCTGCTAGAAGCAGTAACACATCAGTCATTTGTTAATTGTAAACTTTTCTGTTTACCCAACGCAATAATTACAAATAAAACTAGCGTAAACAAAGAGTTAGTAGTTATGTCCCAAACAAACCGATCTTCATGTGTAACTGTCGAATTATTGTTAATGAGTTTATGAGTTAATGCTCGTAGCACTGTCTTTATCCTAAATGAAAGATAAATATTAATAGAAATATAAAAGAGAATTTACTTTCAAATTTGTTATACAGCCATCTAAACACAATGACTGAGGTTGAGACACCGAAAACAGTTTACAAATTTAGCGCTATATGAGCCACAGTTATATTTCTGTTAATGTAAACTCACAGATAAAACCAAACAAGTAACTAATGGCATACAGTTATTAAAGACGAGTTATACACATAATATATGAATATAAAATACATAAGTAGGTAAGTAAGTTTTAGTGTTTTAGATAATGCACCACCGACATGAGCAATAAAATAGTTCAACGGAAACGACTATGTTCAACATATTTCCATGAGTGCAAATTAAATGTAATTATTCGCTAACCTTGCACGATGTGTCCGAAGTTTACAGAACCTCTCAGAAAAGAGGTTGTAATACATACTTGGCCAAGGCAGATAATAAAGTGATTAAGGACTCGAAAGCAGTACATGATGTAGTAATTGTGGAGGTAAACGTGAATGGTATGATCATATTACCACCTATCACTTTATCAACTACCGCTAGCAAAACTTGAACGAATTGTAAAGGGTAGCTGAGTTAATACATGACTATCATTGTGGTTATGGAACTGAGTCAACTCGGAAACTGAAGACGTCTTGAGAAAAAACTTGCGCCACACTTTTACTGAACCATCATCTACTCATTCTACTCCAACAATAGCAGCACACAGTGTATTTGTATATTTATCAAGCGAAGACTATTTAAAATAGAACTAATTAATTAATTAAACTAGGATCGTTTCTCTGGAATTAATTATAAACATTCAACTAAACTTGGTGGCGCCTAATGATGATCCATTTTGATGAAAACCAATATGTCGTAGCAGTTTGAATTTATTTAATTTAACACTAATTTCGAAATAATTAACAGATCATGTTTAACTAATATGCAGCATTTCCAAGGTTTTTGACTTAATTAAATGATCACAAATTCTTATTTTTAGCCCTTTTGAAAGAATAAAAGATTAACAGACAAGTTTGAATTAATTATTGTATTTCTAAGTCGATGATGTTAATGAACCACCCGTTACGCTAATTCTTGAAGAGGAAATGAACAAATTCCTAAAGACTTGCATAAACCCCAAACGATCTATATGTTAATTACAAACGTTATTATTTATGTTAATTAAACAAATAAGTTTTGTTTTGAACTAGAAAAGGGAGAACTTAAGACAATATTCTAGTAACTAATTAAGACGTCAATTACACTTTAATTCTATTCGTAGTTTGTAGAATTTCTAATTACAGTTTTGTTTATTGGAAATTGGAAAGATTAGAGAAAGGGAAGCATACGATTTCCTTAATTAACGCCGTTTAATGATTTCTTGGAATTGTTGAATAGCTACGAAGTGATTGAAGCTTTACTAATAAACGTGAGAACAAATATTGACACTCTTCACTTTTAATTAATTTTAAAAGTTGAAAAATATCAATAACGTTGATGAAATTACTAAATTTTTGTTAACGTAATTAAAAAGTCAGTTTACATGTATTCATATCTCCCTTGAGGCACAATTAGTATAAATTTTGCGTAATGGCAAAATTTCGCAAATTGCCCGTAGGAATAAAAGACGTACGTACGCGTTGTCATAAAGAAATGTGTACCTTTTCAGAGCTCATTTTGGTAATTAAAGCGAAACTATTCTCATTTTTCTTTTAAACCGGGCCATTTTATAAGGTTATTAAGTAAACAAGGTAGATGTTGGTGCATGTAATGCTTCATGCTTGGAATTGTATGTGGATTACGTAAAAGCTAAAAAGAGGTATATTATGTTCTTTTTAACAATAATTGAAAGCTTTCTCGATTTATGTTCATAACTAATTAGAAACATATGGGTTATAATCGTGCGTTACATGTAAACACTACAAATACGTTATACGTTTTAATAGCAATTTCCGTTCTTGATTTTCGATATCTTGCTTTTGAAATGTATAAATTCTGTAAATATTTATACATAATACACGATTTGATCTAATAAAAATCAAGTATTCTTAAACGATTTTTAATTCAGTTGAATTATATGCAGTGAGGTAGTCAACGAAAATTCAACAAGTGGAGAACTAATTTAATTGATGAACAATGAACGTTAACCATTTCCCTTCAAGAGTCTGATCTTTGTGATATACAGCCTATTAGTCAGCATAATTTGTGAATGCAAGTTGGATACAACCCTAATTAATTCTGCCAGTGGCCTAGCTCAGATGTAGGATACGGAGTGGATTTAAGGTTATCTCTGGCTACCTCTGAGATTCACTAATTAAGAGTACCTTACAAACTTGCTACCTACTTTCTAACATCTGATAAACGAAGACAGAATGGTTCTATCAAATCATATATTTCATATTCATTTACAATACTAAGTAAACCATTATTTAAACTTGTAAATTAAGAATAAAAGTATATGTCCAGAATTATGATTCCCGATTATAAGTTAATACACTTCAGAACGTAGATAAAGAAAAAACACAAGTAGCAGTGTCAGGTATCTCTATTGGGACAGCTGCGAGCGGCTACTTTGATGTCAGATAGCGGATAAACGGGAACGTGGTGAAGGTTTTAATTTTTTCTCTGGTAATATTTTAAAAGGTATATTTCCTTCAATGTTATCAGCTTGTATACATTTCTAAAGAAATGTTTTCTAGGTCAATGCCAGTTAAATAAAAACGATACTTTATTTTAAAGTGAGCGTTGCTTAATGGGAGTTTTATTAACGTCTTTCTTAATTTTGATAATGTGATTACAACAATCACTGGAATGGCGGTAGCTTTATGATGTATGGTCTAGTTAGGTAAGGGATGATTAAAGGACTATGGTACACTAACCCGGATAGAAGTTATTGAAATAGATATATGAATTTCTTTTACTGTATAGTTGGAGGTCGTGGAGATGGTGGTTTTGATCACCTTGTTCCATACCATAGAAACCTTAAGAAAGGTCTAGGTAGACCAGCGGGATAGAAATAAGGAAACTAATTAATTTGGAATTAATTAAACCAAAGGAAAATTACGTTGTTATTAAATTTTCTCGGCCTTACTTCCTGAATATCGGGGTTTTGCTAACTGTACTTACTGATAATTATTTCGGACGAGAATTGTCTAGCAGTTTCTGGAACGGGATCAATTTTGCCATGTACGTTTATTCTACCCTATAGGTAGATGGTCACTAAAGAACAAGGGCAGACATCTTGCCCTCCTACCTACTTTGTGTCCGTGTTGGTGTCACTTAGAAAACAAGGGCAGTCGTCCGGTGCTAGCTACTACGTGATTGTTTGCGAACTAGGCTCACTTCCCGTATTCGCGCTTTCATTTTGTGCACTATGTAGTGTAAGTGTTGTTTAAGAACATGTGGGTGATATCGTAAGCTAAGTAACATCTGGCCGAAAACGGGTACGATCATTACTGGAGTTGCACAATCGTGAGAGTCGGAATAATAAGATGGAAAAGAATGTGAAAGGAATGAATGCATCGAAATCGGAATCTGTCAAACTGGCTATGGATAAACTCTCATAATCTCCCTGTTAGCAGCGAAAATCGGTGGCTACCGTCCTGACATAAACCTCGTTGATTGATTTTCTAGGGCGCGGTCCGTGAATATTAGGAAGTTCTGTTGCGAAAAAGCATTTAACAGTTCCTGTTTAGCATGGAGGGGATAAAAATTAATTATTGATTTTTTGGTCTGTACAATTAACAAAATATTAATTTTTCAATATTTAATTTAAGTTTTATACGTAAAGATTTCAGAAAATGTATTTTGAGAGCGGTCACCGTCCACCAACTGGTTTTGGGATCTATTCCTGGTTGGACGGCTGAAATGATCAGATTTAGACCTTTGTAAGTGTATAACTCTAATAACCGCTGAGGGTAATGCTCTTAAACTCCGGCTTTGCGGTAAATAAAAGAGACAAAACTAATTATCTCCCACCAATTTCTACCGGGTATACTATATTATCCGTCCTGTGTAAATAGTTTCATAATGAAACAAAAATACGAAAAAATGTTTCGAACACAAGTTTTCTGAACAGGGTCTAATTTAAGGTGAGTTGGTGACGTTGGATCAAAAAAGTGATTTTTTAATTCACTTGAAAGATATTATATGTATGAAAATGTAAACTTTCACCATTAACACTCATAATAAAATACTTATCTTTTTGGGATTTTTAATGGTGTACTTTAAATTATACAATCTAAACGTTTCGATAACACTTACAGTTATCTTCGTCAGTAGTAATGTTAGTTAAAAATTGTTAAAGATGTAGTAAACAATTTTGTCAAATTTGAAAAATTCAAACATCATTTTACTATTAGATTTATGCGGAAATGTGATTTTTAAATTGATTTTATTCTCGTTTCTGACGATTGTTAGAAGTATCCCGTTTGCAGAAATTGAGTCTATTGTTAGATAGTTTCGTTTGCGACAACATAATTTCTGACTCTATTTTTAAATAACCTGGGCTAATTCTACTTTATAGCGTGACAAATTTTTATTTCAATCAGCGATTCAATCAAACAGTTTGCGCGGTAAAAACGAAAACAAAATTCCGTGCATCCGAAGTAAAAAAAATATTAGTCAACATTATTATTAACCCAATTCATTTCTTTGTTCGACTCCCTGCATTGAACAATATCACTTAAATTAACTCGCTATAAGATCTACATTATCTTCCCTTCCAATTCTTATCTATAAAAAATACGAAGCTTACTGTTGCCACCCAATCCCATAAAGAAATAATTCTCTATGACTGTATCTCTTTTTAATTGGTAAACTAACAAATTAAAAATCGTCTAACATGAAGATTACCTGACAGATGCTAAAATAAATACTACTCCCCATAACTCTTTTAATAAACAAGAGTAAAGAAATATTGCTGAAATACATGGTCTTCATAATCGCAATTATTATATCAAAGAAAGTAAATAAATTATATATTTAATAATTTACTATAACTTCCAATTAATCTAGCAACGTACTCTCAATTCCACATCGTGACTAAGAACCAGCGCTCCCAAAACATAAGCTTGTCTTTTGGGATAATGCGAACAAGAACCTTTTACTAAATAAAGCCAGTGTTGTGTTCACCGTATGGTACGTGGAGCCGTCTTGTTGGAACCACATATCGTCCACATCCCTAGCGTCCAATTCAAACCATCAAAAGTTTGTTGGCCATTCACAGTTATGGAATTTCCAGTTTTCCAAAAAAGTATAGCCTAATGATTTCTTCTGCGAAAAATGCGCACCAAACAGCGTTTTTTTGAGGTTGCATGGGAAGTTCAACAATTTATGTTGTGTGCTCATGGGCCCAAATGTGACAATGTTGTTTATTAACAAAGCCGTTGACATGAAAGAGCTTCATTGCTAAACAAAATTTTTTTCGAAAGATCAACATTAAGTTGTTCTGCTCGTGCAACCAATTGGCGAACGGCGATCCAACTGGTCTGAAGGCTTCAGTTCTTGAGTAAATTGCACTTTATGCGCAAGCAAATCATTCTTCTAAATTCGATGTATTGTGAGTCTAGAAATGTTTAATTCCTAGAATCAATGACGGGTGGTTGCTCCCGGGGTTTGACCCACACGTTCACGTACTGCGGCAATCTTTTCGTCTAAACGGCCTAATGGGAGACATCTCCTAGCAACCCGGTTTGCTCAAATTTATCCACAATTCTCACAAATGTACGCCATTTAGTCGATTATCTCCACTGAAAATATCTCGTTATACGCGAAATGCATTTTCTTTTTGAAAACCCATTTTGATGATAAGCAATAACATACTCGTTGTTCCATCGCGTGTTTCTTCATGACTCATTTTGGCTATTCTTATATATTGTCAATAAGACGCCATGTTTTTAGCTATGAAAAACAACTTTAAGCATCGTTCACACGTGGTTCCTCTGCGGGTAATCAAAAAACCCGCTCACGTTTGTATTATATTTTCTGCAGTTTGCTCCTAAATTGGCACGACTGTTTAATCAAAATCACCACGCATTGTTTGGTGTACGAAATCCCCTGATTGTTATATTTTGCGAGAAGGGAGCTGAAGGAATACACCAATATCAACTACTGTTCAACTGGTAATTTGATTCTTTTGCCTGTTTTGTTTAAATATTAAGAAATACGTAATAATTTCGCTTACATGATCTAATTTAAGTGCTACTAACAGTAGATATTGAGGTCTTTGTTCATTTATATTTAAATTAAGTGTTATTAATGTATTCATTTTAACCTGTGTTATCAATTTTATATCAAGAAACTCAAAAGCAGGTATCAAGAAAGTTTCATGACGACCCTTAAGAAAAAGAGCTTATGCTGAGGCAAGACTAAATAAAAAAACTATATTCTGTGTAAGCAGGTGTTCGATTATTAAGTAAACCGGTATTTTAAGTAAAAAAGATAAACGTTACTGTTTGACACATAAAGTAGAGCCATGAAAACGTGTTAAGAAAGCCAAACCACTACAATGAACAACAATTCTCAAATATCTTACCTGAAAAATCGTTAATTTAAATTATTTGCTTGTAAGGCTTTCCAAATTTTACAAAGTAAAAGCAATTCGATGTTCTTTTGTACGTTGAGCATTCAAAACGACGAGATTAGTATTGTAGAAAATTGTATTTTCTTTCTACTGAAACTTCCCTCGCATTTCTCTTAGAACTTTAAACTTAAATTACAAAATACCGAAATTTCAGTTAGAAACTTGAACTCTGAAAACATTATTTTTTTTTTTAAATAATTAAAAATCACTTGTAATACCAATATGACGTAATTGGCAAAACTTCTAGAACAAGTTTTATACGACAGAATGGATCAATTGAAAGTTTTGATTGAAAAAGGAAATCTGTTTTTTTTTTAACAATGCATAGACTCTTACATAACCTTAAATTGAATTTAGAAAACTTTATTCTGAACGTTTCTAGAAAACTTTGAACTGTTTCCAAATATGTTTGTTTTTAAAAATTAATTTCGAATATTCCATACTCGTACGTACAATAAAATTTTAATTAGATCGTATCTTTTACTTTCATATTTTTTTGTACATATCTTTTTCGCTTTTTATTAACATTTCAAAGTATAAAAAGGTACATACTTTATTTTTAATGCTAACTTCTTTGAAGGTGTTCAATTTTGTATTCAAAACGCTGTGATTTGGCAAATCGTTATCATATCTCCTTGCGTTACGTACGTAACAGTAATATATTCGAAAAGAAACTTTTAAATGCAAATAATGTTAGAAGGTGGAATACTTTATTTGACAATTTTATAACTTTTTGTGATCTAAGTACGTTTATTTTACGTTAATTAACCCACATAATAATACCTATGAACATATAGTGATGTCACAACAATCGCAAATGTCAGCTTGAATTCCGATAGAATTTGCAAGTAACAATTTTAAGGTAAAGAGAGTTGGTATAAGGTTATTACATGCATGGTTTGTTTAAAATTTTATCAGTGAACAATTAAAGTACAGATGAATTCCTATAATTTAATTATCGCCAAACCTTGTCTTTTTCAGTATTCATGGGTTAGATTTTATTATCAAGTTTATAATTCATAAACCGATCAGTTTAATTATTAAAGTTATTAAAATTGTAGTTAATGGTGCATTTGGATTATTAAGATTGTCTCAACGTATAGTAAAGTATTGCACTTTTTTTTCCAAATTGGGAATATAACGCTGGGAATTTTTCCCATAGAATTTGACGCTTCAGCTTATTTAAATGTACAAGAACGTGAATGGTGCTGGTTAAGGGTTAGACATATCTTTTGTAGTTCTTTAGGAATATAAACGTCGAGTATTAAGAACTTTTAGGAATTTAATGGAATATTAAACGCATTGGACTCTAAGTTTTATTATGGAGTGGAATATAAACAATCCACTTGTGTAGCGATTTCGCCATAGGACTTAGTCCTGAGAAGGATTATTTTCGCATTTCACTCGAATTCATTTAGTTTGATATTTTTCTCAAGCGCTTAATTAATCTCGGATTTGAACTTTGTACCTTTCAATTACTAATCTAACATCTTTACCATTGAGCTATTGAGTAACCCAATATATGTTTTTTAGAATTTTAATTTTTTTCTTGGTTGTGCAGTAGTTTATTACGCATGTTGCGCAGGAGTATTGCGCCAAAGTTCTTTGCGCATTATTGGAATCAACGTGGGTTCTATTTTTACATTACATTAGCTTACTAGATTTTTTGTCAGTGCTATTGTAACGGGCGTAATAATTATAGCTATTAGTTGTGTTGTTTACACTCCGCTACAAAGAATTTTTTATAATTTTAAAATTATTGAATAATAATTTTATGCTGTTTTTTGTGAGACTTAAAATGATTACCTTTTTATTTAAGCTGAATGGGTTTGCTTTATACAGATATCATCTACTAGTTTGATTTTAATTCGCATGCTATTTAATTTCAGTTTGTTTAAACGAACTTTAATATTTACGTTTCATCGAATTCCTGCCTTATCAAAAGGCGCCAGCTAGCTCAAGTGTAACAAGAAATGATTACCGTTATCAATGACCAAAGTTTATCCTCAATTTGGTTTTCTTATTTATTTGGATTTCTATTGGGTTTACTTCCTTCCGCATTTACATATTCAATATTTGTATAAGCTTTTAATATTAATAATCTTTAATAATATAAATAAATCAAACGTTATATTTATTTAATCATTAAAATTCGAAATGCAGAAATGTTTTGTTTACAACACAAAGAACCTATCCCTTAATTATAAGTAAAATTCTTAATAATTACCATGCAGAACCTTCTTTATCAAACTTGAAGGGAATGTTCTCCGTTCAATATTAATATTCAAATTCAAATTTAGAGAAAATAAAACTCATAAACGTTTCTTTATTTACACAATTAGAAATCGTACTTATGTCACTTCGTTGAAGGCTGATGACGTAATTGATGCGTTTCTATGCTGGTGGTCGGAGGCCCCCCTTTTCTTTGTTTCTCCCACTATCTCCCTTTGAGCTTTATTATGGAGTAATACGATTCCACCTTTCTTTCCAACAATTTGATAAGTTTGTTATTAATTGCTGGATATATTGATATATATATATATATATATATATATATATATATATATATATATTGTAGTGTATATCCAGTATTAAGAAACATTTATCTATTTTCTGAATAATTAATTATGTATTATTTCTAAAGCATATTTATGCCACAACTAGGTCAATATTACAAATTACAATCATGCTGAATAGAATAAGTTATTATTGCAAGAAAAGTCAGCTCTTTTTAAATTGTAACCTGACATAGATAATAGGTTATAACTAAACTATAGCTCCATACAGTAATGAAGGAGTTCATCAATTCATAAGTTCATCAGTTCATCAGTTCGTCAGTTCGTCAGTTCGTCAGTTCGTCAGTTCGTCAGTTCGTCAGTTCGTCAGTTCGTCAGTTCGTCAGTTCGTCAGTTCGTCAGTTCATCAGTTCATCAGTTCATCAGTTCGTCAGTTCTCAGTTCCAGTTCGTCAGTTCGTCAGTTCGTCAGTTCATCAGTTCATCAGTTCATCAGTTCATCAGTTCATCAGTTTATCAGTTCATCAGTTCATCAGTTCATCAGTTCATCAGTTCATCAGTTCACCAGTTCACCAGTTCACCAGTTCATCAGTTCATCAGTTCATCAGTTCATCAGTTCATCAGTTCATTAGTTCATCAGTTCATCAGTTTATCAGTTCATTAGTTCATCAGTTCACCAGTTCACCAGTTTACCAGTTCATCAGTTCATCAGTTCATCAGTTCATCAGTTCATCAGTTCATCAGTTCATCAGTTCATCAGTTAATCAGTTCATCAGTTCATCAGTTCATCAGTTCATCAGTTCATCAGTTCATCAGTTCATCAGTTCATCAGTTCATCAGCTCATCAGTTCATCAGTTCATCAGTTCATCAGTTCATCAGTTCATCAGTTCATCAGTTCATCAGTTCATCAGTTCATCAGTTCATCAGTTCATCAGTTCACCAATCAATAGTTATTATAATACTCGTAGTGTTAGAGTACGAGTGAAGTGTAGGGTTAGAATATGTAAGAATACTCACATCATGTACTAAAAATAAATATGTATCCCAATTCTAATCTATAACTATTCACGTCAACTTAAAGTAGTTATCACCTGGAAACCCTGAGTCCAAATATATCACATGCGACCCTGCCAGTCCCTGCTTGTAGGAAAGATGGAAAAAGGGAAGGGTATCCCTAACTAACTGTGGAGATATTGCAGCTAATAAAGGACAACCAACATTGTAGGGAAAGTCACAGTGTTATAAGCAGGAAACTTGCTGAATTAGAACGTATAAAAAAAGACTATAATGGGTTAATAATTGAAATTAATCATAAATAGGATAAAGATCCTCAAGTAATAAAAATTACAGAAACTTCAGCAAATATAGTTGCGTTATTGAGAGAATCGCGAAATATTTTAGAAGATAGGTTAGTTAGTAATACACAAATTGTTAAAATGGGTACAGAAAGTTTTAGTTTAAGAACGGCAGCAGTATTACTGCCTGAAATGGACGATACTGATGGTACCACTAAGAAATTAATAAACGCGATCAAATTATATGTTGACCTATTAAAAGAAACCGATAAGCAGTTAGTAATCAAATATGTACTGGCAACACGCCTATCAGAAAACGCGAAAGCTAAGCTACTCGACACCAACGACAACGGTTATTCGAGTACACAGAGTTTTAAAATTAATAGACTTCGAGTCATTAAATCTAGAAGAGCACGACTCTATACAAAAATTTGTACTAAATACGCGGACATATTCCAATTAAATGACGACATACTCGGGATAACAAATATGTCAACACAAAAGATTCATTTGAAACAAGACACAGTTCCAGTATATGTTAAGCCCTACCGCTCACCTCACACACAAAAAGACGAAATCAGCAGACAGATAGACAAATTACTTAAAGACGGAATAATTGAAGAAACCAGATCGGGTTGGTCATCTCCGTTACTAATCGTTCCAAAAAAATCAGATAGGTTAGGTGAGAAAAAATGGCGAATGGTTATAGACTATCGATTATTAAATAGACGTATTGAAAACGATAAATTTCCTTTACCCTGTATTACCGAAATTTTAGATTCATTATCCAGTGCAGTTTATTTTTCACCTTTGGATTTAGCGCAAGGTTATCATCAAGTACCTTTGCACCCCGACAGTAGACCGTGCACAGCATTTACTACAGCTACTGGTCAATATCAAATGACGAGGTTACCAATGAGATTAAAAATTAGTCCTAGTGCATTTTCAAGAGTAATGACAATTGCTATGTCAAGATTAAATTATGAGTCATGTTTTATTTATTTGGATGATATTATTGGTTTTGGACGAAATCTATTGCATCATAATAAAAATTTAGTAAAAGTATTGCAACGACTACGTAATGTAAATTTTAAATTAAACCCAAGCAAGTGTACCTTTCTTCAGAAGGAACTTTTGTATTTAGGCCGTCATTTCATCGGCGGGTGTTTTGCCCGACTCAGACAAACTAGCCGCTATAAAAAACTATCCATTGCCAACAGACGCCAATTCTACTAAACGTTTTGTCGCGTTTGCTAACTATTATCGTAAATTCGTAAACAACTTTGCTGATTTAGCAGAGCCTTTAAATCGTCTAACGCGAAAAAATTTTATTTTTAATTGGACTTCAGAATGTCAAAACTCATTCGACGCTTTAAAAAACTTATTGGAGCACCCACCCAATTTACAATATGCAAATTTCGGGAGCGATAACCGTTTTATTCTCCGTACTGATGCTTCAGACCATGCTCTGGGAGCCGTATTGTCAAATTGGAATGATAATCCTGTTGCTTATGTCAGCAGAACTTTGAATCTTGCCGAACGTAATTATCCAATCATTGAAAAGGAACTCTTAGCAATTGTATGGGCTGTTAAACATTTTAGGCCATATCTATACGGTAGACAATTTGACATTTATACTGATCACCGTCCCTTAGTATATTTGTTTGGAATGACAAATCCCTCTAGCCGACTTAAAAAATTTCGACTTTCATTAGAAGAATATGACTTTACTGTACATTATGTTAAAAGAAAAGAAAATGCTCCAGCTGATGCCCTTTTTCGAATTTGTCTGAGTCTCGCGAACTTAAACAACTTTCTAGTAAGGTGATTCACCACATTAACATTATGACACGTGCTCAACTTAAGCAGCAACGTACTTTAGAGGACGTAAAATTGCTTAAATACCCAAATAATTCTGTACTAGTACAACCCATAAAAGACGACGACTTTAAAATGAAGAATCAAGATAATAAATTGTTTAAAAATGTGGTGTATATACCCGACACGCACATAATTTATATTAGTGACGCTTCTCCATCAGCGTCTGCTTACGGTGCAACGTTGAGAGATTTAGTCAAGTGTTGTAAAATAAATGGCATGCAACTGATATGTATAATGAAAAAAGGTTTAAACTGCGTAGTTAGTCAAGAAAAAAGGGGAATTATTGAAGAAATAATTAAAAATAAAGAGGAAATCATAGCGATGGGTATACAAATATCTATAGTACCAAATTTAATTCTTACTACAGATCCACATGATCAAAAATTAATACTTAATGATTATCACACGTTACCTACCGGAGGTCATGCGGGTATGAATCGTATGTATCACAATATTAAACGAACTTATTATTGGCCAAAACTTAGATAAGATGTAGAAACTTACGTTCGACGTTGTGACGATTGTCAGCGATACAAGCATTAGACACCGTGTACAGAACCAACGAGTATTACAACGACTTGGTAGGACCACTCCCACCAGATAATCAAAATAATAAATATATTTCAACATTACAATGCGAATTAAGTAAATTTGTTGAAGCATATCCTTTACCAAACAAAGAAGCGCATACGGTCGCTTCTGCCTTTGTTACTAATTATATTCTTAGGTATGGTGTCCCGTACGAATTGGTCACGGACTAGGGAACTGAATCTATGGCAAGTACTTTTAAAGAAATTTGTAAATTATTGCACATTCGACAACTAAATTCAACCGCGTACCACCATGAAACTTTAGGCGCATTAGAAAATTCACATAAAACATTGGGTGCTTACTTTCGCATCCAAATGGCCAAGTATCCAGGCTCTTGGGGTACTTGGGTACCTTTTTGGTGTTTCGATTTTAATACTACCGTACATTCTGAAGCACGCTATACGCCGTATGAACTTGTTTTTGGAAAACTTTGTAGATTACCATCTAACAGTACTATTGACCACATTGATCCAATACATAACTTTGAGAATTATTCACTCGAATTAAAGTACCGATTACAAAGTGCAGTTAAAAACGCGCGAAACAATTTAATTCAATCTAAACATCACAGGAAAAGTGTCCTGGATGCAAGGATACATTCACATACGTATAAAATAGGAGATAAGGTGTTAGTGAAAGCTACTGTCACTTCTAAGCTAGACGCTTTGTTTAAAGGACCGTATGAAGTGGTAGCAGATAATAGTCCGAATATTAGTTATTAAGGTGAATGATAAGTTGATTACAGTACACAAAAACAGAATTAAGCCTTATTACAATTAGTATTATAAATTTTGTAACTTTCTAGCTTATAAAATTTTTCTTATTTTCAGATTTTAGGTATTTAATTGTAAGTTATTTATTTTAAATGGGAAAAAAATTGTAAAATTTTAGATTTTCAATTTATTTTTTTTTCCACCGGGGAAGGTGTAGTGTATATCTAGTATTAAGAAACATTTATCTATCTTTCCAATAATTAATTATGTATTATTTCTAAAGCATATTTATGTATATATATATATATATATATATATATATATATATATAAATATATATATATATATATATAATATATATATATAATATAGTATATCAGTATTAAACATTTATTATATTTTTCAATAATTAATTATGTATTATTTCTAAAGCATATTTAGTTCAACTAGGTCAATATTACAAATTACAATCATGCTGAATAGAATAAGTTATTGCAAGAAAAGTCAGCTCTTATTCATATGTAACATGACAGATAATAGGTTATAAATATAGCTCCATACAGTAATAAAGGAGTTCATGAGTTCATCAGTTCATGAGTTCATCAGTTCATCAGTTCATCAGTTCATCAGTTCATCAGTTCATCAGTTCATCAGTTCATCAGTTCATCAGTTCATCAGTTCATCAGTTCATCAGTTCATCAGTTCTCAGTTCATCAGTTCATCAGTTCACCTTTCTAGTTCATCAGTTCAGTTCATCAGTTCATCAGTTCATCAGTTCATCAGTTCATCAGTTCATCAGTTCATCAGTTCATCAGTTCATTAGTTCATCAGTTCATCAGTTCACCAATCAATAGTTATTATAATACTCGTAGTATTAGAGTACGAGTGAAATGTATTGTTTGACTTTAACTGGAATGAGCGTGCTGCAACGAACATCAGGCAAACTACAAATAGCAACGCTTCCACTTTGAACATCAATCCTTGCGAGTTGTTGTTATTGATCGATAGTCTCTATTTATTTTTAGCGCTCACTATTTAAACACAATCTTGGAATACTTTCGGTACGTACAGAAAACGTCACTTTTAATTATTGCGCAACCTTTAACGTGATTTTTATAATTATTGCACAATCTTTTTTAGTATCACCAACTTGACACTATTTGCACTGTGTTTTCTTATCCTCTTATTATTTTAATAAGGAAGGTCTTTTTTACTTCTTCTCTGTTACACATTATGTAATGTGTATTTGAACGTCCTGTATACATACACGTATTTTTTTCTTTTCGTTCCTTTTTCTATTTACTCAGTTCTCGGTTTCACGCTATCGAAATTTGTCATTTTTATATATCTTCATAAAGTTAAATTAAATTGATATATCGTTTGCTGTATGTTGTATTTCGGATTAGAATTTGTCGTATCTAGTTTAAAGTGAATTTCTTTGTTAGATTTAATTTTCATTAGGATTGAAATTATATAAATTTTTGTAAGGTTTAAAATTAAAAACGCCATTTGTGATTGAGATAAAATTCTAAGTTGGTTTTCATATTAAGTTTCTGGTGCCAAGATTCTGTTGCAGTATAGTTTACCGATTTATTTTCAATTAAAAATCATCATTGTAGGAGAAGGCAAGATTTAGCTGAGTTACAATAAGTACTAAGGAAAAATAACTTAACGATAACATTTTGTCTCGGTTACTGTGAAAGCTGACGTTGCTTTTGCATTCTGAGGTGCCCTTTAGGATTACAGTTCGTAGGATGACGTAATTTCTCTTGTACATTTATGGGAAGGGGCGGGTCGTTTCTAGCTCGTTTTATAATTTGAATGTATGAGTAGTATAATTGGTTATCGTTTTTAAAATCAAGTAGGCGTAACTGAAGAAGTTTTAAGATGATCAGTCTTGAATATTGCATGTAAGGGCAAAGTATCATATTAGCGCTTCGTTTATACACAGGGTTGGCCTGGAGGTAGTGAAATAATTTACGCACTTACTGGAGGTTAAGTTGAAGCTTATCAGTGGAAATTTGATTTTGGTTACCCTTAATTGGAGGATTATTTTGTCTTCACGCCTCCTGGAGAATTTATCGTATCGGTGTCTTATTGCGACATATTACTCTCGTCCATGGAATTCTGGGGTTCAGTGTCGAAAGTGTCTGACCCTAACTCCTTTGGTATTCTTTCATCGCGGTGTACGATCGAAAATAAATAATTCATAGTAAAGTAGATAAGTTAGTGTTAGTTGATCGACATTCGTGTAAATGGCAAGAGTATAACAAAAATTTCGCTGTAAATAAAAACAGCTTTTAGTTTAAGTGTAACCATAACATTCGTCAAGAACTTTGTAAATATTGTTAATAAGACAAGCGCACTAATATACCGAATTTTAATAGTGACTGAGTGAAATTAATCAAGAAGCTTGTAAGAATTAGTTAAAGTAGTTTTGGTTAAGCTAACATGCGACAAAGGTTCGATTTGCAGATAGGAAGGAACATCTTTTGATGGTTGGTTATTAAGGTAACGTTTATTTTATGTTTGGTACATAATAAATGTGTTCTTATTTTGTGTTATGTGAGAGGATGCAAACGTTGTTTGTGTAATCTACCCTATATAGACCTTAGGCAAATTCTTGGAAACAAGGATATTCATCCTACAATTTGATTGATTTATATCCTGATTTATGTTAGGCTAAATTCTGTGACCGAAAGTTTATTTACCGAATTTTGTATTATTTTCTTGCATTTAATGAAAGGTATTGATGTTTATATAAATGGTAACTGACCTTAAATGGGCCTTGCAAGCGCCGAGTTGAAATTTTATAGTTTTATTCTAGATTCTTGTATTTGGAATTGCGAAATTTAATGTTTTCTTAGGTAACTTATAAAATTTGCGATATAAATATCACGAATATACATTTTATTGTTTAACTGTTTTATTGAGGATATTAATCTATTGTGATTCGTCCTTTGCTACATTTTGACGATAAATAATAAGCGAATAGTAAACCCTTTGATTCACATTTAATGATTCTAGTAATTGACTTCAATTTGATGAAAGTTATTTAAGTTTATTTAAGTAATTAATTAAAGGTAATTTTTGAGGAATGGACGAAAGGGCCACGTATTTCATTCCCTCCCCAAGGGGAGGGCGGTTTCGAGGTTTCCGAGCTCTTCAGCCACAATAATTAATTCCCAGCAATACATCATTTACTATACATGTGGGATTAAGGATGGGTGTGGTCAGATATGATCGAAGGAACGGATTAGGGTTCTGAGGGGAAAATACTACCCAGCATTCACCTAAGTAGCCACACATGGTGTGCATATACGAGTGACCATGCCACTACATTGTATGACAAACCCCTGAAAAACGTCATAAGGTAGACGGTAACGGGAATCGAACCCATTACCTTCCGAATGCTAAGTAGGTCGTGTCACCACTACGTTACCAGCTCGGTCAGGAATGAGATTCATTATGGCTTGACGCAATGCATTTATATAACGTAGTTTGAGTTTGCAGGCCCAACAGCTGATTATATTTTTTTGTGCATACGAGGGTATCTCGAAAAGTTGCGAGGTATCTTTGAAGCAGTGTTATAGGTATCGACTTATCGATTGGAGACATTTTCCGAACAGGTAAGCGAATGTAATTGGTTGTTATGGCAGCTAGGTTACTTATTTTGGAATTTAGGTATTACATCCCGATATCGACGTTTGATAAATTTTAAATTTCATAGTTTGACGTTGTTTAGTTTTGAGTATATTTCGTTTAATTGAATAATTTAATTGCATTTCCAGTTATTCTTGGATTAGCTGAGCTAATATATTTGACGTAGATTTATCAAATATTTAGTGAGTTTTGGTTTTATTTGCATTTTGCAGCTTTTATATTTAAATCTTAAGATTTTATTGAAGTTTAGAGTGAACCTGGCGTTAATATTTTTGGAGTAGACTTTTGAATAGTAATTTTGGGTGAACGTTTTGGTTTCTCAATATAACATCAGTTCATGACGTTTTCCCGCTATAAATGATTTTAATAGGTGGCGCCTTTTGACTTTATCTACTGATTTTGCGATTTTGGAGTTGCTACGAGTACCTTTTACGATCTTTAAGTAAGAACCGCGCACTACCATAGAGTTATGCCGTGCACAAATTGCCTTTACCGGCTGGATGCTCTAGTGAGTATATAGCTTATAACAATTAAAGTTATCTTACTTTATTCCTAAATTTAGGGTAACTGACAATTACCCTCTTTGGTACTATCAACAACTCTGGTCCGCTTACTTAAAGCGACTATTACTGCCCTCTTCCTCTCTTTACTAAAGCATTTACGCTTTGAATTGCAGCGCTTATTTAAAAGCTTTAGTAATTATACGAAATAATAGTTTTGATTAATATACTTCATCGAAATTACTAAAGTCGATTCATACGTTTATTATAAGAAAATAATTACTTTATATATTTATAATAGACAACAAATTATACGCACTACAAATAATCCTAATTATAATGAATTACATATGCATTTTACCTTTTTACAAAATAGAAACCTTAATTTGTAGTTTTTTAAATAACTTATCTATACATGTCGAATTTTAATCTTACTTACGTTTCTTCAAAGAACTTGATTTTTTAGAAATTTTCTATAGTGAAAAATTATAGCGAATTCTAAACGTTGCAAAAAAACAGGTAGTTTCATTCTTCCATTCACAGCACATAGTTGTGAAAGAAAGGGTTTTTCCGATTTGGCATGAAATCGAAGCGTTCGGAAGCAATCCTTCAGCACAAACTAATCATGGATATCAGAATTTACAGTTACAAATGCAATTACTGTATATATGAACATGGTGGGATTACGTGAATAGTGTGGTCAGTATTAGGAATCGGAAGTGAACGAATCAGATGTTAGGTGTTCTGAGTTGGTTTTGAAAATATCTTAACCCTCAGTTCATTTACTGTCCATAATTTGTAGACTCAAAGCCTACATGGTGTTGCATTATATGCAGCTTGACAACATAGCCTTAGCTACATGTGTTTGAAGGAAAACCCTACTGAAAGAACTCTCATACAAGTTGAATATTGACGGTCACGGAAATTTCGAACTCGGCATTAGTTTCCTTCCACGAAATGCTAAGCAGATTGCGTCACCATCTACACTTTGACGACAGCTCTGTGTAATTTTGCTAAATTGTGCTACTATTCGTTTTACACTATATAAAATGGTTTTCCTATATGAGTATTTCGAACGAAGGTTTACTCTGATGTTAAACGCTTTACACAACTATCATTTATATAATTAGTATAAGTATTCTGGTATCTTTCATGTTACCGAACTCTTTAAGCGAGATGATTATTCCTACATTTGAAGTGATTTTACTAATACTTCTATCAGATCGATACATAGGAACAGTATGATTGCTGCGGAATTAGAAACGAAAAAATATGGCTACAACTTTTCTTCTGTTAAACAGATGTTTCATTTGATGAAATTGTTGCTTGTAATATTTTAGCACGACTATTTTGTATTATGTATAGAATACAATTTCCTTTAAGTTATATGCATCTTAATTGTAGGCAAATTCCCGAAATTACGGTATTTTAGACGACTCTAGTTTATGTTATGACGCGGTTCTTGAAGTTAATCAGCTTGGCTATTGTTTTTAGAATTGCGCGTATCTGGTTAAATTTTTAATTTTAGTGTAGTATGTGTTTATTGTGTTACAAGGTCTCTGGTATAGATCCTATGTGTTCCAGTAAAGATCATACATCTCGTAAATTTTTAGTGATTGCAATAACTACTGGTACACAGTCAATTAGCATGGTTTAATTTGGAATATTAAGATTCATTTTAAGTAAAACATGAATAATCTTCAGTAGTTTATAAGAATTAGTTTACAAAAATGAAAATCGTCTAATAATTTAAGTTGTCTTGAGTGAAATTTTTAATTATTTGAAATGTTACTATAAATTTATATTAGTTAGCGCATTAATAATCTGTTAGAGATTTAACAAATAATACGAGAAAATTGATAATTAGACTATTTAAGTTAGATTTCGTTGAATGAATATTCCAACGCATAGCCTTGTTGATTAAAAGTTATTATGCCTGTAATTTGATATATTAACTACAGTTAATGAATTGGAACATACGTAAGTGTATGTAACTAAGCAAACACATTATGGGAAAGATAATAGAATTTTCATATTTACAAAATAAGTTTTGCTTCATTACTAAATTTATATTTTTGATAATTTTCTTTGCATTAAGTTAGGGAATCATCAGCACCTTTTGGTTCGCTTAAAACAAGAGCCGAAACGTCACTTCTCAAATCTAACGTCATATCGTTATAAATTTTGACATTGTTTATTTTTGATTTATGCCACGATGCAAATTTTACCTATAAAAGCAAATATTAGAGAAAGGCACGTTAGCTATTCATTTGCTCTTAATATTAACACGTTATTAAATACAGAGTTTATTGCTTATGATAATTCACAGAATTATGCAAAATGCGGCATATATTATTGTTGATCACCATAACACAGTACATATCCTAACAATTACAAATTTGTAAAAGTGTACTCTCATCAAGTAATTGCTCTTCCTGTTTCCATGTTTAGGACGACCAGCATGAATCAGGTTAAGAGCCAAACATCCGTTCAAGTAGACGAACTTCAACAGCACGTATTGTTTTTGATCACTGTGTCGTCTAGTAGGAAAACGTTGGCGACACAGACGCTCTTGCACGAGCACTATTGTCACACACTCAAGTGCTTTAATCATACCTAAATATTCTTGCTACCTGTAGGTACCTTCTGGGCATTATAATAGATATGAAAACTTAATTGTTTACCTTTGTCGTACAGTTTAAACGTTGAACACTCTAATGGGCATAATGTATAAACCTATGCTAATCGAGGACATGTGTAACATTTCGAAAATATTATTTTTCACAAGTTAAACAATATTTTCAGTTTTTTACTTTAAAAATAATTGAACCAAATACACTGGTAGTCAGTATAATAAATTAGTATATATTCAAACCATATACTGAATAGTGCAACAACTATACTGGTTAGTTCGACTATTATAATATATTATATATATATATATATAATATATAATATTATATATATTATATTTATAATTATTTATTACAGGTTATTACAAATGATGTTCACCTGATTTCAAGTGTTCACATTTAAATCTAGTTTTAATTTATCATACAAAAAAATAAAATGGTTGCATAATTTATATGAATTTAAACTCAAAATGTTTCTATTCCACAGGATGCCAAGAATTTAATAAATGTTTTTAACCCCTTGTGATAAAACGAACAGATAGGTTAAGCGTGTAAGTCAAGCTCTTGCCATATTTTGTATAATGAGATAGTTCTTAGGTCGATTGATTTCGATAGCTCTGAGTTAATCCGTTTGTTGGATCTCAGGTATAGCTATTCTGGATGGCTTTTTGTATACACTTTATGTTTGATGTATCCTCACGAGATTAAAAATCACAGTATGGTCTGTTTACTGTCCAGAAGAGATCTTGGAGGCCAGTAATCTAAGAGAATGCACTTACATTCAATCTTGGACCTGCTACACGAAATTCATCTGCCAGGCAGCCGATTTTGAAGTTTCAGAACATTAGAATGAAAATTTAGGGATCTCTTGTTCTTAAAAATTAAACGGTAGAAGTCCATTTCACGTCATCATGGTCACAAGAAATTTATATCCATTTAAATTGTTTGTCGCATACAAAGAAAAATGGTCCGTTTACACTGTTTGTGTGTAAATGATATTCAAAATTTTACACCTTTAACTTAAACGAGTAATTGCGTCAATGTAGTAAAGAAATTGGGTTCTCGAGCCCATAATTTAAAATATACATAAAATATGTCTGTATCACGTTACCAGCATCAATTGTAGTAATTTGGCTTCATCACGAATGATTTATAACAAGGTTTAAATTTTATTTCATAAAAGTTTTAATTTGTTCCATGTTCTCACAAAAAGAAAGTCTTAGAACTTTGTCATTTGGTTATTAAATGCTTGAACAAGCTGAAAGTTTCGTACAGGACTTGAAAATTTGTACGTTTACGAAATAAAAAATTTTAAAAAACAAAACAAACTGTATTGGCAATGATGGTATACCAATAAGCTGTCTGCAATTTTAACAGTAGATTTCTTCAATGTCAAAGAAGTTTTAAAATATAAAACTTTTGATGACTAAAAAACTTAACACAAACACATTCAGATACATGATTAACCCAAACAGTTAAAAGTGACATGTAGAATTAACAACCAAAATTCAAAGCTGTTCAAAATTTCATGTACCATAATGGTACATGACCATAAAATTGAATTTCGAATTTTGAAACATAAAATGTTCTTAACATTTTCGTGTCAAAAAACAATAAAAAAGGATGGTTTAAATACTATAAAATAGTGTCACATCAATCAAAACTGAAGCATGAATACAAACAGTTTGTTTGAAATTTCGTGAGAAGAACTTGAGTAACCTGTCCCTACATATGTGTTCATGTATTTAAATAACATATAAATAGTTTCAGATTTTGCATAAGAACAATTTGGTATATTACAACAACATAAATTTAAGTTAATCACATGTTCATATAAGATTTTAGAAAAATTCAAACTTTCTTCTGGACAATGTAAAAGAATGTACAAATATTTGTTGAAATTCTTTAAGGTTATATACTTCATAAATTTCTGTCAGATGAAAATGCTCCATCACAACATGTCTGTTTCCTAGATAAAAAAGATATATTTAAGTTCGTAAATTAATGGATTAAAACATTAATCAAATAATTAAAATTTTAATTGTTTAATTGACCTGTTACGTATACTTACGTTTTTAATAGTGATTACACTAAAAACAAATATGTTTTAAAGAAATTGCCTTTGGTGGAACCTAAATTCGTTACTGTATATCAAATTCTGTATGTATCATTAAACTTAATTTAAAATTAAATTTCCGATTGAAACATACCTAAAATCAGTAGCGAAATATATTGCATTTAAATATAAATGAAATTATACAACCTCTCTAAATTTGAGTGGATTTATATTACCAATGTATAAAACCATATTTGACTCGATTCGACTAAACTATATAGTGTTTAATCTTATTGTTTTTTAACTTTATAACGGTTGTTACCAAGTTGTTTACTATTGTTATTTTAGATATAAATATTATTTTAATGTATAAAATAAATATTATTAATATATATATAATAATATTTGATAGTAATATCATATATATTAAAATATCTTGTCTCATACATATCTCTAGTAAACATGAGAGGAAGCTGAATTGAAATAATCCAGTAAAATAATCTCTTTTTTAAATACAAACTTGTGTATATTTTAAAGAAATATATAAAAGATATATAAATATAAGGTGCTTTTAGTCTGTTTATGAATATACAATGTTTGTAAAGAGATGTATGAAAGTTCCCGTGAGTCATAATCAGTTTGGACAGTAATAACCTATCTCTTCCGAATATTTTGCGCTGGTACAATATTTGCATGCGTAACATACCACTTTTGTCTTTCCGTAAATAGCTATAAATGTTCAGATTAATATTGTTGTTAAAAAGCTTGTCCATCTTTTACTTTATTTGGGGTATCTGTCTAATCTGGATTTAAAAATGGTCCTCTATCACGTTCTCTGAAATATCAAATTTGAGGACTCATATTGCTGTTTGTTTATCTTTCTGTATGATATAACTAGTCCATTCCAAAATAGCATTGTTGAAAATAAAAAATACACTTTCTGTACCACACGAGTGTTTTTCGTGTAAAATATATGATAGCATCTGTTCAGCCCTATCTATGCCTGACATGTTTATTGATAATCGACTACGCAAGCTGGTTTAATTTTTTAGTACCCTGTTTACCTAACCGTCTCTACCATTTCGTTCTTAAATGTTTTGTAGTGATTGCATGTCTAACGTCACGTTTAAATCCAATTCCATTTCGTTAGCTCAGAATTGGGCACCACGTCTTCCACAAACCTCTCGTTTTGAAATAAAGTTTCTATTTAACATGTCTCGAGAAGAATTTCCTATGTCGATTTTGACGCAAAGTTCCCAGACCATGCGTCTTGTCAACTAGAATAAGTATTCGGCCAAAATCTAACGCTATTGATAACAGCTATCACAAATGTATTAATCACGTGCATCCATTTGTTCACATAAATCCCGTCATTAGATTAATAACACAGATGCCGAATGTGATGACCCTCTGTAACAAGAAACATTTTCCTGTGTATACTATTGATGTTTAAAATAAATCCATCATAAGATGGTAAGTTCGTAAGGTTTAATTCCATACTTGTGCGCTCTTAGATATATCATTGTTAATCACGCCACAAGATCCATATATTGGTAGCTCTTTGTTGGGATAGATAGGCACACTTGATTGTTAATTTATTACCTATGATCTCAAAATGTTACGAATCTCTATAGAGACGATCATCGGTTAATGACGTCAATGATTAACAAATCGAAACATTTTAAGATTGCTAAAAATCATCACGGGCCATAGTTTTCTCGAAAATGGGGTGGTAATAAATACTTTTCCTACTCCGCTGTTTAGTAAATCGTTGGTTTGAACAATTTACCATCGAGACCTCCCAATAAGTACAATAAAACGACCAAAGAATAAATCAGGTTTCTTCATTTGAAACTTCCTTCCATGCAATTTGTATTACTTTTTAACTTTTGATCCAGAGGTATGATGTAAAGATATGTGTTTCTAACTGAGCTCTTTATTTGTTTCAACAATGTTAATATGTTAATTATATCATTATCGAAAACGAGCTTAGACGTAATCGATCGGTATTGCGTCAGCTGGATAAAAGATATTACTGTTTTTTGAATGTGCAATTGAGTATCTATAAATCAAATTCCGAGTCCAGTATCTCTTTCATTTTCGCTCCAACCGTTTGATCTTGACCGGAAATACACTTCCTTTGCCTTTACCTTTCGGAAAGTGGTGTCATGTCTTGCTTCTTCTTCTTCCCTTTCAGGTTGGTCTATCTGTCCTCATCATATTTCTAAATTCACGCAGTTCAGATTTTTACTTCACTACAACTTCGAATCAGTTTCAAAACACGTAAGTCCTTATTTGTCACCGAATCGTCGGTCAGAAAATGCATCTCGCGACTCACTCGATAAGCGGAACATGTTTGAAAGATAAATCAACATCTTCTAGCTTATCTATTTCCTCTTGCAACTGTTACTTTCTGTTAACGGACTTCTTGTAACGCACTTCGAAAATTTACGTTTGTTTCTACCACTTGGTACTAGAAATAGAAAGCTAAAATCTCAGAAATAAAGTTTTGTAACACGATACTTTCGTTGACTTACATTCTCTACATTATGTAATCTAATTTGGTGAAAATTTAAAATACCTTGTAACACTAAGTTGCATGTAATGCAAACAAGCAATGATGATTACAGTGTACAAATTACTGTAAATAATGATGTAAATAACCTCAAACAACACATCCTATAATAAAATTGTAAAGTTATTTTTGGCATCTAAGAATAAATATTTCATTACTTCAAATTAACCTAACAAACTAACTACCACTATACTGGTAGAGCCATGATTCTTGAAACTTCAAGCTATATCCGAGTGCAAATATTAGCACTAATCTCACAACCGTCAATATAGAGCACTAAAGTTTAGATGCAGTAAAATCGGTAGTCAGTACACAATTGAATATCCGCAATAGCCAGTATAGCGGTAGGGTATGGTGCAACGTGTTATAAACTGAAATATTTTACAACTCAAACATTGAACACAAAATGTCATATTCTGTCTTCGTTCAAGGGTGACTTAATTATAAATAAATTTGCAAAATGACCTTATATGCGATCCTTAAGCATGGCCATAATTTCGTGAGGAAATTTTGAATTTTTGACATAAGTGATATTTCGACTTTCTTTCGGTCATAGAATCTAACCCGTGGCTGACAGCATTAATTTTGGGACATACTGTATAAAGGTGGTCGAATTATATATCCTAATTACTTAGAGCTGATAGTATGTTAAAAATAAGGGTTCTATATAACACTTTGTTATTTAATTATATAAGGAGATACAACCCTGTAAAGAGTGAAATGAAAACCATTTTTAATCTCTTCAGACGCTTTCGAATACCGGGTTTATGTTTTCCGGAGTGAGTGTATGGCATTAGGAAAATTAAATTTATAGTTAATCAGTTATTCTCATCTTATCGATTAAGGGATAGCTTTGGATGGTACGTATGAGTTATTACGTCATTGTTTTAATTTGCAATTAATTAAACAAAATTCTTTAAAAATGATTCTCCAGACTGTTCTACGCAAAAAAGGTACTCTTGTTACACTTCGATAATTATTACCATTTTCAAGTAATTTAAAGTAAAAGTACATTTTATGTAATCGTAACAAAGTCCTTTAATAAATGAAGTGCAATTAGAATACAAGCTATACTCACAAACGATACTTAAATAAAATCAAAGTATTCTGACGAAATCATATTAGTTACGTCAATAACTAACAAATATGACACTGTTGTAATGACATTTGTGGTACATTCAAAGCTAAATTTGTTAGAGATGTTTTTATAAACGTTTTTCAGTTAAGTCCTTAATGTGGCTAAACTGATTCAAATTTGAATTCGACAGACATACGTGTTGTGAGTGTTGGAAAATGTTGAAATTGCCTATAAGAACGTTACAAGAAAAGTTTCCTGAACTAATAGAAATCCCCAATTGCCAAAACCTTTTATACTGAACGACGCATATGTCTTAGGAACATTTTGAATTTACACAGATTTGCTAGTTGGTCAGAAGAACAAGAACTGTTCGCGTTAATTTGGCAACTAAATTCTAGACACGGTAATAACGATCACGATAAGTACAGGTAGTTAGGATTAAGAAATGAACATTTCATCAAAGTTGTTTTAAGAGTTCTGCACAAAGCAGTTACAACCTATCACTATCGAAGTAAACAGGTTTAATTGCTACCTGACGACATGTTACTCAGATTGGATTCTTGTGAAGTATGGCATAGACAAAATACAATTATGACCAAAATTTTTCCATCCTTTTTACGGACGAAGTCACATGTCACAAGGCATAGGTATGTTTTAATTCTAGAAATATAACATATTCTGGACTGAGGAAAATCCCAGGGTCTACGATAGAAAGTCCATTTCAACATACTTTTAAAATATACATGTGTGCAGCAACTTTAAAGAAAATCGTTTTATAGGATAATTACATATATCTATATATATATATATATATATACATATAAGTTACCTTCAAGACTTAAAATCGAAGGATATGCAGCAAATACAAGATGCGGCAAACAATAGCGATTAGCATAGACCACTCAAAGTGAGAACTGTAGGAACTTTATAAAGAACTAACGTCCGCAAGGGTGAAACAGAAAATCAATGGAATGAAGACCACCTGCATCCAATGGAATAACATACAGATAGTGGCAGGAACACAACTCGTCGGAAAGCATAAGAAGCCACATACATCGCACTACAGAAAATCCAATAAGCCAAGGTAGTACGGAAATGATGCCCATATGGATCCCAATAATGCAAGATCTTAAGCGTAATACCCTGCGCAAGAAGTTACGGCAACATGCGCAATAAACTTCTGCAACCACGAAAAAGTTTTATATATATATATATATATATATATCCATATATATTATATATAAGTTTTAAAAAATATATTGGATTACTATGGCAGGGTAAAGGTGTCATACTAGTGAGTGAAGGTACTAAGTTCGATCTTGAGAGTAATCAAAATGCTAATGAGAAAATTTTAATCTATTTAACGATGAATTCGACTCAAAGGAAAACAGTCCATTCTAGGACTAAGCCTGATGACGGAAGAGAGTCCGGCTTCCGAAACGTTCACGCTCTAAAAAAAGTCAAAACTGTGGAAATTTATGCCGATCAACTCAAATTAAATGAAACCACAGTTGCAAAACACTTATAATACTGAAAAAAACGTGATCTCGGTGAAATAAATCGATAGATAACGCCCAAAAATGATTCGGTTGTAAGGTTCCGACTAGCTCCACAAGTGAATAGCTTAGTGGAACATATAGAAAAGTCGAGTAACAATAAATCGTTTATACCCTTTCTCCTGCTTTAACAGATAATGGTAAAGGCATAGTCTACTCCGGAGTGAATCAAATAGTCTAGCGGTGTGACTCGGTCTACAGGAACATTAGTCCATGATCTGTATAAGAGCACCGGTTTTGCTCCTAGCACGTAATGCGATTGATTTACACTTTACACTTCTTCCATAAATTGTCCAAATTTTTACCTAATAAACGTTGTCAACAGACCAGTTTTAATAATTTATATATTTTCATAAAATTGATTACATGGTGGTTTGGTAAAATTCATATTTGAAGTCAATTCATTAGTGAGTTAATCTGCCTCCTGAGAATATTATTCTCGTAAAAATTTAACGAAAAAGTCTGTTCAGGACTAAGCTTCGGTTAAAGAATCCTTCGAAACTCGTCAAGCAAAAGGAATAACTGCCATCATTTAATGATTAGGAACAATGTTGCTTACAGGTTTAGATACTTAACCTTTGACTCTCGTTTGAATTTATAAATCGATTCTGTAATAATGCGAATTAATTTGTTAAAGTCATATTTTTATAAATGTAGGTGAAATGATAAAGCAACTAATGATTTAGCATTTCATCCTATGTCTTGAAGATATGTCTGCACCGTTCATAATTTCGTTGTGGTTGGAATTTCATAACTCTTAGCACGTTTTCATCTTTTAAGTATTCTGGACCTTCCCACCACAGATCTAAACTCCCTAACTCGTTTGGTAACGTTCCGCGAGAAATTATATCTGCTGGATTTTGTTTTGAAGGTATATGTTTCCACGTGGCCTTTGTTGTATAGATTTGGATTTTAGAAATCCGATTTGTTACGAACGTCTTCAATTTAGAATGTTCTGCTCTTAATCAAGCTAACACTATCATTGAATCCGTATACAAACAAATTTCGGTGAAATTAATGTCAAATTCAGTGACTACTTGCTAATCGAGATGAAAGAAGAGCTGCAGATAGCTCTAATCTGGGAAGTGAAATGGTTTTCAGTAGCGCCACTTTTGACTTTGAACATAATAAATTAGTTGCTGCGTTTTGTGTGTCTGTGATGGATTTTACATATATAAAAGCTCCATAAGCCTTCTGAGGCGTCATAAAATCCGTGAAGTTCAAATCTGGAATAGACCGGTGATTCGTTAACGCGTCGAGGAATGCTGTAAGTAGCTATTATCAGCACTTGTGAGCAAAACTGCTGCCATGCGGTGAATACATGCATGGGAACAGCTTCGTCCCAGCTACTTTTTGCACACCATAACGTTTGTAATAAAATTTTTACATGAATTACTTCCGCTCCTGTTAAACCCAATGGATTATAAATTTTAGATGTGCTGGATAATATAAGGCGTTTTGTTATTCTTTTATTGAACCAAAATGTCCGGGGATTATCACATTTTAAAATATCATTTTTACTACACCACAAAAGACCTAACGTTTTGGTAGCGCATTGTTTATCTAATTGTCACGAAGGATTGCCTTTCGTGCCATTGGGTGTGATTTTGCGTCTAAGCGTAATTGCTGTAGACATCTTTTCGCTAAGTAAGGGGCGGTGGCCGTCCCGTATGTCACGGTATTAAGTTCGTATGTTCTAGCCTCTTTGAGTTATCGGAACGCCACACAATTTTTTGAAATTTGCGAGAGGGTGCACTTGTATTGGTCTAAATATTTTTTCAATATCTGCAGAGATAACGTATTGGTGCGTGTGAAAACGAAGTAAAATTGCAAATAATTCTTGTTGTAAAGGAGGCCCTGTATGTAATAATTCGTTTCAATTTGTACACTGGAAGTTTTCGCACTTCCGTCAAACACACTTCCCAACTACTATTTTCATTAAAAGCAGGGTGATGTGATAAGTAAAATGCATTGTTGCTTATTACATCGGTTTTCGGCGCTAAACACATATAACCGAATTCTAAATATTCGTTTACGAATTTCTCGTAATCGATCTTTAATTTATTACTTTTGTGGAACCTTTTTTCTAAAGAGTACATTCTGATCTCTGCCGTCTGGAAGAAAACGGCTAATTTTTTGGGGGTTGAACAAAAGGGTAATCTTACCACAAATCTACCATCGATGTTACAGTAGAGTAGCTAAAAATGATTTTCACATTCAATTTCATCGGGGGAACGCATTACTTGATTTTTTGTGAGTTATTCCACTTCCCAAAACCGCTCAATGGTATTATTAATTACATCTACACTTAAATTGTATTTTGATTTGAAGGTTACTTGCTCCATTCCATTAATAGAAGTTATACTTTGATTAATTCCGCAGCACTACTAGCACTATGACTTGTTAGTCACAACAAATTTCAAAAGCAAGAGAAAGCAAGAGATCGAGAAATCAGGAGCAATTCATTTTATACTTTTCTCATGGACACCAAATTTTCAATTTTTTTTCTACATTACATACAAAAGATCCTAGCATCTGATTGGTCTAAACAAAAATGTTAAATTAATTAAAACAAATTATGCCATAACTTTTTCAAATCAATTCGGATTTGCTTTATAAATACATTTTTGACATCAGTGCAACTTTCCGCATAAAAAGACACCTCACATGCCAAGCTTCAAGAATGTACATTTTGACAAACTAATATCTAAATTTACTAATATCTAACAAATTTTATATTTTACAACTAAACTAATTACATATTCAACTTCTACATAAAGAACTGTATAAGAATATACTTATTTTAACCCATTTTACCTAGTTTTAACAAAATTTCTACTTTCATATCTTAATTTTAGGTAGTTAACCCAACTTTTCTAATTTTATGTTTAGATTACATATTTACTGTTAAATTCTATGTGAAAATAAGGGAAACCTACTATTATATGCTTTTATAATTTATTCTGAACTTATCCTATAAAAACTATAAGTTTGTAAAATTCTTAACCTAACTTTATATAATTTACTTTTAACTTGCGTTTTAAACGTCTATATCACTTGAAATGTTTATCTAATATGTTCTTATATATGTCTCTATCACAATCACTGTTTATTTGTACTCCATAGTTCATAATTTTGTCTTTTCACACTTCCATATTGTTAACATATTTTGTACATTTTTGTATACAAATTGTAGTTATATATTAAATATCACAATGCACAAATGTTGTTCATGTTCTTAGTTATGTTTCTAAGTCACTACCACTTCTTATGCGCTTTTTAAACACTTTGTCTGTGATTTACCAATATACTGTCTTCGTACCATAACCCTTTTTATAGTTCGTAGAGTTTATGAATTGTACCTATTACTATACATGTTAAACACGTTAGAATTATCGAACTCCATGTAATCAATATCTGTCACGTGTTTAAATTGCTTAAATAAATTAATGTAAATGTGACATTACTTATATATCTTAAACGTAACTAAACGTACACACTAATATGAATCGTGTTGATCTTTCTAATATGCTACTGGTATAGCTCATTGCTTTTATAAATATAACAACCTTGTGAATACCTCACAAAGCCTGTTTTGTTGCATCAAAACCATATTTTTATACTCGTATACTATTTTTTTCTCATAACGAACTGTATACTTCTTCAATTCTATTTAAACTTGCATACTATATAGAATTTAAGCTCGACAAACTCAATCCCCTTTATTATGCCTATTTCTAACCATCGCAATATATGTATATATATAAAAATATATAATTATATTATATAAGGGTGTCCAGTTTAAGATGAAATGCATGGGGATATTGTAAACCGTTAGAGATACGAAGATGGTTAAATGGAGGAAAAGTTGCGTCATTATATGCCCAAGAAGTAACCATGGTTACATGTCAAAAAATACCTTCCATTTACTAGACACAGGGTGATAACTGAAAATATGCGTTTTCTAAAAATCGCTATATCTTGTTTCTTGCAAGAGATACATCTACGATTTTGCAGGATGGGGTAACAGGTAGCGAGGATTTCAAAATGATTTTGAAAAATCTAGGCCTACTAAATTTTGAGATAATGCACGCAACTTTCGATTTTCTTATGGACGCCATATTGGATTTTTGCATTTTGAATTCTTCATAAAAATGCTTTTCAACCATATATCATATGTTTATAATCTGCCAATGAGAAAGTGTCAAATTATACAATTAAATTTATATCAAAGCAACCTTGACATATTATGTATTTTAATTAAATTAAAATTAATATAAAAATTAAACTAACTATTGAGAACAATATTATTGATTATTAACATAAATCATAATAATAAAAGTGACAAAAACAACAAAAATAAAATTTAATATTATACTGAATTTTACTATTAATTAATCAAATGCTCGAATAAACCTCCATTATCTTGCAATAATTGAATAGATGGTTGATTGGCAAAGGCCTAGTTTGATATAAATTTAATTGTGTAATTTGACACTTTCTCATTGGCAGATTATAAACATCTGATATATGGTTGAAAAGCATTTTTATGAAGAATTCAAAAATGCGAGATGATAAGGAACTCTTGTGATGCAGTGCTAACTCGATGCAGATGGTGTTTGCAGGAGAATGAAGGTTTATTCGAGCATTTGATTAATTAATAGTAAAATTCAGTATAATATTAAATTTTATTTTTGTTGTTTTTGTCACTTTTATTATTATGATTTATGTTAATAATCAATAATATTGTTCTCAATAGTTAGTTTAATTTGTAGATTAATTTTCATTTAATTAAAATACATAATATGTCAGGGTTGCTTTGATATAAATTTAATTGTGTAATTTGACACTTTCTCATTGGCAGATTATAAACATATGATATATGGTTGAAAAGCATTTTTTATGAAGAATTCAAAAATGTAAAAATCCAATATGGCGTCCATAAGAAAATCGAAAGTTGCGTGCATTATCTCAAAATTTAGTAGGCCTAGATTTTTTTCAAAATCATTTTTGAAATCCTCGCTACCTGTTACCCCATCCTGCAAAAATCGTGGATGTATCTCTTGCAAGAAACAAGATATAGCGATTTTAGAAAACGCATATTTTCAGTTATCACCCTGTGTCTAGTAAATGGAAGGATTTTTGACATGTAACCATGGTTACTTCTTGGGCATATAATGACGCAACTTTTTCTCCATTTAACCATCTTCGTATCTCTAACGGTTTCCAATATCCCCATGCATTTCATCTTAAACTGGACACCCTGTATATATATAAATTATAAAATTATATAAAATATATATATAATATTATATATTATTATTATTATTTTTTAAAATTAACTTTTAAAAGTACATACAGTAAAAGATTAACTCGAGTGGGACTTGAACCCACGACCTCCACTTTGCTAGAGTGAGGCTCTTCCATCTGAGCTATCGAGGAGGCAAGTCACAATCGATTCAAACTTGAACTGTATGTACTTCCCTAGTAACGATGTATTATAATTATTATACACAGAATGAAGGATCACAGTCAACTTTTTGTGAATGTCATGTGAGTCCGCAATTCGCTAAGGTTTCTCACATGACAACACGTGACTGATTGTTAATTTTTGTTTGCTGTATGCAATTGTAATAGATAACTATAGATATTGGTTTATTGAACGAACAGAAGTTCAATTTAATAATCATTAATTGTATTTTATTTAAAATTAACTTTTAAAGTACATACAGTAAAAGATTAACTCGAGTGGGACTTGAACCCACGACCTCCACTTTGCTAGAGTGATCCTTCTTTCTGTGTATAATAATTATAATACATCGTAACTAGGGAAGTACATACAGTTCAAGTTTGAATCGATTGTGACTTGCCTCTCGATAGCTCAGATGGAAGAGTAACCACTCTAGAAAATGGAGGTCTGGTTCAAGTCCCACTGAGTTAATCTTTACTGTATGTACTTTAAAAGTTAATTTTAAATAAAATACAATTAATGATTATTAAATTTGTAACAACAATAATCGGCGCCAGTATAATAACTTTCGATAAACAACGCCAAATTGTAATAACAAAACGTGGTGATGTAACTACTCAATTGTTATGATGTAATTTGAATATTCTAATAAAGTAATAATGAAATTAGGTAAAATTCTCCCTAAACACAAATCATATAACTAATTGATATACTTACCTTTCATTACTAATTTGTGCCGTCGACTCCAATCGGTAGATTAATAAAGGGCAGGTTCTAATAAACTGATTTGCTCAAATACATAAAATGCTGCTGGATTCCAATCTGCTTAATTATTTTCTCTTATACTAAATAATAAAAAAATGTAATGTATTAAATAAAAACAATAAAATGATACCTCGAGCGCCAAACTATCTTTGTTATAGGAACAGTTAAACCTAGTTAATGAACATAAAAATTATTGGATAAAAAATTTTTATGAATAAATTTAAGAATAGTTCCAGTTTGGTTTATTTCATACTTCCTGTATGAATCAAACCAAACTGGAACTATTCTTAAATTTATGCATAAAAATTTTCTATCCAATAATTTTTATGGCATTCGTTGAAGTTCTTGTATCAAAAATTCCAATTTAAAAGGTAATTAATGTTCAATTAAAGTAGCATCCAAATTGATACAATAAGAATGAAGAGAAAACGTGCGCAAGTAAGTAAAGCAAATTAAGTTCCATTAAAATTAAAAAAATAATAGTTATAATAATGGTAATAATAGTAAAATATCATCTTAAAAATGCATTATAAAATACCATATAAAAGTAAGTGCCTTATAAAAGTGCCATAATTAAAAAAAAATAGTGCCTGCAAAAGAGCAAATGCTTTAGTTAAAAAAATATAATGAATTAAAAGGTAACTTACCATCAAAATTGATGGCACTATTACGCAAAATTTAGGGAACACCCCCAAAAACAAAGCTTCATGCTATAACATTCAGCAGGAAGTGAAAAAAAAATGAAGGCTTTCCGAATAACTCAAGTAGGTGTCCCCCCACGCCTCTGTGCATAGAATTAAGTTATCACGCTTTGCGCGGTCAGAATCCAATTTCTTACGGAAAGGGACATATAAACCTTTACGAAATATTACACTTAAAAAGATATGTACTATCTAATGCAAAACTTAAAAACTTTTTCTCATATTTACTACTAAATGAATGAAAGATCTTAAATTAAAGTATAATTTAGTACAACACGAAAAAGGGTTGTTACAAATTAAACTTCTGTTCGTTCACTAAACCAATTTCTATATATAATATATATATATATATATATATATATATATATATATATATTTATATAACCATATTACATTTTAAATTTATTAAATTTATTTTTTTGCTTAAGCTCCATAGGTAACATAACATTACCGAAATGCTCACGAACAAGAGTATAAATGCAATAGTTTCATTGCTTTAAAATTCTAACGAATTTCAAAATTATTTGAACAACGCAATACACGTTGAAAGGTTTTAATAAATACCCTTTACGTCAATAATATATATATATATATATATATATATATCATATATGATATTATATTTCAGGTTTCTGAAAGTGTAATATAATACCGTTGTTTCTGCGAGTGTTGTCTCGCGGTCTGCTGCTGTTGTTGGCTTGTGTTAGTACAATAACGACATTTGGGCAAAGTTCTATTTGACATCTTTGGGTTCTCTCCAACTGATTGGCTGGGCTCCGTGTTACTCGAATAGAACTCGGGTTAGCCATGAACGGAGAAGAGCTATTACCTATCGTCGAACGATGTTCTTGTTTGATGATTAATTTTGAAAAAGGTTCGTTTCAGACACAACTCTGTTAATTTAAGGAATTATTTTATTTCTGCATTATCCCAATGGTTTCGTTATAAAATAAACTAAAGTATAATCTATTGGAACACTCCGAAACAATGAACAAACGGCAAATGAGATTCTGTAAGTTCAATGTTTTTAATTTCATCAGTAAATAAATTCCTACGAATTTGGAACACTTACGTCGGGCTTCTGAAAGGATAAATTATTAAATTTACTACGCAACTATAGCAGATAGCAGATAAGTAGATGCATTAATTTTTTTTTTTTTTTTATTTAAGTAGTTTTATTTTGCAATCTGTTTTGTAACAATAAGCAAAATTTAGATTAGTAGATAAAATGACATGGAACAATGGCATGAAGATTGAAACCCATCGGTTTACAATACAGAAGTTACTTAAAGTAAGGTAGGTATAACAGTAATTTAATTTAATTAGTTAAATCTATGAGGCAGGTCGAGCGGTTTGTATCTATGTAACCTTTGAATATTTTCACTATTGTCTAGTAGATTTAGAGCTAACACGTTAGGATGTTGTTCTAGGTTACTTAGGTATTTTATACTGAAATTTTTAATCACATTTTTGACCGTATCAACTTTTAGGTCACGTAAAATGTCTGCATTTCGCACAAAGTATGGCGCATCACACATGGCACGTAGCACTTTACACTGAAATCTTTCTAACATTAAGATGTTGGAGTAGGCTGCTTACCCACAACTGGATGCCATAGGTCCAGATGGGTTTGAAGACTGTGTTGTAGACGAGGAGCTTGTTGGTTAACGATAAGTTGGATTTCTTACCAAGGAGCCAGTAGTGTTTACGGAATTTCATTCCAAGCTGTTTGCGCTTTTTCCAGATGTGGGATTTCCATGTCAGGCCCTTGTCAAGGTGCAGACCTAGGTATTTAACCTCTGATACTCGAGTTAGTGGAGTATTATTTATAAGGATTGCTGGGGATGTTCCTTTGCATTTTGTAAATGTATGTGGAAAGATTTTGATGCGTTAAGTTTAACGCGCCATTTTTGGTCCATTTTATTACTTCATCTAAGCTCTGTTGTAGAAAATTAGCAGCCTCGACAGGATCTCTATGTTTCACCATAAGTACTTTATCATCAGCAAAGGAAGCAGTAAATGTGCGAGGATTAGTTGGAAAGTCTGATGAATATGAGGTACAAGATAGGGCCAAGTACACTGCCCTGTGGTACGCCTGATTTAATTGGGTGTAGCTCTGTTTGGTCTTGTCCAACTTTAACCTGAAAGTATCGTTCTTCAAGATAGGATTTAAGGATATTGTAAAAGGATGAGATAAGAATGCTTTTAGTTTGTACAATAGACCCATGTGCCAAACTCTGTCGAAGGCCTGACTATCATCTAGGAAGGCTGCTGTACAATATTGTTTTTCTTCTAAGGCCTTGTTAATTGTGTCTACAACCCTGTGAACCTGCTGAATAGTAGAATGGTTGGCTCGAAAGCCAAACTGATGATCTGGGATAATATTGCGTTCTGCCAGGATCAGAGTGAGTCTATTGGCCAATAATTTTTCCAGTAGCTTACTTAAAACGGGCAACAGGCTAATTGGCCTATAGGAACCAATTTCGTTGGAAGGTTTTCCGGGTTTAGGAATGAGAATTACCTGCGCAACCTTCCACTGCACTGGAAAATAACCCAGTCTCAGGACAGCATTAAATAACATGGTCAACATCACGAAACCCTTTCGCGGTAGTTCTTTGATTACTTTCCCCGTAATTAAATCATAGCCCGGTGCTTTCTTCAATTTTAGGTTGTGTTTAATCATCTTCCTTACTTCTCTAACTGTGAATGGTTCCAGGGGCAAAGTAAGTTGGTGTGGAATATCGAGGAAGTCCTGTATTTCCTTTTCTTCTTCGTCGGTTGATTGAGATGGAATAGGTTGGAAGACATTTTCTAGGTATTGTGCAAAAAGGTCCGCTTTCTCTGTGTCAGAACGCGCCCATAAGCCATTTGTTTTCCTTATAGGAGAAATTGGTTGGTTTTGATTTTTTATTCTTTTCGTTGCCTTCCAGAGCGAATAATCTGTAAATTCTGTTGGACTTAGGTTGGTAAGGAAATCTTGAAAACTATCATTTTTTGCAGTTTTTATGAGTGCTTTTAATTCTGTTGAAGCCTGATTATATTTTCGTTTATCCAATGGATACTTGGAGTGTTGCCAGATTTTTCTCAGTCTTCTTTTTTCTGCAATTTTTTTCTTAACTGCAACCGGGCAACGCGCTTGTAGTTGCTTAGGCGAGATTACAGGAGTTGCTTCCAGGGCTGCTTCTTGAATAATTCTTGTAAAATTATAAACTGCTGATTCCAGTTCTTCATTAGATTGTAGAGAAATTTTCAAGTCTAGGTGATTGTGGATAATATTTCTAAATTCGTTCCAATCAGTTTGGTTGTTAAATAATTTTGGTGTCTTGTCCTGTTCAAGAAATGTGGTACACACCGTTGCAATAATAGGGGTGTGATCTGATGTTAGGTCCAGACACGATGTTATCTTAAGGTATCCTGCAGCTAAACCTTTAGTTAGAAAGAAGTCTAACAAGTCTGGTAGTAGACACAATGAGCCGCATAGTATTACCTGGCTTATGAACCTTAAGCGAGCAATACAGTCTGGCTAGTACCGGATTGGATACCGTTAGTCGAAGCCTAAGAGAGTCGCCTTCAACTCTTTCGCATTCATTCATAAAACCTTGCTAGTTGAATTTTGAATTTTAGGAAGAGGATTTTTGGTAATAATTAAAAAAGAACCTGAATCTAAAAGTTCTTTAACTAACTCAAAATAATTTTCTTTGACTGCTTGACTCTTTATCTACTTTTGAAATCTTCAATAATTTGAAGTTCTGATGATCCAAATTAAGTTTTGATTTCTGTTGGATATTTTCCGAAATTTGAATTTTGCTTGCTTGTCCAACATACTTCTTGCAATTTTCATCCAATGATTTAATCGAACTTTCTATGCCAACTATGATTTTACCCAACGGAGGTTTGTTAAAGTTAAGATTATCTTATAAACCTTTATTTAACAAATCTGTTTCTTCTTTGTTAAAGGTCTCAGTAGATTTATTAGTAACAATATTATCTTTTCTGGTTTTACCCTTTTGCTTGACGTGTTTTTTGAATCTACATTTTTGTTCTGATGCATAAATCTTTTAGCAATAACTTATGACCAATAACCTTATCTAAGTGATGCAAAAAAGTAATCCACCCTTCAAATCCATTAGTATTTAATCCGCATGACAAATTCAAGCAACATTTTATCTACATATGAATTAGAATTGCTAGCAACATTAACAAAATTTGGAAAAACATTTAGCCTAGAGCAATCTTTTAGAATTTAAAGGTTTTTCAAATATAATCTTAATATAAAACAACCTACGTTGAACAAAATCGTAGTTGGCAGAAAACGTCCAAATTATCAAAGATCTCAAAAGTAAAAATTGTTTGAAAGGAGGTAAAAGTAATCAAATTGTCATTTTAAACAAAGTACATTATTTGGCTTGTCAGAGAACCCTTAGATTCAAGTTCTTATTCAACGATTAACAAAGATCCTCTTGCTAAACTGATTATTAATGTTATGCGACCCATTGTTTCTAGCACTAATGCATGTGTAGTAAATTTGATAATCTCTCCTTTCAACAGCCCATCATCAGTATTTCAATGTGGTATTAATTTATTAATAAAATTAAAAACATTGAACTTACAGGAGATGTAATCTTAATCTCATTCGTCGTCTCAGGCCCCGATTTCTTGATGCTCTGGTAACAAGAAATGGTAGTAAACTAGATATAGATATTTATCGTAAGAAAACTAGCACTAAAAGGTTCATAATCAATGAATCAAATCACTGTAGACAGCATAAACTCGCGTTTTTTAATATTTGGTTCATAGATTGCTTAATTTTCCTCTTTCAGTTCAAAATTATAATAAAGAATTGCGCACCATTAAATAAATTGCTGCATACAATAGGTTTTCAGATGAAGTGGTAATGAATATAGTTAGGAAACAAACACATAAAATGAGGGTTAAGAATGTACTACATTAGGTAACACTAGAGAACAAATGAAAACGAAGTATGTAAAATTACCAAACTTTCTGCTTATGCAACAGTCACTACTTTATATAATAGGCAATGCAAAAGATCAAGTGGATGTGCATAATGGACCTGGAATCTATAAAAATAATTGTAAAGATTGTAAACAAATGTATGTAGGGTAAACTAAACGACCTACGAAAATTCGCTGTAAAGACAATTTAGCTCATATCAAATACAAACGTTAGTAAAGTATACAATTAACTGTTTATCAATTCGACCAACATATGTCTGTACAATCTTACACAATGCAACAATTAAAGCATCAAGCTTAAGCAATACAAAAACAGGTGTAATCGGTAACTTAGCTTTCAATACCCAGGTAGCCTGTCCTGAAGATCCAACGCAACGACCAAATGTTTAACAGTTAGTCATCACCAAGTGTTGCAAAATACCCAATTTATATACAAAACATGTACCACATATAAGACAACATATGTCCAATATGTACAAAATCTAAGACACGGTATATCCCAATATGTAGAACCTCTAAGATAGTGTATATTCCAGTATGTAGAACGTACCTCTAAAATTAAATATATCAACCCAAAACGAAAGCATGAAAATAGATCTTACCTTCAATAAGGTAGTTAATCGGAGAATGATTATACAATCTTTAAGAAATGAATTTAGCCAAGTACAAGTTCGAAAACAGCTGGTGTCTGTCTCGAAAAGCAAAATGGTATATGATTATTGCCTAAAATAAATAAAGGAAAACTAACAACAGTTAATCCAATCAGTTACACCTTACGAGGGATACTATTTATGTATTGAGAATTGGCAACACTGGCATTGCCAGGTGAAATTTGTCACTGTCATCTTAAAGTTTGACATTTTTGACGTTATACGTACTCAGAACGTTTTGTCGTGCGAGCACTATTTGTGTTGTTCACAGTAAGTTGAAAATTTTATCTCAGCCAAAATATGGAATTAACACGTGAAAATTTTCGAGCTATGATTTATTATGACTTTCGACGTGGTCTAACTCAAGAACAATGCATCAATCAACTTTTGGCGATGAAGCGCCATCCACAGCCACTGCATATCGCTGGTACACTGAATTCAAACGTGGACGTAGTTCGCTCACGGATGAAGTTGTGTCGGAAAATATCGATTCTGTGCGAAAACTAATTGAAGAAGATCGTCATGTGACATATCACTAAATCGAGAGATGTTTAAGCATTAGTATGACCAGCATACATAAGATTTTCCACGAACATTTGTGTGTTCGGAAGCTGTGTGCACGTTGGATTCCACTGTGGTGCATCCAAAGCGGTATACAACATCGTCACAGGTGACGAGTCGTGGATTTATGCGTATGAGCCAGAAAGAAAAGGCCAGTCCACAGTTTGCGTGTTTCAATGTGAAGCAAAGCCAACAAAAGTTGTTCGTTCTCGAAGCGTTAAGAAGCAAATTGTAGCGTTTTTTTTTTCACGAAAACCGATCCTGTGGTAACTGTGGCTCTCGAAAGTCAAAAGACCGTTAATTCAGCGTGGTATACGATCATTTGTTTGCCGAAGTTTTCGGTAAATTGAGAGAAACCAACCCAAAACGACGAATCATTTTGCATCACGACAATGCCAGCTCGCACACATCACATGCAATAAACGAGTATTTGGACATACAAAAGATCGAATTGATGGGTCGTCCGCCTTACAGCTCCGACTTCGCACCCGATGACTTCTTCTTGTTCCCACTAATTAAAGGTAAACTGCGTGGACAACAATTTTCATCGCCCGAAGAAGCAGTGGAGGCCTTCAAAATGCATGTTTTAGAGCTACCATCTACATAAATAGCAACCCTCGTACCTTACGATTTATGATACAAAACTAATGTGTCCCAATAGAAAACATGGTGAGGTTATGTATACACCTTTAGTAGTAATAATTTTTTTGATTTCTTTTTAGTTAATTATCGAACAGATATGTTGATGGCTAAAATTAAAAACGTGGTGAAAGGAGAAAAGAGCATACCAGCCAGCTCATCTGTGGCACGTATTTCCTATTAATCCGACAGAATTGTATGTACCAAGCGGTTGCAGGATGTCAGTAGATATTTAGAAAAATTATTTTAAAACCGATATAACTCGATGGGCTAAAGTCCAAAAACTTCATTTCTCTTTAGAAAATACAAAAATGTCTGCTTCGTCAACAACCAAACAGGAAGAGAACGTACAAAGTCACTTATAACCCGGATAGCAATCAGCTGTAAACCAGTGCCTCTAAAACATAAAGTTGATTGCAACGTATGAGTGACCATCAATAATTTTAAAAACCTCTTACAGAAATTTATTTACTTGAGAAAAGTAATATTTTCTATAAACTACAGGGAGACGGAATTATAGAAATGCAGTTACTTTTAGAAAAATAATATATTCTAGAAAATACTAGCAAACCAGTAATAATCCAGAGATTTTAACAGGTCGAAAAATTGACTAAACCGTGCAGCGTAGGTAACGAATGTAACACGTTACTCGCTAAAATGTATTAGAAATTTCCTTAGTTCCTTACAGTCGACCGCTAATGACGATAGCTTAGCTATTGAAACGCGTTCATGTTTTTTAATTTAGTTTGGTACGTGGGTGTATTTTGTTTGTCAAATATCAATTATTTTTAGAATAAATCTCTAGCTATCTAAAAGACGTTTAGTCAACATTACAATTGATCAGTAAGTAGTCTACTACCCTTGTTAAAGCTATCACAATGTGACTGTAAGAGCAAGAACTAATGCACCTGCAAAATTATTGATATTTCACAAACTTTTTCAGGAGAAAAAGACAAAATTAGAATGTATATAAATCGCGAAAGCATCACTTAATTAGAAAATTAATTGGGCCTTCTTTTTAAATAGAATTTAAAACACTTTCCCATTTTTGTAATCAATTTAATTAAGACTGTCCAAAATAAATTACTTACCTAAAAATGACGTTTAATTATAAAATTGCTTTATCTCCCGTTCCATTCTAAGTAAGGGTTACATTAATTTTCACCTTCTCTCTAAAAAGAAAATACATTTACAAAGTTTTTAGCCCTCAACTCACTGTTAATAACGAGTGTATATTTCTTTTGTTCACAATTAAAATCTGTTGCGCTTAATTAAAGAAATGAGTATTTCAAAAATAGGTACGTCATGTAAATTTAATACTTCCTAAGGCTTTTTGTGAAAGTAGAACTTTTTATTCAAATGACATAATTCACAATACGTCCTTAACAATTCATTTATTTTAATTCATGCACTAAAAAGTGCAGAATGTTGTACCTAATATGAGAGTGAAATAATAGTTGAATAAATCTCAAACGCGAAGTTTTGTAGTGCACTCGGATAGGTTTTAATTCCAGTCATAAATATGCATGTTGGTATGTAAAATGCAAAACTTTGGCTATCTCTTAAATTAATGAACTATTAGTCTTTCAGCATTTGAAAATAAAACTACGTTTTCAATTATGTAGATTTAACCACCTGCGATCTCCACTCTCTACATTTTCAATATAAATCTGTTCGTGTCGGAATTTTATAGGTTTTGTTCTTGTCCTTAATAGTTATGGACTTTTATAGTCGTAAAGTACAAATGCAAAAGCGTATTTAGGATTTTAAATAGGAGATTAAAAGGATAAAGAAATGCACAAAGTGTACCGTTATTCTACATTAATCTTGAAAAAAGCTACAAATTACCCAGAGCTACAAAAGCACCTTATCCGGTCTTGATGCCGCGTTTGCAACACCAACATGTTACTTCATATAATTACGCTAACATTAACGTGATTATTGTAAACAAAAAGTACATTTGGTTGTACGGCGGCTATTAAAATAAATAGACCCAATTTGCCTTAAAAGCTGCGTAATTAATATTTAGTAATTTTTTCCCGTAATAAATAACGAACGCATTTGGTAGCAGGACAGTAAATATTGCCTGTTGTAGAAATACATGTAAAAATAGAACTAAACAAGTAAATTTATGAAAATGTAAGGTCCTTCACCACTATTACACATAATTAAAATACTTAAGTTTTGGGTTTAAACGGGTATTTTTTATATAAATATAGAATACACCTTTAGCAAAGCATGATATCGAAACTGTGAGAATTTATTCCAGAGTTCCTACGTATCGTACCCAAAGTGTCTAACGTCGTGCAGTGAACCAATCCTTCCTCTTAATGTACATTACCACACACATACATTCATGTACGCATGTTCATACAAGTACACGAACGCACAAACTCATGCGCACATACGCACGCACGCACGCACGTACGCACGCGCGCACACGCGCACTGACACTGCACGCGCACGTGCACGTACACGCACACGCACACGCGCACGCACGGACGGACGCACACACACACACACATATATATATATATATATATATATATATATATATATATATAATAATAATAATAATAACCTTTATTGCCCAACAGCAAAAGCCAATTACAGAGCAAACTATATAATATTACACATATACAAAGATTTATATAAATATATAATCAACCCATCAACGTGAGTAGTAACTAATTATGTGTACTACCAATGATAATAATAATAATATATAATAATTATAATGATAACAATAATAACAATAATGCCCACAGAGTTAAGTGACTTGTAAACACTAAAACAAAAATGATTTACAAGAAGGACACATAGTTGACAATAGGACAGTCCCTTGAACACCTTTAAGCCCTATTACTGTAGTTAACATAACAGTCAATTATAGAAGTTAATGGAGAGCAATATATGTGACAATTAGAACATATCTCATTGTACAATTGACACATTTTAACCACTGGTGACTTTAAAAGTAAATTAGATTTGGCAAAAGGGACATGAAATGTACATCTTTGTCTTGTTTCTAACCTAGGAATATGAAAACAAATGTTGGCAAGAATAGAAGCACAATCAATATAATTATGTATCATTTTGTATAAAAATGACAAAGTTATGATATTCCTTCTAGTCTCTAAAGACTGCATATCAAAGGTGTTAAGCAACATTGTATTTGAACAACCTTTCTCAGGATAAGCATTAAACATCTTAAAGCACAAATACTTCAGGAATTTGCGTTGAATATTCTCAATTAAAGCTTTGTAGCAGCCATAACGAGGTGACCACACTAATACACAATATTCAAGCCTAGACCTCACAAAGGCATAAAACAATATCTTAATCGTACGGATACTCGTAAATTGTTTAGATTGGCGTATTACCAACCCTAATAATTTGTTGGCTGATGAAACGATGTCCATCATGTGCTGATTAAAAAATAATTCGATATCAAAATGTACACCCAGGTCTTTCATACCTGCACAACGGTCGACTGTCATAGAATTAATTTCATATACAAAATGTATAGGATTGCGCTTTCTAGAAAACGATAAAACTCTACATTTACTAATATTAAGTTTAAGCCTATTATAACTGCACCAATTAGAAAGAGCTGAAAGATTACGCTGCAACGCAACGCAGTCCTTCAGATTAGTGACAGATGCAAAAATTTTGACGTCATCGGCAAACATTAAAGTTTTACAATCAAGTTTTTCAGCAAGGTCATTTATAAATAATACGAAAAGCAAAGGACCTAAATGTGAACCTTGCGGTACGCCGGACTTTGCTACATATGGAGGTGATGAATAACCATTGTATACTACTATTTGATTCCGATTACCTAGGTAAGATATATATATATATATATATATATATATATATATATATATATATATATATATATATATATATATATATGTATATTTAAATAAGACATTTTTTCTTTGAAACTTGTGTAAATAAACGTATCAATTAATTCAACGTTTCGGGAACGTCCTTTGTTCCCTTTGTCAAGAATTTATTTTGACAATTACAGAAATTGAAATAAGGTGAATATTTTTAACAAGTACAGAATATGAAACAAGGTAACTAATTTAAATTTAATCTGGACGGGTGTGTTTGACTTCGGGTAGTGGGTCTAGTACATGATGTAGAAGGTGCAGAAGTGGGGACGTCTGGAACAGTTGCAGCATGTGTTTGAAATTTCTGGAAGATTTGGAGTTGGTTGAAATTTCGAATCAACTTACTTAATGATATTCTTCCAAATTTGTGGCATTCTAGCAGTGTCATCTCGTTTATTGAGGGCGTTTGGTCTTCTTTCAATTTCAACAGCTTCTCTAATAATTCTTTCTTGTAAGGTATATAGAGGTGCAATTAGACGAATATTGTTGGTGTTAATTTGGTGTCCTGTATCTAAATGATGTGCAGCTAAAGACGATGATGGATTGCGCTGCTTAATTGCTAGTTGGTGTTCATCGGCTCTCGCAGATAATATTCTTTTAGTTCTACAATGTATTACATGATATGAAAATGTAGAAAATGTGTGGAGTGTAGAGGGGGACAAATCGAGCATGTTTTATGATAGTTACTATTATCGGTTTTGTTTTTATTTTAGTTATTAGAAATTACAATAATTAGGAATCTAATTGTATAAATTTTTCATTTATTAATCCATACCTTCTCAAGGCCTACTATTTAAATTTTTGATAGTTGGAAGTAAATTCTCGTATAATGTGATACATCGCTGAAAAGGTGATAAAAAATACTATTCGATAATGTAAAAATCCAAAATGGCGTCCATATGAAAAACAATAGTTAGTGTATGTATTTCAAAAACAAATGACTGTAGATAAATTTTAGTACTTTTTTTTAAATTGTCTTTTAAAAGTGTCATAATAATGTACAAATCAAAATGTTGTCAGACTTCAAATAAAAGAGCTACAGGGGGTAGTAGAAAATGCACAATTTTTGTTTTCTTCAATTATTTCAAAAACAAAAAAAGTTACTTCAAATCTGACTTTACCATGATGATAGCCATAAAATTCTCTAAAAGTTTCCCCATTTAACCGACATTCTATCTTCAATATTAACGAATATAGCAATACATGCATGCTGAATCTCTGACACACTGTATATATATATATATATATATATATATATATATATATATATATATATATATCACACACACAAACCAGACACACGCGCGCAAAACACACACACACACACACACACACACACACACTACACTCACGCACTCACGCACTCACGTACTCACGCACTCACGCACTCACGCATTTACGCATTCTCGCACCCACCCACTCACACACTCACGCACTCACGCACTCAAGCACTCACGCACTCACGCACTCTCGCACTCACGCACTCACGCACTCACGTACTCACGCGCTCACGTACTCACGCACGCACGCACGCACGCACGTACACACGCACGCACTCACGCACACACACACTCACACACACACACACACACACACACACACACACACACACACACACACACACTCACACACACACACCACACACACGCGCGCGCGCGCACGCACACGCATTGTATTTCTATGCCTGTCACGCGTATGCGATTGTTTAGATGATTTAGGGGTATGAAGTTTTTAGATTGATTTACTTTAAATTTAGAATGGAAAAATTCAGTACTTGTTTTGTAGGTTAAATTAAAAATATGCCAGGAAACTGAACCGAAAATCGCTATTTGTTAGAATTTTTTAGCCAGCAGTCACACACGGACGCACGCACGCACACACTCGCACACACAACCATCTCTCTCTCTCTCTCTCACACACACGCACACGCACACGCACACGCGCGACACGCACACGCACACGCACACGCACACGCACACGCACACGCACACCACACACACACACATGCACACGCACACGCACACTCAGCGTTGAGCCTTGAGGGACACCATTTTCCAAAGTTTGAAGGCTTGACAGTATGTTTCCTATGCGTATTTGAAAATATCTATTGGTCACAAAGGATTCGATAAATTTAGGTAAGTTGCCCGTCGCCCCGTACTTGTGTAATTTTTCTAGTATTCCATACCTCGCGGTCATGTCATAGGCTCCTGTTATGTCAAAGAACACAGCTATAATATGTTGTCTTCTCCTATAGGCTTCCCTATTCGAGTTCTCTAATTCGACTAGATGGTCTATTGTCGATTGGCCTTTTCTGAGGCCTGCTTGTGCGGCGCTATGAAATTGTTTTTTTCGAGGTAAAACTGAAGGCTTTTGTTTAGCATTTTTTCTAGGAGTTTACCTAAGCAACATGTGAGGCTTATAGGCCGATAGCTTGTGACGTATAGTGGATTCTTTCCTGCCTTGTGAATTAAAATTGTCGTTGCCATCTTCCATTGTTCTGGATATATACCTCGGCGCATAGGTCGTTAAATAGCTCTAGCTGTAAGATGGACTAGCATTTCGTTAGATATTTCATCGGGACCAGGAGCGGTATTCTTACGCTCCCCGATGGCTATGTTTAACTATTCATGCTGAATGGGACATTATACGCAAGATCCAAATCCGTATCAAAGTCGAGAGGTGCTTCACGTTCACTTTTATGAAGTGCAAAATGTGGGTCGTAGTTATCGTTGCTGCTCGTGGTGGCAAAATAGCACGCGAGTAGATCAGAGATCTCATTTTCACTCTCAAGAACATTTCCGTTTTCAGTTTTAAGGCAAGTTATTTGCTGGAAGCCAACGTTTCCCAATTTAGCCTTGATCTTACACCATACCTGTTGTGTACCTTGAGCTTATGTTATTGTTGAGGTGTACTGATTCCAGCTACTTCTTTTACTCTCCAGCACTACACGTCCACTTACGGCTTTTATTCTTTTAAATTCAATGTGATTAGCAACAAACGGTTCTCGCTGATATCTTCTAAACGCCACCTTTTTATTTTTGTTTATCTGTTTATCACCGGTTTTGGGTATACTAATTTCGACTGCTTGCTTTATGCATTTTGTTATGTCTTTAACATTTATAGGGTAGGGTGCGACAAGGTGATTAGAGAATAAATTCCAGTCTGCTCTTGCCGCAATCCATCTCCTGTATGTTGTCCTTCCTGTTTCTGCTACACCCGTATGAATTAAGATCGGAAAATGGTCGCTATTTTGTAAATCATTTATTACTTCCCACTTGAAATGGGGACTTAAACTAGTAGAAACTAAAGTAAGACTAATGGCCAAGAACTTATTTGACCTACCGATGTGATGTGTAGGGGAGGAACCAGTGTTTAGTAAAATCGCCTCATTTCTAGCCATCCAATCTTTCAAAAGTCTTCCTTTACTGTTTCTGCTTTCCGATCCCCAAATGGGGTTATGGACGTTGAAGTCTCTTGTGATAATGAAAGGTCTTGGTAGTTGATTTACAAGTTGATTATATTCTTCAATTGTCGAATTAGCTTCCGGTAGATATATGTTACGAATAGTAACATGTCATGGTAGAATTATCTTTACAGCAACTGCTTACAGACGCGTATTAATTTCATAGATTACATTGCTACGTAATAGTATCAACACTCCAGCAGCACTTCTATGTTCGTTAGTACTATCTAGACGTTCAACAGTGAAGCCACTCAGGGAATACAGCTGATTATGGCTGAGGTGGGTTTCTTGTACGCAAAAGCACATCGGCTTATGCTCATGCAGTAGCATTTTGAGGTCACAGTAGTGAGTTATTATACCTCTGCAGTTCCATTGGACTATTTTATCATCTATTGAAGCAATTTGTATAAGAAAAATATCACAGATATTAAAATTATGTATATAAAATGCTCACGAGCACATAAACAAAAATTTAAATAAAGTCGTATATATGGACCACACAAACCTGAATATTACTAGGTTTCAAAATATCACAGATTTATCACAGGCTATTTATCGAGTACGATACCTTCCCGTAAGGCACTAGTGCCTCTGAGTTTGCCCTTAGACCATCCTTCTTCTTTTTCGGCTGTTTAGCCTCCTCTAGTGTTTTATCGTCTATGGACGTCACGCTGGAGTCCGTAGATAGGTTTCGCTCTGACTTCGTTTTCCTTTTGGCACCTCCAGACTCATCCTCCATGGATATTTGTTCTAAATTGGCACTATCCCTGCTTGGAGGAGTGATAAAGCTTCCAGGATTGACCAGTGGCTCTGGAGACGTCTCTTTTACCAATCTCATAAACACAGCGGTAATCTGTTTCATCTCTTCTTTAAATATTGTTTTTTGTTTCAGGAACGACGTTTTGTTGACTAGGATCTGTATTATGTGCAACCACGCTCGAGTATAGGTTTCCCGATGTCACCGCACTTCCTGCCAATCGCCTCGCTTCCGGGTAAGCAACTCTCCTAATGGCTTTAATTTCCTGGATTTTCATTTCTTGTTTATAGGTGTCACAAGATTTAGAGTTTGCCGTATGATTTCCCCCGCAGTTCAGGCATACCACCGTAGTATCACACCGGTTACTCTCGTGTAGAGGTTTTCCACATATGCATACCTGCGGACTCTCATGTCTAACGGTTGTATGTCCGAACTTTTGACATCGACAGTAACGCATTGGCGCAGGGATGTACGGCCTCACGCTTCAGTTGTAAAAAACAGCGTTAATTCTCTTAGGAAGTTGTATCGAATTAAATGTAAGTATAAGATTGGGTGTATCTATACGCTTCCCATCAACTTTCCTTCTTATTCTTTTAACTGCCACTACATTTTCCTCCCTTAACCCTTCAAGAGTTTCCTCTTCATCGCAGATCAACAAATCCCGACAATAAATCACGCCTTTAGGGATATTGAGTGTTTCATGTAGTTTGACCTGGACGTCAATCTCACAAAGCCGCTTAACCTGCATTAGCCGTTTTGACTGTTTATTACTAAAGGTCTTAATTAACAGCATGCCTTTTTACCTTTTTCACTTCCTCAGCCTTACCTCTGATCCCGAACAGTGGTTTAGGTATATAAACCAAACTTATTTTGGAGAAATCTCCTTCTTTTCTTTCTGTAAGCAGAAACTGGGGAAAGCATTCCTCCTTTCTTTACTTATTTCGGGGAGCGAGGGGAAGTTCCCACTCTCTCCAGCGGCAACCTTTTTACGTTGATCGCCAGCAACGCCTATTTCAGAGTATATGTGCTCATGTAAAACAATTGGATCTGACATAAAGTTCCCACGAGTCGGGACGAAATAATCGATCACTGCTACCAGTGCGCCCTTGGCAGTAGAAGGCAGTATACAACCAAAGTTTGACCAGTATTTGGAAGACATCGTTCATGACTGCCTCCACACATCCATGCATCCCTCGGCACGATGGATTTACACCTTGAATTGCGGCATTTTATACTGTGTACTCAGTTTGTGAGTGGATATTACGTAGGATACAGAATGAGGTAGGTAAGGAAATGCTCAGGTACGTGGGGGCGCAGCTCTCCAAAGTCTGACGGACAGCCAAATCCCTTGCGGGATATTATTATTATTTTTGTTTTTTTTTTTTGGTTTAGCCGTCGACTGCTAGGGTCATTTTCCTGCTGGTCCAATATTTATTTGTTTTCTCGGATTTTGGTTTGCTCTGTCCTGTCAGAAGGTGTGCGTAGGTAAAGTTCGTATGACCTATCCTTAGGCAGCACATAATTACTTGATCCCTTCTGTTCAAAGAAGATTCATTGGCCCACTTTGTTGGTTTGGGTTTTATAGCTTTTAGGATGCTTTCATTGCCTTGCCATATGTTCGTCCAAATTTCTAATATTATATTGCTTATCTTATATTTTACGGCTGCGAACGTTGGAGGAATTTTGTTGTGGTAATTTTGATTTTTGTGTTCCTTTATGTATGCGTATGCTTTATTTATTGTGTTTGAAATCCATATAAATTTTATTCGTGCACCGCTATCTTTTAGGGAAGTTAACCCATCAAATATTTTATTTGCGACTGTATCCTGTCGGAGGGTTTTTCGCATTTTATTCAGTATTTCAGTATGTAGATGGAACTTGTGAGGATGATTACATCGTTTGTATACTTGCGAGTCACGTTTCGGTGTATACGGCTTTCCAAATTGCTAAAGTCATGCTTGAACTATTATCTGTTTTCCACGTTATAGTGATATCGTTTACTGCTGTCGAGGAGAAGGTATGCCTATGCGACTTGAAACCGCGGGGATGTATTATGGTTGCGCTGTTGTTGTCTGATAAGCTATTTATGTAATCCGTGCAAACCTTTAAGGGTGTGATTTTCAAGTTGTGTTCTGTTAACTCGGTATTAATAGTAGTCGTTCTTGTCCACGGGGGGTATTCGGAAGTGTTCCAGGTTAGAGGACTGTCCATTTCTACGTTTTGCTTGATAGCAAATGGTATTTCCCTACTTCCTAGTGATCTCATTGCCGTGGGTTTCCCAGCAAATTTGTTACTAACTCGTGGTTTAGGTGATGAGGTGTTCTTCTAATTTTTGTACAGTAGGTCATCACGTATTTCATCCTATTTAGGTGGATTGGTTCTACTCCAGATACTTCAGAGTTCCGGGCTTGTTCGGAATGCGTCTGTGGCTAAACACAGAGCTATTAATTGAACCCTATGTAATTTTTAAGTTTTCCAGGTCTCGCAGAGGAATATACTATACTTCCGTAATTAAGTCTAGATAGAACTAGGTAGAGTGCTATTAATGATTCCCAATTTGCTCCCCACCGGATGTTTGAGATACATCTTAATATGTTGATTGATTTTTGGCATTTTTTTATTAGACTTTCTATGTGGTTAGTCCAGATCAGTTTATGATCGAAAGTCATTCCCAAAATTCAGAGGTTGTCTTTAGTTAGTGTTGGATTACCTTGTAGCTTTTGGTATGGAAAAACGGAAGCTTTTGCAGTAAAATCTGCTAGCCTGTCAATCTATGGTTGTAAAACCATCGAGTGGTGTCTGTAGTATATAGTTAGGTCATCGACGTATATAACCAATTTAACTTCTTGGTTGTCCGATTGGAGAATGTGATTTATGGCGATGGCAAACAGGCTGACGCTTAAAACTGACCCCTGTGGAATGCCATTTTCGACCGTACGGATCTCTGACATGTATGCTCCAACTTTGACTTTGAACGTCCTCCCACTTAAAAAGCTTTGTGAAGCTGCTTTAGTGTACCAAATCTCCAGCACAGATCGTAAGATTTTTCCAGATCGAACGCAACTGCTACCAAATGCTGTCTTTAAATGCTTCTAGTATTTCGTTTTCTAAATGCACTTGTGCATCCAATGTGGAATATCTTATCTTAAAGCCTACCTGTAATTTGGACAGTAGATTTTATTTCTCCAATATCCACATAAGGCGCTCGTTGATCATCCGTTCGTACAGCATGTTAAAGATATCGGCCTATAGCTGTTAGCAGTGGTTTGGTCTTTTCCTGGTTTGAGGATGGGAATAACGATAGATTCTTTCCACTTTGAAGAGAACACGCCAGACTTAAGTATATAACTGAAGTAGTTTTTCTTTTTCAGGCATTTGGAGCTGCTTGATCATGTCGTAATTGATTTGATCTGGACCAGAGGACGTGTCGCTACTGCCTCCTATGCTCGATTTAGCTCGGGCATAGAAAAGTCCATGCTATATTGGTAAGACGCACTGGTTGTATAATCCACCCCCATTTCTTCTTCAGTTTTTTTGCGTGACCGGAAAGATGCCGAGTAATTTTCAGAGCTACTTACATTCTGGATGTGGTTAGCGAACTCTTCGGCTGTTTCTCGGGGATCATTGGTAATTATGTTATTGATGTTTAACGTGGGTAGTTTATTGGTTCTGTTTGACCCGGTTATTGTTTTTATTCGCTTCCAAACTTCAGCGTTTTCCGTTTCTGGTGTGATTGTAGCGATATACCTCTTCCAGGACATTTCTTTGGTCTCATTAATTTTACATTTAGTTTTTGCTCTTAATCGTTTTAAATTAATCAGATTCTCTGGTGTTCCGTTTCTTTTATACTTATTAAGAGCTTTCTCCTTTTCTTGTATTAAATCATTGATTTCAGCATTCCACCACGGCACCTTTTTCCAGAAGCAACACTTTTGCTTTTTGGATGCTTTTAGATGCTGCTTTCAGGATATCATTGGTTACTTGGCTCACTGCTTCATCAATGTCGTTTGAGATAATGTTTATACCTTCGTCATTAAATTCATATTTCCTTGCAGACAACTGCATCAATATCGGAAAATGATCGCAGTGATGCAGATCTTCTTCGACAGACCACGTTGCGAGGACTGCCATGGTTGGAGATGCCAAGGACAAATCTATTGCACTAAAATCTCCACTTACTTTATTGAGATGGGTGGGTTGACCATCGTTAAGCAAGATGAGTGCGGAATCGTTAATAATGTATTCCAGAAGAATGCCCTTGGGGATGTGTATTGACTTGCCCAAGTGTTATGGCAATTGAAGTCTACTAAGACTAGTTTAGGTTCCGGCAAAGAGTCCACGTAACTGATCTTCCGACCAATTATTGTCTGGCAGGTATACATTAACTATAAACATTTTAAACGGAGTTTTGATTTCTACAGCACCAGCTTGTAGTCCAGTGTTGCTTACAAATACATTTGATATTATATTCCTTCTTATGAAAGAAACGATTCCCCCGATTGATCTCCCTCCTTTGGGTACTTCTGGGATACTTTTGTATACTTTATAGTTTACGAACTGACATTTTTCGTTAGGTTTGAATTTTGCCTCTTGAATTAAAAATGCCATTGGCAAGTTTTTATTTAGAAGGTAGTGAGGTTCGTCATACTTATTGTTTATGCCTTTCACATTCCATTGTAGAATTTTTTCGTGCATTAAGATGATTACAGATGGTGCTGGACATGTTTAAATGCGCACGTATTTAATTTATGTATGAGGAATTCGCAGGTGAATTAAAAACGTTTAACTTCACAAACACATAATAATAAACGGAAACAAAGACAATAAGAAAAAATACGAATTGTAAAAATATATGAATGTTAAAATATCACAGATAAATCGTAGTGTAATATCATAGATAAATACATTTTCGGTATCACAGAAGGGTCTTAAACTAAATGTATATCATAGAGTGACTTAGATGACTATCTATTCACTTTTCGACTTTACTAGTCAAGGATGGTTGAGAATCTCGATCATCACTAGACTCAAAATCATCTGCTGTCATTTTTTTATTGTCGGCCTGTACGTCCGAGTACAGCGTAATTGGTTGACTAGCGGGTACTACAAAACCTGGAACATCTACGCGAGCCAAGTGTTGGTCGCTTATTACTTTTTGTATTAACGGTTTCATTGCTTCTACCATTAAATGGGTTAACTCTTGCGCTAGTAGTGGGATATCTACTTTAAATTGGTTTTCTGTCGCTACTCTGGCATAACCGTATCCTGCAATGGGTGTATCAATTAACACTTTTCTTTTAGCATCAGCATATGATAAATTATCCCGCACTCTTATTTCTCGAATGGCTGCTTCTGTTTTAAATCTTGGACAAGTGGTAGACCGGGCAGAATGTGGTCCATTACAATTAACACAGGTTATAGGATCTACGCACTAAGATCCTTCATGCGTCGCTTTTCCACACACACAAATTTGTTTGGCTTGGCAGCTTAAGGATGCATGTCCAAACTTTTGACATTTGAAGCATCTCAACGGGGGAGCAATATATAGGCGAACATTTAATGAATAAAAGGCTACTTTAATATTTCTAGGGAGAGTTGGGGTATTAAATGTTAACACATGAGCTGTGGTATCTTGTACCAGACCATTCTTCCTAGATTTCAACTTGCGTACATCAATGACACCCTGAGGATGCAGCTCGTTACATATTTCTTCCGTTGAGCAGTTTAATAAATCCGGGAAGGAAATTACACATTTATACGTTTACACGTTGAGCGTTTTATGCGGTATCACCTGTATATCAAAATCTAGAAACCTGCTTGTTGCTACTATGCGATTTGTCTGTTTAACGGAACTCGATTCAACAAGAAGGCCATCTTTAACCTTTCTCGCCATTTTCACTGTACCAAACATTCCAGATACAGCTTTGTAAATCACGAATGGACTAATTTTATCAAAATTTCCTCCGTCACCTGATTCTTTCCTTTTAATGACCAAGAACCGGGACGTGACCACCTTTTCTTGGCTAGTTTTCTCAGATTTTTCAATTGGACCTGGACCAACATCCATAATCTCAGAGATGGACCTCTCTGCGGTGGTACTTTGAGATGGACCCGCCGATTCCATATCGCCCATATTATTAGTTGGGCCCTCTCTTCCGTCCATTATATAAGAGTTGGACAACCCTGAATTTTTAATAGTTTTTGACCCCATCCAAATCCCACCAGATCACACGGAAAAAATGTCACTTGCAGCAGAACCGGTGTACCACAAGAGGGCATTAATACTGTGGGGAGGCGCCTCTTTCCCCAAAAGCGTTTCAACGCTAGAGACCAGGCTTCTCCCTGGCCACGCTTAGGCTTCCCCTCGCGCAATCCCTTCAGCACCTAAAACTGACAAACGACCTTGGGATTAGGATATTTTTATAGAGGTTACCTTCCTCGTAGCCCGGGCGGTAAAGCCAGGACCACCGACTGCTAGCTGTACGACGTTCCCTACCCACGCCATGCTAGAGTTTCTGAAGTACAGTTCGCGGTCGCGGTATTAGGAGAGGGCTAGCGCTCATCCGCCCCCAGTTAGGACATTCCGGCCTAGCCACACCCGTATACGCTTTTGACGGCGCATGCCCTGGGAAGAGTAGAGAGATAAGAAAGTGGTCTCTCAGCTTTCGCTAGGAGCCTGAAGAGAACAAGAGTTGGACCGAGGGTGCTCCGACAGAAAAGGGTTAAGGTAAGGGAAGTCACTCAAGACTAGTATAGGAAATGTGTACTTCCAGCTAGGAGGACGCAGGGTTGCGATCCCTGACCTCGATAGATATGAGGCCCCACGTGGACTGGTCCGCGACACCGTATTCTTTAGAGCTAACGGTGGCGGTTTACCGGCACGAGCTCATATTTCGGTGTTAGCCTTGCATTACTTACGATCATTTGCAAGGTCATTCCCCTATCCGCTATCTGGGGACGTGCCTAGTAGGTAGTCCAAACCCTACGTATTATTTTTTTTTTTTATGTTTTGTGAGCACGTCGACTGCTGAGGTCTTTAGTACTGTTCTTCATTAGTTTCAATTAATGCGATTTTTTATATATACATTGTACGGTGATTATATTTTATTATACATATCTATTGTTTTAAAGAACTGTATTGTGTTCTGTATATTTTCGAGGTTCTCCGGGTTGTCTTTCAAATTGTTCGATATAGAAAATATGTTACGTACATGGGTGTATGTCTCACAAGAACAGATAATGTGTTCGATAGTTAAAGGTACATTACATTGTGAACATATAGGAGGGGGTTCCTTTGAAATTACGTGTTTGAGGGTTAGGTAGATATGACCAATTCTTACTCTGTATAGTACACTGTATTCTTTTCTAGAACGGTATTTTTCAACATTTGGCTGTATGTTTTTTAATTTGTTGTTTGTGCTGGTCCAGCTTAGTTGCCACTTTTATTTTAATTTATTTTTTAAGAAACTTGTGAAGTTAATATTGTTTTCAATCACTACATTTTCATCATTTTATTATATGCCCTAAATCTGTTAAATGTTTGATGGTTGAGATAATATTCTGTGTCAATGCATTACATGTGATTTTGTAAGCTTGTAATTGAACTAAGAGAGTCACTGACAATGAGGAACTTATTTGTTTCTACTAATGTTTCACAGAACCGAAGCGCCTGCCAAATACTGTATAGTTCAACTGCGTAGATTGAAGTGTGTAATGGCATGGACCAGCGATGCTCTTCTCCTTCGACTGAAAACGCACATCCCACACCAGTATTTGTTTTCGATCCGTCTGTATATAATACTATGTAGTCGTGGTATGTAGAGAGTAATTCCTTGAATTTCGCCAAGTAGATGTATTGAGGTGTGTTTTCCTTGTCATGTCTAGAAAGATGTCTTAGCACATTAATAGAGGGTACTAAGCATGGCGAGATTTTAAGCGGTCTGAGAGGTAGCATTTGCAGAAGTTGCTGATTAGAGGATTCTAGTGTACTATTTATGTTGTATCGCAGAGGTTTGTGCAGTCTTTGTGAAGATTGAGGCTTGTCATTACAAAATAGAATGCTGCGGTTAGGATTATTTGGCATAGATCTAATTTTGCATGCATAAGCTAGGATTCCATACTTTCTGTGTAAGGAAATAGGTAATATACCTGATTCGCACAGTAGGCTATCACTTGGGCTGGTATAAAACGCAACAAGTAAATATCTTACAACAGCATTCTGTATTGTGCTTAAGGGTTTCAAAGTACTCTTTGTAGCTGATGAGTACGCTTCACAACCGTAATCAATTTTAGATTGCATACGCATTTTGTATACTCTCAAGAGAACCTCTGGTTCAGCTCCCCACTTAGAGCTTGCCATAACTCTTATAACATTAAGAACTACTTTACATCGTATTGTTAAGTTGTCTACATGTTCCTTCCATATTAGTCTACTATCGAGGGTTAATCCTAAAAATACTCCGGAGGACTTATTTTTAATGTGTTTGTTTTTTAACGTGAGAAGAGGACCAAAGTGTGGTTTTCTCAATTTGCAGAAGTGTATACATGATGATTTTTCAGGTGATATTTTAAATCCTATATTTTCCGGGTTTGATAATATACGATCGATGGCAAGTTGTAGCTTTCTGTTTATTTCTCCTATTGTAGGAGCAGAATATAGTATTGCAAGGTCGTCAACGTAAAGATATGTGTTGATGTCTAAGGAAATAGATTTCATTAAGAAAGACTGCCACTGCATGGTGTCTGCCCGCGAAGGCCTTTAGAACTGCATACTGTAAGTGTATTAGGCGATCCACCGCGGATCTAAATTTCCTAAATCCCATTTGGCAGTTTACCAGAAGTTGCCGTTTTTCCATAACCCACATTAAGCTGTTACTAACCATACTGACCATGAAGTCAGGCTAATTGGCCTGTAATTCATAGCTAAGTAAGGATTTTTCCCATTTTTAAGAATAGGAACTATTATGGCCCCCTTCCAGCAGGAAGGGTATCTACCTTCTGCCCAGATTAAGTTAAACAGAATCAATTTCTTATATGGTCCCGTAAGATTTTTGATCATATCATATGTTATAAGACTCGGGCCTGGGGAGGAGGATTTGTTGCGTTTCAGAGCCAGTTCAAATTCTGTCAATGTAAAAGGGACATTATATTCAGCGGTTCCTGATTCACTAAAATTTAACTTAATCTCTTTTTCAGTTTTTGGGTGCAAGAAAGGAACATCGTAGTTTTGGGAACTGCTTGTTTCCTGGAATTGGTCCGCTAAAATTTCAGCCCTAGCTTTTTTGAAAGCTACAAGATTTTCGCTTGTAGGATATCTTCGATAGCGATTAAATGCCCGTTTTTTTTTGTTTTTACTGCTTCACTGACCATCTGATTCCACCACGGTACATTACGTTTTACCGGATTTCCTCCTGTTTTTGGAATAACGTCGTTAGCCGCATTAATTATCATGTCTGTGATTACGTGTACGTTACATGAGGCTTCATGGAGGTTTGAAGGCATAAATAAGTGTGACTGGAAGACATCTCATCGAGCTGCTGATATTCTCCAGCGAATTGGAGTTACCATATGCGTTTTGTGTTGTTCTGTACCTACTACAATGGGGAAGTGGTCACTATGATAGAGATCGTCTAGTACTTTTATGTGAGTGATGTAGCAATGCGTGCCGAAGCCATTGTCAGATCTATGGCTAAAAATTACCAGATCTTGCGCAAAGGTGAGTGTTTGCACAGGTATTTAACAAAAATAATTGGTTTAGATCTATTGAATTTTCCAGAGCCTGTCCACGTGAATCAGTATGTAAGGAACCCCAAATGCGATTATAGGCGTTGAAGTCACCTAAAATATATAAGGAACAGGTAACTGATCTAAAACATTTTGGATATCGTGTGTTGCCAATTATTGTTGGGAAGGTATATATTACAGATAATTACTTTTATCGGATCAGTAATTTTTATAACAATGGCTTGTAGTGGCGTTGTCAATGAAGCTATGTCGTATTCGACATTCTGCCTATTCTAACTATTCTGTGTCTACGCAGGTAGTATGGTTGATTCGGTTTAAGATGGGTTTCTTGAATGCATAGACATAACGGGTTGAACTCGTTCATAATTAATTTAAGTTCGCAATAGTGAGGAATGCAACCGTTGCAATTCCATTGAATTATGGAGTCCATTGTTCATTTAACAAATTAAAAAGAAAAGACAATTGTCGATTGGTTAACGAGTAAATAAATAAAAAACTGCAAGCACGGATAAATAACAAATAGATGTACGAACAAAAACAAGTAAATAAATAAATAAATAGATATAGTTAAATAAATAAATAAATAAATAAATAAATAAATAAATAAATAAATATATAAAAATAAAAATAAAATACATAAAGTAGTTGATACGGTACTGTATGTAGGTATATCACAGACATTATTATTAAATAAAATATACTTATTATATAAGACTAGTAATATTCCTCTTCATTTTGCAAATCTGAGGAAACTGAGGGTGCTTTCCTCGGTTTTCCCTTTGGCCATCCCTTTTTCCCTTTTTTTGATTCTAAGGAAATAGAATCGTCCTCTGACATTATTTCGCGACCTAATGGAGAACGTTTCCGTTTTTCAACGTTCGCCGAATAAACAGGTCGAATAAAAAGACGGTGGAGGCAGAGATGCTTCAGGCAAAGATGCTACAGATGGATTTGAATCAGGGGTTTGATTGCTTCGACTAACTTGGGTAGGAGTTCCCTAGCTAGTGCTGGCACATCGATTTTAGCCTGGGGAGCTACGGAAGTAGTCGCGGATTTGTAATAGCTAATTCCTGGACATGGTGTTGTGATAGTAACTTTTCTTCTTGCTTCATTATAACTTATTTTTTCCTTTACACGTACTTCTTGAATTGCACTTTCCTGTTTAAAGACTGGACAAATTGGTGCTCTAGCGGAGTGATTTCCGCCACAATTTATGCATGTAATAGGTTGTTCGCATGGCGAACCGACGAGTAGCTGCTTACCACATGAACAAAGTGGCTCTTGTGCTGCACATCGCAACGAGGTGTGGCCGAACTTATTACAATTAAAACGGTTATGTGACATTTCGCTCCCACCGTTTCACCCCCACCGTTTCGCCCCCACCGTTTCGCCCCCGGACGCTTCACCCCGAGGTAACGCCCCGGAACGTTTCCCCAGGACCTTTTTCTTCGAAAATAATAGAAAATTTTGAGATTAATATTTATTAAATGACACGTACCTAATACATAAAATATTAAAATTCAAATAATGTAACAAATAATCAATCTATTCCTTAGGAAGATAAATGCTAATTACCATTAAGAATGGTTAAGATTACCTACCAATTGAAGTAGGTACAAACATTTAACGAACTTATCCATAAATTTTAGAAAGATCAATTCTAATAACGTTTAATATATAATCCGGATTATAACGTCGCGTCAGTGAAAACAATTAGTTTAAACTTAGAATTTTAAATTAATTTTACAAACCAAATTATATTAATATATTATAATATTATATTAAATATTATTTTCTACACAATTATTTGTTCATTTTTCCTACTTTTTGTTTTCTCAAACCCACGTTCAGAAAACGACAAAAAGATTTTGTTCATAATTTTTCAATTTTTGTAGAAGTACACCATTTAGGGCGAAACGGCATCGGAAGCGAAACGGTGGGGCCAAACGGTGGGGCGAAACGGCGGGTGGCGAAACGGCGGTGAAACGTCCCCATCCCAATTAAAACACCTCATGGAAGGGGTATATATATATATATATATATATATATATATATATATATATATATATATATATATAATCGTACATTTAAGGAATAAAACGCAACTCGGATAGTTTTAGGCAAGGTTTTAGGCGAGTCTATCAGTTCTCCATTTCCCTTGTCTTTATTCGTCGAACTTCGATAACTTTTTAAATACTGAGTTCCTCACATATGTCTTCCACAGTGCAGTTAAGCAGATCGTGGCAAAATATAACACCTTTAGATATATTCATAGTTCTATGCGGACAAACATCGATCTCAAAGTCACCAAACCTTTTTGTTTCTAGAGCCTTCTTTGCCTGTTTATTAGAAACAGTTTCGATTAAGATCCTTCCTTTACTTTTTAATCATTTTAAATATCCATATAACCCATATAGTGCCTTTTGTATATAAAAAGGGCTGATTCTCTCAAAGTAACCCATCTTTCCTTTTTAGAATAAGGAACCGGGGTAAGGCCTTCGTCTCCATATCCTTATTGTTGCAGAACTTTGAAGGATATCCCTCCTGCGACTCCATATTTAAGGAGCTGGCACTCCGTGTTTTCGTTCATATCGTTCCCACGAAAACCTCGGTGGAAAATATCACTCGCAGCAAAGCCGGGATACCACAAGAAGGCAAAATTCTGTGGAGGGCACCAAACCCCACAGGCGTTTCAACACTAGAGACCAGGCTTCCCCTGGCCACGCTCAGGTTTCCCTCCTGCAATCCCTTCAGCACCTAAAACTGCCAAACGACCTTAGGATTGGGGGAATTTTTACAGAGGTTACCTTTCACGTAGCCCGGGCGGTAACGCCAAGACCACCGACCGCTAGCTGTACAACTTTCCCTACCCACGCCCTGCTAGAGTCTCTGAAGTACAGTTCGCAGTTGCGGTATTAGGAGACAGTTAGCGCTCAACCAGCCCCAACAAGTACACCCCGGGCTGGCCACACCCGTATACGCTTTTTTCGGCGTACGTCCTGGGACGAGTAGAAAGAAAAGGATGAGATCCTCAACAATTATTATTATTATTATTATTATTATTATTATTTTTTTTTTTTTTTGGCTTCAACTACTTGGTTTGCCACTTTCTGCGTATATTTATTTTTATCCTCAAGTTTATATTTTATTCAACATGTCGATCTCCTGTAGAAAGTTAAATAATCTCTGTATTTGGTCTTTGTTAAGCGTGAAGTCGTTATTTATCCCATTGTCAATATTACAGTTTTTCCTAATCTGTCTTAATTCATCACACTCCTGAAAAATATGCTTTATTGTTAGGTTACTGTTCGCAGTTCGCATTTTGGTTGTTGTGTTTTTGTGAGAATGTAAGAGTGGGTTGCGTTCGTGTGTCCTATTCTTATGCGTGTAAGTATGATACTGTGTTTTCGTGACATGGCTGGATAACATTTTCTAGCTTCCACTGTTGGCGTATGGAGTTTTAAAAAATCTATCTTCTTTTTCCCATTCCCTTTGCCATTTACTCCATACTTTCTTTTTTATTTCCATTATGTCTTCCTCTAGTGTGAGATGCAATACTTCCAGTGCTTCCTTTAGTCTCTCATGTATGGTTTTCTTTTGTAAATCCAATGTATTTTCTGTATTTGATCGTGCTGTACTCCTACTAACAAAGTGGTTTGGGTATTGCCTTAACTTTTTTATATATTTTAATGTCAGCCAAATTCTCCTGCTTTCAAGTGGTAGCATTCCTGCTTTTACATGCATACTACTGATTGGACTGGTGGGGTATGCGCCTATCGCGTATCTTATGCATATGTTTTGTATTCTGTCAAACTTCTTCAGGTATGTTCTCGCGGCTGATCCATAGACTACCGATGCGTAATCAAATATTGATAGTATTAGTGATTTATATATGCGTAATATTACTTCTCTGTCTGATCCCCATCTTGAATTTGCCAAACATTTAATTATATTTAGAGATTTTCGGGCTTTAACTTCGATGGTCTCTATATGATTCCTCCATGATAATGTCTGATCTAATGTTACACCCAAAAATTTATGTTCCGACACGCATTTAATTAGGTTGTGTTTTAAAAATATGTTAGGGGGGTAATGTGGATGCCTTAGCCTGCAAAAATGCATAGCTACTGTTTTTGTAGGTGATATTCTAAAGCCTACTTTTTCGGCCTCTTGCACAATGGTATTTACTGCTTCTTGCAATATAATGTTTTGCGTTTGGTTTCCCTTTGAAGTAGCGAAGATTACAAGGTCGTCTACATACATACATCTTCCTATTTGAGGTTGGATTGTCTGCATCAGTCCATTTACGGCTATTAGGAACAGCGTTGCACTAATTGGCGATCCCTGTGGTATACCGATCTCCATAGAATGTATGGGTGACAAGATCTTTCCCATCCTAACCCTGAAATACCTTTCGGAAAGAAATCCTTTAATAAAATTTGCTATATTCCCTTTTATTCCCCAACTATGGATTTTTCTAATATTCCATATCTCCACACTAAGTCGTAGGTTTTTCTAGTCGAAGAAAAACAGTAGAATGTTTTCTTGCATTAAGGGACTCTTGCATAGCAGTTACAAAGTATGTTATATTGTCTCTTGTAAAATAACCTTTTCGGAAGCCTGATTGGTGTGGATTTAGTATCTGTTGTGTTTCTAGCAGTTTCATCAGTCTTCATTAACCATTCGTTCCAATACCTTTCCTAGATAGCTAGTCAAAGATATCGGAAGGTAGCTGTATATCTGAAAAGGTTCCCTGCTTTTAGTATTGGGACTATGATTGACGTTTGCAGGGTAAATTCCTTCGACCAAATACGGTTATATATGTTCAATAGGTTCGTTAAAGCTATTTGTGGAAGCTTCTTAATCATAGTATATGTAATTTGGTGATGTTCCTTTTGTTTTGTTTAAGGCATACATCATTGTCTCCATTGTAAATATTGTGTTATATTCAGATAGTTCTGTTTCGGTAAAATTTAGTTGTTTAGTAGTTTCCATTGTGTGTAAATTTCTCCGAATATGTTCGTTATAGTTGTCAATGGAGTTTATTTGTTCAAAATATTCTGCAAATTTTTCAGCTACTTTGTCCTGTTCGGTTATTACATTGCTATCGCCCTGTATCTTTATGGGATCAGCTTGTTTTAATTTACCAGATATCACTTTAATTTTTCTCCAAACCTCCGAAGGAGGAGTATTTGCTCTGATTTCTGTCGTATATTTGGCCCACGATCTACGTTTTGTTTCCAAAATAGTACGTCGCGCAATTGCTCTACATTTTTTGTATTTTATTAAATTGTCTATTGTAGGGTTTCTTGTAAACACCTGTAATGCTTTTTTCCTGACTTTTATTGCATTTTTCACCTCCGGATTCCACCAAGGAACGGGTGCTCTATTTACCGTAGTACAATTCTTTGGTATAGCTTTTTCAGCCGCATCTATTATCATTTTGGAAAAACCTCTAACTAACTCTTGTGTATCCTGTTGCATGCTAACTTCTCGTATGTAATTTTTATAATTAGGCCAGTTGGCTTTGTTTAGTCTCCATTTCTCAGGTAAATTCCATTTAACCTCAGTTCCTATCGAAGAGTAAAGGAAAGTGGTCGCTTCCGTGGAGGTCTGCTATTTGTTCCCATTCATATTTTTGTCCGATTTGAGGGAGCATAGACTTAGATCGATCGCGGAGTGCCTTTTGTATATAAAAAAGGGCTGATTCTCTCAAAACTAACCCATCTTTCCTTTTTAGAATAAGGAACCGGGGTAAGGCCTTCGTCTCCATATCCTTATTGTTGCAGAACTTTGAAGGATATCCCTCCTGCGACTCCATATTTAAGGAGCTGGCACTCCGTGTTTTCGTTCATATCGTTTCCACGAAAAACCTCGGTGGAAAATATAACTCGCAGCAAAGCCGGGATACCACACCAAACCCCCACAGGCGTTTCAACACTAGAGACCAGGCTTCCCCCTGGCCACGCTCAGGTTTCCCTCCTGCAATCCCTTCAGCACCTAAAACTGCCAAACGACCTTAGGATTGGGGGATTTTTTACAGAGGTTACCTTTCACGTAGCCCGGGCGGTAACGCCAAGACCACCGACCGCTAGCTGTACAACTTTCCCTACCCACGCCCTGCTAGAGTCTCTGAAGTACAGTTCGCAGTTGCGGTATTAGGAGACAGTTAGCGCTCAACCAGCCCCAACAAGTACACCCCGGGCTGGCCACACCCGTATACGCTTTTTTCGGCGTACGTCCTGGGACGAGTAGAAAGAAAAGGAAGAGGTCCCTCAACAATTATTATTATTATTATTTTTTTATTTTTTTTTTTGAGGTATAATGGCACCAACTGCAATGGTTTTATGGCCATTTATCTAAAACTTCTATTTTTTTTTGTCTAGTATTTGTATACTCCTGTAAAGGTGTGTTTCTTTCAGGTATTTTACAATTCGTTCCATTGATTTTGTATCTTCGTTTAAAATTTTTTGCATGTTGTTATCCATCTCCAAATTTTTCCTTATTTGGGTGTATTCTGGGCATTCAATAAATATGTGTTTTAGTGTTATATAGACATTCCATTGATGACATTTTTTTCTTTCCGTTTTACCTAACAAAAAGTTGTGTGTCAAGTTAGTGTGTCCAATTCTAACCCTAGTGAGCACCACTTGGTCTCTTCTTGTTAATTCACATGTAGTTTTCCAAGGGCTTGTGTATTTTTTGTTTGTGTTAAGGAATGTGGCAGATTGATTCCATATGGTGTCCCATTTCTCGAGACATTTAGTTCTTAGGTATTTTTTAAAGTCATTGGGGTGAACTGAAGTGACATCTACTTTCCCTTTGGTAGCACTTTTTGCAGCAACATCTGCCTTGTTGTTTTCAGATATACCCATATGTCCTGGTATCCACATTATTGTTATGTTTTTTGACTGGCTGCTTAGGTAATGTAGTTGATCTTTGATAATGTTCACTAAAGGATCTTTCGTTGAAGTAACATTGTGAATCGCCTGCATTGAGCTTAGTGAGTCTGTGCATATGATAAATTCAGCGTTATTCTGGTATCGACAGATCAGGAGAGACTGCCAAGTTGCATAAAGTTCTGCATTATCTACAGTAGCAATCTTATTCAATGACCAACAGTGGCTTGTTCCGTTCATGTAAACAGCGCTTCCTACTCCATACTTAGTTTTGGAACCATCTGTAAATATTTTTGTGTAATTGGGGCGGCTGGACATAATTTGGGATAGGTGTGATTGGTATGTAATTGGCAGTGAGCCTTGCTTCTTAGTATAGGTTAAGTCAAATATAAATTCAGTTTTTGGTGTTGTCCAGTGTGTGTTCTAGCTTACTGTGCCCAATCAGATGTGGTACGCTGATATGTTCTTCTTTTAATATTTCTAATGCCCTTATCAGTGCTGGTCTACTTGCAGTTGGTCGAGTTTCATAAGTTTGACGGATTTTAACATTTTCGATTGCTTCGTGGTTAACATGTTGTTGTAGTGCAGTTATTTTTGTTAAATAGTTTAGAAGTAAAATTTGTCTTCTGATATAAAGCGGTGGGACACCGGCGTCTGCATATATTGCTAGAGTGGGACTTGTTCTGAATGCACCGGTTGCCATTCTTATAGCAGTCGTATGTATAATCTCTAATTGTTTTAGCGTCGATTTTCTGGCAGATGTATACACTATACTTCCGTAATCCATAATAGATAATATGAACGATTTATAAAGTTGTATCAGCGTTTGCCCATTATTATTATTATTATTATTATTGTTTTATTTTGTTTAATGCGCTTCAACTGCAGAGGTCATTTGCGCTTTACCTTTTTTGCTTCTGTAATCTTTAGATATTGTCCGATTGTTTTGTATTTTGCAGATACGTTTTTTTCCAAAATTAGTCGCGCAAGTTTTCTTTTTGATTTTATTAAATTGTCTATTGTAGGGTTTCTTGTAAACACCTGTAATGCTTTTTCCCAACTTTGGTCAGGTAAGTATATACTAATATGGTTTTGGGGTGTTGTACTCTTACCGCTACAGCTTGTACTTTAACTTTCAACGTTACGTGGTTAAAATACAATCATTTCTGAGAAATATAGCAACACCTCCTTTAGCTCTAATGTTAGTATGTATATCGTTTCTAATAATATTATATTTGTTTAAATGAAATCTAACATTGGATTTAAGGTGTGTCTCTTGTAAAGCTACAGCAATTGGATTAAATTCAGAAATCATTAATTTCAATTCGTCCGTGCTTTTTGCGCAACCATTACAATTCCATTGGATGATATGATCCATAATTATTATATTTGTATATAAATATATAAATATATGTGTAAATACAATCTAATAAATAAAATCTGGTTTAACTAAAATAATAAAAAACAACGGACTTAAAAACATATAAATACAAACAAAAACAGATATATCACAGTTAAATTATCACAGAGATTATCACAGATCCTTTCGTGGTTTGCCTTTCGGCCAACCTTTCTTTTTCTTTTGTGACAAAAGTTTTAATCTGGTATCGTATAATAATTCATCATCGTCAGCATTTGATGATGAAGCTAGTGAGGCTTGACTCATTCTTTTTCTTTTGTCGGTGGATTCAAAATCCATTCTTTCAGGCTCGTTTACAATAGTCTGCACTACGTTCTCTTTTTTTTCTGTTTGTTCTATTTTAAGTAAATTTTTTATTTCTTTTGTTAGCTTTGGTACTAGTGTAGCTACTAGTTCCTCTATATTTAATTCTTTGGCCCCTTGCGGTGTTGCAGCCATTGTTGCATATGATGGTCCTCGAGGTACATGTTTGAGTACTTCCTTTTTTGCTTCGATGTAAGTGATCTTGTTTTTAGTTTTTATTTCTTGTATTGCGGCCTCCTCCTTATATTTAGGACATTCTCGCGACCTTGCAGAGTGTTCTCCGTTACAGTTTATACAGATTAAAGGTTTTTTGCAAGGTTCGCCTGTATGTAGCGTTTTACCACATACACACTTTTGTTCATTCTTGCATGCTGTAGATGTATGGCCAAAAAGTTGGCACTTAAAGCATCTTAATGGAGCTGGTATGTACAACCTTACCGGTAATCGGTAAATTGCAACTTTAATGTGCGTTGGGAGATTCTGGCTACAAAATGTAAGAATTAGGCTGGATGTGTTTGCTATAACTCCATTTTTCCTTGTACGTTATTATTATTATTATTGTTTTATTTTGTTTAATGCGCTTCAACTGCAGAGGTCATTTGCGCTTTACCTTTTTTGCTTCTGTATTTTTTTTTCCATAGTTGAATCCGGGTTGTATTCTATGTATTTCTTTTATTGGAATGTATATTTCCTCGTACAAGTTTAGTGCCTTTAGGTATTGTATGGTGTTTTTATTGCAGTTAATTTATTGAAATTTGGGCTCAATCTGTTTGATATTGAGAAAGTGTTTCTTAGTGTAGCATACTCTGGACAGCTGCAGATTATATGTTCTACTGTGATGAGCGCGTTGCAGGTTGTGCATATATTTCGAGTTTTATTTTGAAGTATTATTTGGTGTGTAATTAATGTATGCCCTTAACTGAGACGATGTATAATGCTAGAGTCTTTTCTATCTGTTATCATTAGTCTCCATTTAGTGATGCTGGTTTTTACATTTTTTAGAAGGGAATTGCTTCTGTCCCAATTCTGTTGCCATACACTATTTATTTTGCTTTTCATAAATTTTGGCAGCTTTGGGTATGTTGCTATGTCGGTTTTAGGCTGTGTTAAGTCGTTGGCTGCTAAATGGACAGCTGTATCTGCTCTCTCGTTACCAATGATCTTAACAAGTCCCGGTATCCATACGAATTTAATTACAAATTTTTGATCTGCGAGATGTTTGATAGTGCATATAATCATTTGCATTATAGGGTTTTCATTGAATGGGTTTAGTATGCTGACTAGAGAACTTTGCGGAACGCTAGCTATCAGTAACCGTGTATTATTTGTGGCAAATTCACAGAAGCGTAGCGCTTGCCATATCGCATACAGTTCGGCTTCGTAGATAGAAGTATAAATCGGCATCGACCAACTATGTTCTACGTTATTTGCTGAGAAAGCTGCCCCTACACCTGCATTGGTTTTGGATCCGTCTGTATAGACTATTAAGTTCATCCAAAATTTTATTAAATTCAATTTGGTATACAGATGGGGGTGTATTTTCTTTTGAAAATCTCGATAGCTCGTTGATTATATTGGGGAATGACACTAGCCACGGCGGTACCTCTAGTGATCCTACCTTAATTATGGAAGGAATTTTAAAATGTATCTTTTCAAGTATACGTGTGATATTTAGAGCTAATGGCTTGTGCAATCTTTGCCAGTTGGTAGTGAGCGGATTAGTTGAAAATAAAACATCATAGTTTGGGTGGTTTTCTTGGGCTCTAATTTTGCAGCTGATAAGTACGCCTCACAACCGTAATCGATTTTGCTTTGTATTAGTGCTCTGTATATTTGCAACAGGATCTCTGGATCTGCTCCCCAATGTGAATGAGATAGGGCCTTCATTATGTTTAGACTTTTCTTACAACGCTTTATCAGATCGGTTATGTGTTGTTTCTATGAAAGCGTGGAATCTAGTGTTACCCCAAGGAAAACAGCACAATTCTTACACTAGATAGGATTGTTATTTAATGTTAGCCGTGGTCCGTAGTGAGGTTTTCGGAGTTTACAGAAATGTATTGAATAAGTTTTGTCTAGTGATAGTGTGAAACCCATATCTTGGGTATTTAGTGATATCTGATCTATAGTCTGCTACAATCTTCTATTTATTTGTCCTACGGTAGGTGCGGAGTATAGAATCGTTAGGTCGTCGACGTATAGGTATTTAGTCACGTCTTCAGGTACAGAGGATACTAAAGAGTTGATTGCTATAGCAAACAGGGTAACACTTAGTGTGGATCCTTGAGGGATGCCATTTTCTAAAAATCTGACTGATGACACTAGGAATACTCGCTCGTCGAGGAAGGAAGATATAAACATTGGTAGGTTTCCTTAGGCCGCAGTCATAAAGGTTTTTTAGTATCCCATACCTCCACGTCATGTCGTATGCCTTTTCAATATCGAAGAATATGGCAACAGCATGATGTCTTTCTGCAATGCCTTTCACTCCACATCTTGCAACTAGTATTTCCGTACATCTATGTTTTCTGAAGCCGGTCTGGCAGTTTGTTAGATATTCCTTTTTTTCCTGTATCCACATTAATCTAGTACTGACCATCCGCTCGAGTACTTTTGCTATTCATGATGTTAAGCTTATAGGTCGGTAACTGGAAGCTAAGTATGGATTTTTCCATTTTTAGGGATAGGTATAATAGTCGCTTCTTTCCATTTTGGCGGATACAGTCCTTCAGTCCAGATTCTATTGAATACATTTAGGAGCAGTTTCTTTATATTCAGTTGTTAGATTGCGTAGCATTTCGTACGAGACCCAGTCCGGCCCATGAGCGGATGGTCTGCTAGATTTCAAAGCGATGTTAAGTTCTTTAATACAGAATGGCGCATTGTACTCGTATTTGTTACTATCCAAGAAATCTAGTTTAATTTCCTGATTTACTTTAGTTCCTAAGAAGGAAGGATTATAGTTTTTGGAACTGCTGGAAAATTCAAATTGGTCCGCCAGAAGTTCTGTGACTTGATTTGGATTACTGGTAATATCATTTTTGTTTATTTCCAACTGTATGGAGTACGCGTTACGCTTGCCTGATATTTATTTCATTCTCCTCCAAACCTCTGTGTTTGGAGTATTACAATTGATGCTACTGACATAATTATGCCAGGAGTCCCTTTTACCCTGTAGACTATCTCTTCTTGAAAAAGCTCTAGCTTTTTTAAATAAGATCCGGTTTTCGTTTGTCGGATATTTTCGAATGTTGTTTAGCGTACGCTTTTTGGTTTTTATGGACTCTTGAACCACTTGATTCCACCACGGCACTTTTCGGTTGGTTAATTTACCACCAATTTTCGGAATTGCAGCGCTAGGTGCACTGATTATGTCATTTATGACTTCGTCTATATTCGGAGTTGAGGAGTTTTTATCAATGCGTGTATGTAGGCGCGCTTGGAACACATCTCATTTTGCCTTACCAACATTCCATTTGACGGGGCTCATTATAGGTACGTCTTCATGTTCCGTCTTTATAACCATCGGAAAATGGTCACTGAAATTTAGATCATCCAATACTGTCCAAGAAAATAGTGTGGCGCTATACATGGAGTTACTATTGTTAAGTCTACTGCAGTAAAGGAACCGGATCTGGCGCATAGATGAGTATTTTCTCCCGTGTTTTCGAGCTTTTTGCCACCAGCATCTGAACGTGAGGAATCCCATGGATGACTGTGCGCATTAAAATCCCCAGTTAGCATAAACGGAACAGGTAGCTGACTAACGAGATCTTCAACGTCTTGCTGTTGCCAGTTTGTGTTTGGTGGATATATATTACACACTGTAATTTTTAGTGGTGTGGATAGTTTTACAGCAACAGCTTTTAGTTCCGTTTTGATAGGTAGTACAGTAAACTGGACATCCTCTCTGATTGCAATTGCCACTCCACCTTTTGCTCTATGTGTACCTAAGGCATCTTTTCTAATTATATTGTATCTGAGTAGCAGGGAGTTTTTCTCCGGTTTAAAGTGGGTTTCTTGCACACAGTAGTGATGAGCAAAACCATTACAGTTCCACTGGACAATAGTTCCCATGATTAAATTGATATGTAAGGGATAAAAACATCAAATTTTATGGACGATTAACGATATTCTCGGATTTAACAATGTATAAATAAAATTCTGTTCGTAAGAACGTAAAAAGGAGATGTGCGTAAATAAAAGAAATGTGTATAAATAAACAAAACAGTAATAAATTAACGATAAACAAACAATGGACAATAAACAATAAAAATACTGTTTTATATCACAGTTCAAAATTAACAAAAAATATCACAGTAATAGATATCACAGTTCAAAAATCACAAAAAATATCACAGTAGTTAATAAGATGTGTCGTCGTAGACGACGGTGGTAACCTTTCTCGGTCTACCTCTTCTCCCACCCCTTGAGAGTCTTACTGAGTGACCTCAGAAGTTACAGAGTCATCCTCAGACGCAGATATGCTGTCAAGAGACTCATGTTTCCTTTCCTCCAAACTAGGAGAAGTGGTACGAGAAGGAGGAAGCGGTTTTAAAAAATTACCACTAACATCGGTTTTCAATATTTGTATTTAAAATCGGTTTTAGTGCCTCAATCAAAAGTGGGAGCAATTCCTTCGCAAGAGATTTTACATCGGATCCAGATTCTATAACGGTCGGTGTTGAAGTAGCTTTCGCATAACTAATTTTAGGTACAGGTGTAGGAATGATTACTTTCCTCTTAGCTTCCACGTAAGTTAATTTTTCTTTCACTCGGATTTCCTGTATGGCTTGTTCCTGTTGAAGAGCCGAGCATTTACTAAATCTAGCGGAGTGTGAACCACCACAGTTGACACATGTGAATGGTATTTCATAAGGGTTGCCGACGTGTAGGACTTTTCCACAGACACATAATTGTTTCTTCTATAGTACATTTAGATTAAATATGCCCGAATTTATGGCATTTAAAGCATTTTATGGGTGGGGGTACATACAAACGAACATTTAGCGAGTAGAAGGAAACCTTAATACTTTTTGGCAACACCGGACTATTGAAAGTTAAGACATGTACGGGGGAATCTTGCAACTCACCGTTTATTTTAGTTTTTAACCTGCGTACACAAATAACTCCTTGATTGCCCAATTCCGTGCATATATCATCAATAGTACAATTTAATAGGTCACGACAAAATATAACACCCTTAGAAGTATTCATCGTTCTATGAGGAACTACTTCTATTTCAAAGACGTCAAACCTGGTGGCCTTTTGAGCTTTAGTACTTTGAGCGTTTGAAACCGTTTGAATAAGTATTCCTTTTTTAATTTTTCTGACCATCTTCAAACTACCGAGGATTCCGTATAATACCATTTGAATAACAAATGGGCTAATCTTGTCAAAATTGATCCCATCCTTTCTTTTAAGGAACCGGGGCTTGTACCTCTTCCATATTCTTTGATTTTGAGAGACTATTAAGTGGGCCCTCTTCCACTCCCATGTTTAAACAGTTGACACTCGAAGGTTTATGTGACGAAACATTCATACTGTTCCCACGATAACGGGAAGAAGAAAAAAGTCGACCACCGCAGAGCTTCCATACTGTGGCAAGGCACAGATGACTGTGGGGAAGGTACATTTTCCCCACAGGCGTTTCAACGTTAGGGACCAGGCTGGGAGCCTGAAGAGAACAAGAGTTAGAGCGAGGATGCTCCGACAGAAAAGAAACTAAGTAAGGGAAGCCTCTCAAGACTAGTATAAGAAAAGTGGGCTTCCAGCTAAGGTCACGCAAGGTTGCCATCCCTGTCCTCGCTAGTTACGAGGGCCCAAGTGAACTGGTCCGCGACACCGTATTTTCTAGAACTAACAGTGACTGTTTATAGCCACGAGCTCATATTTCGGTGGTGGCCTTTCATCACTTACGATCATTTGCAAGGTCGTTCCCCTATCCGCCACCTGGGGACGCGCCTAGTAGGTAGTTCAAGGCCAAGGCATTATTGTTATTATTATTGTTATTATTATTATTACTATTAATATTATTATTATTACTATTAATTGTGCTAATTCATTAATAAAAGTTATTTGAAACTAGTTTCTGACAATTTTTGTAAGCGACATTTGAAAATCGCCTTCGCCCATATTGTACAAAATAGAACCATTGACGTGACATTAAGAGTTAATCTGGACTTCCTGCTAACTACTCCACAAATTAGATTGCCTAACTTAGACGGTTTATGGGATGTCAATTTTTTCGTAAACTGCTACGGCGATAATGTTTTACAAAAATATCGACATATGCCAGAAACTGTAGTAGATGGGTTAACATAAACGAGGTTGTCTAAACTTGGAATTATAAGGCGAACCAATCAGTGTGAGAAAAATATTTTTTTCTTCATTTAAAACAAGAAAGAAGGCATCAACTATTGGCACACCCAGTATAGCTGGAGAAATTAATTCGTTAATTCGTTAATTCGTTAATCGTTAATTCGTTAATTCGTTAATTCGTTAATTCGTTAATTCGTTAATCGTTAATTGTTAATTCGTTAATTCGTTAATTCGTTAATTCGTTAATTCGTTAATTCGTTAATTCGTTAATTCGTTAATTCGTTAATTCGTTAATTCGTTAATTAGTTAATTCTATAATTCGATAATTCGATAATTCGATAATTCGATAATTCGATAATTCGATAATTCGATAATTCGATAATTCGATAATTCGTTAATTCGTTAAGTTCGTTAAGTTCGTTAAGTTCGTTAAGTTCGTTAAATTCGTTAAATTCGTTAAATTCGTTAATTCGTTAATTCGTTAATTCGTTAATTCGTTAATTCGTTAATTCGTTAATTCGTTAATTCGTTAATTCGTTAATTCGTTAATTCGTTAATTCGCTAATTCGTTAATTCGTTAATTCGTTAATTCGTTAATTCGTTAATTCGTTAACTCGTTAATTCGTTAATTCTATAATTCTATAATTCGATAATTCGATAATTAGATAATTCGATAATTCGATAATTCGTTAATTCGTTAAGTTCGTTAAATTCGTTAAATTCGTTAAATTCGTTAAATTCGTTAAATTCGTTAATTCGTTAATTCGTTAATTCGTTAATTCGTTAATTCGTTAATTCGATAATTCGATAATTCGTTAATTCGTTAAATTCGTTAAATTCGTTAAATTCGTTAAATTCGTTAAATTCGTTAAATACGTTAAATTCGTTAAATTCGTTAAATTCGTTAAATTCGTTAATTCGTTAAATTCTTTAAATTCGTTGAATTCGTTAAATTCGTTAAATTCGTTAAATTCGTTAAATTCGTTAAATTCGTTAAATTCGTTAAATTCGTTAAATTCGTTGAATTCGTTAAATTCGTTAGATTCGTTAAATTCGTTAAATTCGTTAAATTTGTTAAATTCGTGGAATTCGTTCAATTCGTTAAATTCGTTAAATTCGTTAAATTCGTGAAATTGTTAAATTTGTAAAATTTGTTGATTATGACATTTTTCTTTGTTAGCCTTCGTCTGATATAGCGTTCTGTGTTGTGAACTCCAAGGCAGTTTTATAATTTTTAATTTAATTAAGGATTTCGTTATTCTTCACTAAAATTAGATTCAATAGATTGCTGTATATATTATATACTAATTTATAATTTTCAAGGCAATTTAGTTATATTTAGTCTACTAAAGGTCTAGCTATTATTTACTGAACAACTTAATTAACTTTTTGAAAATATCTTTTACTGAGGACAATAACTGTAATTACTATTGAAAAGTCTACATTTGCATAAAATAAATAAATATACACGATTACAAATCTAAAAGATAAGCATTTTAATCATGAAACATTATGATGAAAGTTTGCATTTTCATACCTAATTGAGTTACCTAATCTAAAGATTTCAATTCTTCACACAGTTACAACAGAAAATTTTAAGAGATGCACGTTATTGAATGTGGGAGAGGGATAATGTATAGGACATGCAGCGCCACTAGAATCTGTTGTGAGTGTAATAGTATCACGGACCATAATTTTTAGCCCTAGAATTATTTGCTTTGTGCAACGTATATAAACATAAATTAAAATTTTGTGTCATATTTGCATAAATTTTTATATACGACCCGAAGGCAAACTGTCGATAAAAGTTTTATTAATAATATTTTATTTGAGATTATTGCAATAAAGCACTTCAAAACTTGTGCGAGTGAAAAATTGCTCAAAAAAAAATTAGGTTATGATATTGGAACGTATTCGGAAAAAGTTTTAGCTGATTTTTATTATTATTACATTTTGATCAATCAATAATTTTTTTTCTCTAACGTTTTAAAATATTAAAAACCCTTTTCTGTCCCTTGCGATTTTCATACAACAGAGATAAATTTTATTTTGGGTATAAAAATCTAAATCTCATTCTTATATCAATTTTATTTGTGAAACTGGATTCATTTTAATTAAGTTCCATTCTATTATTAGTAACTTGTTAAGTACAAAAGAAATGAATTTCGAAATCCCATTAGATTGGGGATATATAATTTCTGTAAGCTCTATTATATCCTTAGTGTTCGTATTGGTTTCTGCGGTCTATTCTCTTGTTTGTGGTTCACTAAAGGAACATGAAATAAAAACGGTAATTATTGATTTAATAAACGTAAGTGTGTTATTCCTGTTATTAAAAACTGTTACATTCCTGCAATTGGAAATATAGTCCATGCCACTATTTAATGGAGTTCACTTTGTTCTGTATGCAATCTTCCGAACATTTAGTCTCAGTTTTACGTTGCTGAAAAATGTAAAAGCAGTATGAACGAGTGTTTTAAAACAATGAACAATGATGAGATCAAAATACAACGTCAAAACTTGACATGAACAAATCCCAATTGGTTTGCCCCTCACGAATCTACTTCATCTCAGTATAAAGTTTATGGAAAACTCTAAAAATTTCCTTCCCTTATATACGATATTAAAAAAAAATATGCTGTAAAAAGCATTTTCCGTGTTTTCAAAAAAAAAATTTAATTTATCTGTACGAAAGCGTACAACAAGGTTTAATTCTGTATTATTACTCTCAAAATTGTATAGGTAAAGTTTTTGTAAATATTTAAAGAGACTCGCTCTTTTGTAAAAGTATTTCAGATATGTATACATAGGCGGATATGACAAGGATTTTCCGGATATACGTGTTTATCCAGAGCTTTCACTTGAATATAAACACATTATCCAATCGTTGAGTAGTTTCAAACTAAAATCAATTTTCAGTTAACTTTGTATTCCTTAAAAATCAAGACTAGAAGAGACTTCCTTTCATAATGAATATTTAAATGAGCTGCTTTTCCGTTTTTACACATAAATTACAATTGAAAGAAGAAAAACGAAAATAGGATGAAAACATAACCACAAAAATTAAAGAATTTAATGATAATCAATTCAGAATTTTCTTACGTACGTATTCGTGCATTTCATTATACCAATTACTCAGTACAATTATTTACATACATAACTAATTTATTAACCAATATTACAGAATGTTGTTTATTTACACTACATTTGTTCAGTACATTTTAATTAACATTCAAATGTATCAAACTTTCTGAGAACGTCTATTTACCCTTTACTTTTCGTTTCCAAAATTCCGTCAATTACTTTCGATAGATGAATTCACTTAAATGACAAAAACTGTGTTACATTGGAAGCGTGTTTAGCTAAAAAATTGGCAAATTTGGGAGTACGGATAGACATAACAAGCAAAATATATATTACTATCTAATTTATTAATGAAGAATTTATTGATCTTGTAAAAACCTTTTTTTGTGGTTGTATTAAAAAATACGTTAATCTAAGATCATTAATTAATTTGGGGTAAAATTAGAGAAGTTATTTACATGTAAAATTGAGAAAGGCAACTTAAATTGCATTTCATAGAACATATATTTTGGGTGTAATATTATATAAATAGTTATAGTTCCCTTTCTTTTAAAAATTGGACTCCGATCATTATATTTCGCGCAATGCGTGACCACTTCTTGAGGGGGGCACTTACAGAAGCAATTCTGAAAGCCTCTATTTTTTTACTTCACTTGCTGCTGAATGTTAAAGCAGAAGACATTGTTATAATGGTTTTTACTTAATTTTTATATTTGGTGCCATCAGAATTTTGGTGGTAAGTTATTTTTCAATTCCTTATATTTTAAAGCTTAAGCATTTGCTCTTTCCAGGCACTTACGTACACTTACGTACACTCCCGGCATTTACGTACGCTTACGTACAATCATTATAGTACTTATATTATTCCCTTATACTCACTTAAGGCACTTATTTGCTTACTTACTTACTCATACTTATATTTATATTTTAAATGGCTCTTAAGTTACTTATTTACACAAGTTTCTCTTCATTCAAATAATTTCATCTTAAAATGCAATTTTAATACGATAAAACATCAAGAATACAATAAGTTTAGTGGATCGAAAATCCCTTCAAATACATAATTGATCGCGTTGTTACAAGAATACGTAAGGAAGATGTAGAAACGCTTTCATACTGGTTGACCGTTCCGCATCCATAATTAAACACTGGAAGCTGTCTATAAGAAAATCATTATACTGAGGTATTTATGTGGTAAATTTTATATTTTTAAGCTTAGCTTTAAAACCTTTTCTTTCCTCTCCTTAACCATCCATATATTGGGTAAATAAACTTAATTGCACATTGTTAATTTTTGATATTTATAGAAAATTATTATTGTTCATTATTTAGGGTTTTGTTATTCCTGGACAAAGATAACATGGCGCTCGAGAATTTATTATTTTATTCATAATTCTTTGATAACATTTTTGGAATTAAGTGAAAATAATCAAGCAGAAAAGAAGCAACTAGCATTTCAGGTAGGTTAATTAAACTATTTATTAGAATTCCCCCTTATTTTAATCTTCCGTTTGTAAGTTAATATTACTTTGGCGCGGGCGAGCAAGAACCTTGATTCTTATTACATTCATATTTATTACTTCAAAATTTATTGCTTATTTGATATTTTATTTACATTTGTGTATAATATTACTGTGGGGCTCGAAAATGGGATTTGCTGTTGTTTCTAATGCTAGTTGTTTTCACTTTTGTTTTAATTATTTAGTGTTTACAGAATTTTAAGGAGTGTTACGGTTTATTGTTTTACGCTTGGTCTTTTATGTGTTTATATAATGAACTTTATTGAGTGTGTTATATAATATTTTACGATGTCAACTGTGAATTATTTAGTTGATGTTTTATATAGTGATGAGTTATTAATCGAACTAAAATTTCGCAATGTAAGTGGAGCAGAACGGTTAATTGTGGAAGAGAAGCGTAAACTTTTAAGACGACTATTAAATGCAGAAAAGATCAATCCAAATTTATTTGATTCATACCCGAAGTGCGATATAAATCAAACAGTAGAATTGGAATTATTGAAGGAAAAGTTAAATCATATTCAGTCTTCAATTAAACTTTTTAAACATAAGCCCTCGAAATCAGAATATCTTAGACTACACACACGTCTAATTCATATTTTGAAACGCTTAAATTACATTACTTTTGATAATGAATTTTTATATTTACATGATCCATTGTTGACCTTATGTAACGAATCGTTAGAATTAATTGAATCTATAAATGAAAATATTGAATTAAATAATGATGTTTCAAATTTAGATACTTCTAATATTACGATGTCACAAAATGACCCTGTTAATACTTCAGTTAATATACCTACAGAAGATTTTTCCACGTTAATTAATAACTTACAAATTTCAAAAGGTTCTGTTCCTGTATATAAATTAAATTTAAAATTTAATGGTAGTGAGAAAGAAGTTTTTACTTTTATTCAAAGATGTGAGGAGCTAATGATTGCTCGAAATATTTCTAGGAAGGAGATGCTTTTATCAGGTGTTGATTTATTTGCAGGGAAAGGTTTAGTTTGGTATAGGGCAATTAAACCGTTTTTACATACTTGGGATGATCTTATTACTAAATTAAAGAGTGACTTTTTGCCGGAAGGACATGACGAAGCGAATGATTCATTTTTAAAAATTAAATCTTTATTAGTTAATGCTCCTATTTTAGCGAGCCCTGATTTTTCTAAAACATTTTATTTACAATGTGATGCATCTAATTGTGGAGTTGGATGTGTATTAACACAAGGAGTAGGAGAGAAGGAAGTTGTTATTGCCTATGGTTCTCGCACTTTAAACAAAGCCGAGCAAAATTATTCTATTACAGAACGTGAGTTACTTGCAGTTATTTTTGGTATTCAAAAGTTTAGACCTTATATTGAAGGTACCCATTTTAAAGTTATTACTGATCATCATTCATTGATTTGGCTCAATCATTTAAAAGACCCTTCTGGTAGATTAGCCAGATGGAGTGTTAAACTTCAACAATTTGATTTTGAAGTTATTCATCGTAAAGGTAAATTAAATGTAGTTCCTGATGCACTTTCTAGAGCACCTTTGGAAGTTAGTTCTTTAGAATTTTCTGTTGTCGATTTAGACGATTGGTATAAGAAAATGTTAGCCAACGTTTCTAAAAATCCTGAATTATTTCCTGATTGGAGAGTTGACGATGATAAACTCTACAAATTTATTTCTAATGATTTAAACATCGAATCGAATTTAGTGGAATGGAAATTAGTTGTTCCGAAATCTTTAAGGAAAGATATTTTACGAAAATTTCATGATGATCCTACATCATCACATTTTGGGGTTTTTTAAACTTTTTCAAAAATTAAAGAATTTTATTACTGGCCAAAAATGAAGTCAGCTATTTCGAAATATATTAGGAATTGCAATGTTTGTAACCGAAGCAAGTCTTCACAATTTAATCATTATGGTTTTATGGGGAAAGAGAAAAAATGTTTCTTATCCTTTTCAATGTATTTCTATTGATTTAGTGGGTCCTTTTCCTAGATCGAAGAGTGGAAACACAGTTTTATTAGTTATTTGTGATTGGTTTACTAAATTTACTTTGATTCACCCTATGCGCAGTGCTACTGCTAAAAGTATTTGTCAATATATTGAGAATTATGTATTTCTAGTATACGGTGTTCCTCAAATTTGTATGGTGGACAATGGTCCTCAATTTAAAAGTTCACAATTTAAAAATTTAATGAGTTCTTACAAAGTTCAATCCGTTTGGTTTAATGCAAGTTATCATCCACAAGTAAATTTTGTTGAGAGAGTTAATAAAGTAGTAGGTACTGCGATTAGATCTTATATTCAAGATGATCACAAGGATTGGGATGTTGAAATTCACAAAATTGCGCATGCTATTCGTAACGCTGTTCATGAGTCTACGAAATTTTCACCTTCCTTTTTGGCGTTTGATCGGACAGTTCCTGTTTCTGGAGATTTTTATGGTTGACTAAAGGATTTCAAAGAGGATGATTTATTTATTACTAACCGTGAACAATTAGTTCAAGATTTAAATGAACTTTGACCCATTTTTAAACATGTTAAACAAAATTTGCATGCAGCTTACGAAAGAAATTCAAAATCTTACAATTTGCGACGTCGTCCGTTGAAATTAAACGTTGGCGATTTAGTTTGGAAAAAGAATTTTACTTTATCTGATGCGACTAAAAATTATAGTCAAAAGTTAGCTCCAAAATTTATTGAAGTGGTAGGTCCAACTACGTACCGATTGGCCACCCCTATTGATAATAAACCCTTAGGCGTTTTTCATGTTAAGGATTTAAAACCTCATTAGTTCTTATTTTTTCGTATTCTTTTTAATTATTTTTCTATTTTAGTATTTTTACATTCTGGTTTTCTTATTTATATTTTTTAATTATTTTGATAATTTTTCAAAATAATTTTATTTTGTGCTTATTTCGCACATTATTTTATTTTATATTGTTGTGGCTTTGCAAACCACTTAATTATTTTTTTTACATTTGTTAGCATGATTTTTGCTACATTTGTTTAGCACGATGGTTGATATTTAGATCTCATTGTGTGATTGAATTGCCGACTTTGTGGGACATTAGTTCTCAGGCAGATTATCTTCCTTTATTGGATTTACAATTTGCTATTGTTACAATAGTAAAATTGAAGATAACTATTTTGAGTTTCCTCTGATCGTTAATTTGACGTGTAAAACTCATAACCATGGATAAGAAAACTAGTAATGCTTCTATACATTTTTATTTTTTGATTGATTTAGTTATTTTGTTTTTTCCTGATTTGTGAAGTGTTACTATTCTTGGACGGTGCTTGAGGACTTCGGTTCGCCTCGTGTCAACCTCGATTAGTTCACTTCCTGGTTAGGACGTTTTGGTAGTTTTAGGAGGGGGTTGTTGTGTTCGTAAGAGTGCATCATCTTTCTCTTTGCTATCTCACCTAGATTTAGATTTATTTATAAAACGTGCGTGTTAGTTAGGGTATGTTGAGTCTTGGACGATGACTGTGGAACAATATGAAACCTGAATCTCGTGAAGGGTAGAGTGGCCTCTCTTGTTCTCCACGACGAAGCATCCTGAGCTAATTTGCCATGAGAATAGTCGTATCTTGGATTTACCGATTTTGACTCACTTATCGAACGTGACAGTGGTAGTAGTGTTATGTACCTAGGAGGCTTGGTTTGAGACCACCGGGGTAAGGTAATTGAACCGCTCTCTCTCAACCTCAAGTCTCGCGATTATTTATTGTTAGTCCGAAAGGATTTTTTTTCTATTTTTATACTCTCGAGTAGAGTGGCGTTTAGCCTTGATTTTTTATGAAGTTGCACGATGACCGTTTCCGGGTTCTCTGCCCACTGTCCCTTCAGGTCATGGTAGGTTACGGTTTCCGTTCGTTTTTTACCTTAGATTCAAATTTTTTTACCGGATACTCATTTTGCTCTTCTGATGGTGGTTTGCTTCACTAACCCCACCAGTTAAAGTTTTTTACTTTATTTAAGGTTTCGGGCCCTTGATTCTCGACTAGTGGCGTGTGCGGGTGGTAGCGTGTCATTAGCTTTTTTGGTGTTGCGAGGGGTCTTTCCTGACCAACGTCACCACATTTTCCGTACTTCTTCGTACATTTTCTTGTTATTTTTTCAATATTGCTTATATTTTAATTAGCTTGACATTTTGTATTTTTTAAATTTTAATAATTTCATTTATCAGCTTAGTGTTTGGAATCTCCGCTTTGGTGATCTCCGAGTCCAAATTTTAGGAGGGGGTGTGTAACAACCTTTTTTTGTGGTTGTATTAAAAAATACGTTAATCTAAGATCATTAATTAATTTGGCGTAAAATTAGAGAAGTTTTTAATTATTTACATGTAAAATTGATAAAGGCAACTTAAATTGCATTTCATAGAACATATATTTTGGGTGTAATATTATATAAATAGTTATAGTTCCCTTTCTTTTAAAAATTGGACTCCATCATTTTTTGGAATTAATTTTCCTTGGCTTGGCCTCAACTTTGGGGCAAAATTTTATAATGGTTTTTACTTAATTTTTATATTTGGTGCCATAAATTTTGGTTAATTACAATTTTTAAAAGCAACATTTTTTCCCACAATACCTTCCTGGCATTTGACCTTACGTACAATCATTATAGTACTTATATTATTCCCTTATACTCACTTAAGGCACTTATTTTTACTTACTTATATATTTATATTTTAAATGGCTTTAAGTTACTTATTTACAAAGTTTCTCTTCATTCAAATAATTTCATCTTAAAATGCAATTTTAATACAATAAAAGATCAAGAATACAATAAGTTTAGTGGATCGAAAATCCCTTCAAATACATAATTGATCGCGTTGTTACAAGAATACGTAAGGAAGATGTAGAAACGCTTTCATACTGGTTGACCGTTCCGCATCCATAATTAAACACTGGAAGCTGTCTATAAGAAAATCATTATACTGAGGTATTTATGTGGTAAATTTTATATTTTTTAAGCTTAGCTTTAAAACCTTTTCTTTCCTCTCCTTAACCATCCATATATTGGGTAAATAAACTTAATTGCACATTGTTAATTTTTGATATTTATAGAAAATTATTATTGTTCATTATTTAGGGTTTTGTTATTCCTGGACAAAGATAACATGGCGCTCGAGAAGGCATTTAATTATATATTTTTTTAAAATTTTTTACATTGTTTGTATTATTAATTAGAGAAAGGAAAATAATTATACAGGTGAGAAACAAGCCGCATTTCAGGTGTGTTAACAAAGAAATATAGTAGAACCCTCCCTATATTTAATCAACCGATTGTAGACGAGACGGCATATAATTAGTGGTGAAAGGTTAGTAATTCAATTTGTTAAAAATTTGTATTTAGAGATTACATTTGGCGTTTATTCAATGTACAAATTACATCACCACTTTATTATTATTATTGTTATTATACTGGCCATTTAAATTTTCTTAAACCTACTTCACCACAACAATTTTATTTATATTAGAATCTGTGCTTCTATGAGCTGCATTTGTAACATACGTTTTTAAAGGCGTTTAGATACGTGTTTTCAAGCTGTCATCCGTATGTAATCAAAAATGAAGTGCGTATATGAGCGCGTGAGCGTGTTGTGATGATTATCTTTTATTTGAGTTGCTACGGGTGGATATTGCAGTAGAATGAAATGTAACAGATAAGGGGATGAGTGCCGATAACTTATAGATTGCTGGTGGGTATGACGGTATTTTGCGTGTTGTTACGGTAAAAATACTCACTAGGACAAGGTGACAGAAAAACCTGGTTTCTGCACGGCTAGCTCGGCGTGCGGGTGAGGCTCTGTCGGGAAAAGCAGTTTCTTCTCCGTAGGATACGCCATCTACCAAGGTCGAAATCGGGGAAATGCGCAATAGGTTCCGGTAGGCGCCAGGATATTCCAAACGAAGACACCAGAGTATTTTAAAAAAAAAACGAGGTACGTGGTGGTCTGAATACCCCTTAACTTACCAAATCGTAACGCTAATAGATCCAGATGTCCGCAATGCTTCACCTGAAAGGCTTCAAAATCTACCTTAAACTTACCACTGTGCAGCAATATTCAAATTCAATACTCAATACAAATCACTAAGGTTTAACGTTAACTTACTAATCTTCCTTAAACAAATCAAAATAACACATACCAAACTGACTTCAATTCGGTTACGAAGCTTTCTAAACTGGTAAGCCTTACGTTAACTTAATCTTTGTAACAAAAAAAAATCCAAACTTTCTCATTAAAACTCGGCGACGCTTCCTATTTGAGCAATATATCATCACCCTTTGTCAAGGCTTAATATTTAAATAATTACTCCAAAACAGTAACTAAGATAAATATCTATTAACTCAAAATAAAACAATTAAAATTTGAACAGCTTGTCAATTTGGATAAAATGATAATCGTCTATTCTTAACCTTTTACCTCATTGAATTCTGGCCAGTAGCAAAACTATCTTAAGCTAAATAGTATCCTAAAAATTTCTATAGACCTGAATTACGTCGGTACGCAAATCTTACATAAAGAAATTAAGGTAAGATTTTATTTACCCCCATGCATAAAATATTAATAGTATCATAAACACCTTAAATAGCTTCTAAATAGACAAAGGAAACTGTCCGTGAACGTTAACAAAATGACACAATAAATTAAACAATAATTACTTCCAACAGGTTCCTCCGTTAACACACATTGCATAAAATATTCCATATAAAACACAACCAAATTTTATTCTCGTAGGTCGCAAGACCAACAAACAGAATATAAATTGAATTACCTAGGTTACACAGGCAACTAGGATATGATCCTTGCTCCACGAAAGCGTCGGGTAAGGCTCGAGCGGGCCCACGGTCTTCGACGTTACTCCTTGATGACGGCATTACCGACTCGCAGTAGATCGCCACCGCGTATTCATCTGGATTTTAAATTTACAAAATTCTCCAGAATTGACACCAATAATGTCTCGTAACTTATTGAAGCAGTAGTAGCTAGATTAGATCACTTTAATAATTTCTTTTAACTCAAAGATGTTAAGGTTCGACTAAGAAAACACTCAGCAAATTGTTTTACACAACTTAAATTAGTAAGTTTAATTACAAACAAAACAATCTTAATCAGTTGGTGTGGTTGGGTGTTCGTTCACTACGTACACTTAACTTTTATGAAAGGGGTTCTCTAATTATATCCCGTTAATCGCGAAACTCAATAGTCCTCGGGTTCGCACTACAAAAAAAACACGAACCCAAATTTCTATAATAAATGCACTCAAAGATGCCCTTATTCTCCAATAAATTGAATTAATGAACGAGCCCGGTTGAAATGATTATGAAACCCCAAATTCCGCTAGTTCGAACGACTTTCCACACACACGACTCCACGCATCAAAAGCTTAGGGAAGAGTCTTTTTCCTTTCGAACTCACTTTTTCGCCATATTAAAAAACGTTCCCCTCCATACAAATTCAATTCAACAAACCAATCAACCATTTGAACTTTAAAATTTCCACCCCCCTAAATATACGATGGTAGCTCGACTGAAGGCGAAGAAACTGCTACATCTGCATTTCCCTTCGACACGACACAGATATGTTATTGCAAAAGTACAACCAATCACCCACCCATAGTACTTATATGGATGAAAACCATCATTCCTACTCTCAAATTGGTCCTCTGCACGGATGCGACAGTATGGCACCAACGCGATAACAAAACTTCTTTGTAATGAAACTATGTAACCAAATCAAACGAATTTATCTTAATAAAATCGCAAATATGATTCGGGCATTAACCTGAAAATTGTATTCAAAATCTCAAAAACTACACTGACTTTTATTAATAAAATTACGTAACTACACCAGAAAAAAATACGTAACTCCTATCTACAATGAGTGAAGATAATGCACAATTGCACATTCCTAAGATTCCTTTACATACAGCGCGACCTATTCAAGCAAAATATTCATTATCTACAGTAAGCTCTTAAACTAAAATCGAAACAAAAGAAAAGAAAATATTCGGAATCTAAGTAAATAGATAAAGAGCTAACCAATACGTATATAGGGTGTTCAAAATACCCTGACAGTGTGAATAGAATAACATAAATCAAATCAGGGAAAGTCATAAATCAAAGGGCGCCAGTTGGTTTAAAATAAAAAATTGGGGATTAATTAGCATAGTAGTGAATGCTAGTACTCCACAGTAATGTACAAAAACAAACAAAATTTGCTTACCTTTCCTTCTGAACAAATGCTCTCTATAAAGATTCAAAATATTGGCATGCAATCAAAACAAAATAACGTGCTGTAAGACAAACAGTATAGGTAATCAATCTTATTTGCATAAATTTTACTTTACGTTAATTTTATCAATGAAATTCTATTTCCAAAAATCTTAATTAAAAAAAAAAGACAATTAGCGAAAAGTTCTCATTAAATAATCAACGTGGAAAGCTTTTATCAAAATCATAAACAAATATTAAAACTTCATCGTCACTGCAAGATCATATATAATTTGAAAAATTACTATCAAACGATTAGCAACAAGAAAATAATCAAACCACAGATTATGTGAATTGCTAATATTTTACGGTGAAATCGGCAGTAGCATCTGATGTAATAGATAAGGGAAGGGGTGACGATAGCTCACTGGTTAGAGGTTGGCGTCATATTCATTTGCATGTAGGATATAAAGGAGCGTCTTAAATAAAATGGCGTCAGTTTGTTTACAACTGAAAATATCGGGATTTAAGCACATAGATGCGAGCATTCCACAGCAAAGTTAAAAAAAACAAAAAAGCTGCTTACCTTACGTCGCATAAACCAGGTGTACAAGCTTCAAAATATTCGCACGTAATCAAAATAGAATGTCGTGCCAAAACACCAGCTGATAGGACATCAACCTCATTTAGTTTAATTTTACTTGACGTTAATTCTTATTAGTAAAACTCTATCTTAAAAAAACTAGCAAAACAATCAACAGTGAAATATCTCCTAAATTTTAACTTTAAAAGCTTCCATTAAAATGATAAAGAATAAATAAACGTTGTCACTGCAAGGTCGCATAACTCAAAAATTTAGCACTATTAACGTAATCAAAATATCTTCTAAATAAAATACATAATCAGATTATCTGTACAGTAAAGCGCGACCTTTCTTACGTAAAATTTTAAATACTAAATTTAAACGTCGGCATGAAGCTAGCATGATTCAGAATTCCCAAAATCAAATAACTTTATACTACAATTTTCAACGTTCTTTGCCTTTTATACACACAAAATCTATTGTAGCAATATATTTATAGAAACCTTGTGTCTATCTGGACAAATTGTGGGCGTATTATGATGTATAACACGGAAAACCAGCGCGGCTCTCTAGATGCAAAACAAACTTACCAAAACAACAGAATGGTACAATCTGCTTAACCGCGATTTTACTCCAAAAAATAGATAATCACTAAAACCCACGCATTTTTTTTCTTCGCAATTAATAAGGAGAACCTCAACATAAATCGACGAACATCAACACAAAACAATACTCCCCGGGATGGATAAACTCTTTCTGTAATCCGCACAAGGTGAACCAGCTGATTCCCTCAGGATAGCTTCAAATAACCCGGACTACTTCTCTCAACTGCTCGTTCCAAACTAACTAAACGAAAGCAAAAACAATGTCCCTCTAACCTATGAAAATATTAACGTACTGCGAATGGCAAATGGACAATTCCTTGAGAAACAAACATTTCAAGCCCACGTGTAACAAAAAACCCTCCGATCACTAGAACTGGAAATTCAACATCCTGCTTTTACATAATAAAGCCTATTACTCAAATAAACCCTCTATACGCTCCCCATTAACAAGTTTATCTAAAGTGAACCAGTCAACTATAAAATACCAAGAAATACTCAACGTACGGCAGATTTAAGGCATAAGTACAATAAGAAAAAATAAGTTTCAACGGCGAATATACGCATATTTCATAAAATTCTTGATGATAAAATTTAGTTATCAAAACGAAACTATTTCTTTTCAACGCAGCAAAAAATCAAATTTAAAATACAATTTACGCAAAAGTAAATTTATTGAAATTCTACAATACGATATCCAAATATATTTATATTTACAAAGAAAAAAATCCTACATCAATTTCACCCACACGTTACAAATAACGATAGTTCTGTGAGATACTTATCGAAAATCACGTGTAATGTTACATCCGATAATGACATACTACTTTACAGTTTATTAACACTATATATATATATATATATATATATATATATATATATATATATATATATATATATATACTAACGTTCTATGCTGTTATTATAAGAGATACAGAGTCGTTAAATTAACAAAGTTGGCAGAATTACATGATAATTCAAATACCGATAAGAAAATTCAATATTGTTGCCAACTTTCTCAGATATCTGAAAATAACTAAAATCGTCCAAATTTTCATTCCGCTATATCTTTTTAATATTCAAAATACCAAAAAGTTATAAGAGAGACTTATGATAGCTATTTTTATGCAAAATGGAAAATGCGAATAAAAATTTTTAGTAATTATTTTTCACAATGTTGGTTAAATAAGCTAACTTTTTATAAAACATGTCCTATACCTATCTTTCATGGTTATCGAGCTATTTTAGTCTTTAAAATCTATTTTACTATCTCGTATACGTAGTATAGAGAAGGTATTTAATCGTGAAAAATCGACCTCAGATTTTGATGGTTCTGACGTTTTCGAGGTCCCCGAGTTCGAAAAGGAATTTTTAAAATGTCTGTGTGCGTGTATGTGTCTGTATGTAAACACGATATCGCTCGTGCGCTTTGAGCTAAACAATTGAAATTCGGCATAGAGGCTTTATTTCAAATTTTGAGATAGATCCGGGGACCGAAGTGGCACTTACCTTAACACATTTGTGTCACGCTTCAAATAAACTACTCCAAAATATCAACGTATCTGTTTCAAATTTGAGGTAGTTATATTAGACGACATCTGAATATAACGTTTCATCAAAATATGTGCACCGGAAGCGGCACTTTACCTTAATTGTTTTATGTCACACTTCAAATAAATTACTCTAAAATATGAACGTACCTATTTCGAATTTGGCACGTAAGTTATATTACGTGACACCCTTAAATATGATATTTGAACAAAATTAGTGTACCGCAAGTGGAACTTTACCTTAACCGATTTGTGTCACACAAACAGATCTTGTGAAATATTTTATTGGTTTTAACGACCGCTTATGATTGGGCACAGATGTCTGGATTTTCACTTTCCATTATTTAAAGTATTTTAACAGACACCTATTTTTATTTCACTCCACTATAATTGCGTTAGTATACGAGAAAGTCTAGGTAACCAAGGTTCCGATTTTTAAAATACACACCTCAGCTTCAAAAATTTATATTATTTGGCCATGGTTGTCATGGAAACATTAATAAACAAATGTTTGTTTGACACTGACAGTTTAAGAATTAATTTTAAACAATATTTAAACAATTGATTTATTGCATTCGAGCATCCGACGGAAATTGTTTATTAGCGAGTAGAATTTACGCTCAAAAGTTCCGAATACAGAAAGACATCCAGATCCATTTCAAAGGCTCAAAGGTTTGAAAGGAATGGAAACGTCAATTATGAATCTAATGGCGAACGATCAACCATTGCATCAAACGAGGAAACTCAGTTACGTCATGCAAGCCGTCGAAAATCCATTTTATATATATATATATATATATATATATATATATATATATATATATATATATATATATATGTTGAGATGATTATAAATTACATTAGTATAGCTATGTAAGTCACATAGCAAGTAATTTCATTAAATTGTACAAATGGTACATTTCGATATATATAATATTAGGTAGGGACGATTGATTAACATTGAGATGGATATAAATTTAAATAATTCATAATAAAATGTTAAAATAATTATATACAACAGCATATTACACATAAGTATAAGGTATGTTAGTTATCGTAATGCATTAAATCAATTTCATTATTAGTTAGTAGGTTATTTAAGCATAAGGTTCCCTAAAACATGAAGTACAGGCTGTAGATAACAAACGTGATGTTAAAACTAGTATTAGGCATATATCAATGTCACAATTTCAATGTACGCAGCCAAATTTATGAAAACGTTCGTGTTAGTGCGAAAAACGTAATAAAGTAAAATCAAATAAAAACAGAATAAATGCATTGGTTATTAACAACAAAACATAAATAAGCCAAGTTCTGGAATAATTGTGATTAATTAACATTTACAGACATTAAAGTAGTGATATGCAACAATTATATACAAGTCTTAGAAGAACTTATAAACTTCCAAAAGTGTAGAATAAATTAAAATAAAACATACATTAAGAATATACACTTTCACAAATATTTAAAGTGATTAATAGTGTAAATTATACATTTAAAATTTATTGTATTGATTTGAGGTTATGTTATTTTCCATAAAATTTGTAAAATTGTTATAGATTGGGACAATTAAAATAAATTATAACTGGTAAAAATAGTAAAGACCTCAATTTCAAGTCACAATTCACTATATTAGTGACTGTTACAAATTTAGTTTTTAAGGGTGTATAAAAATTTCAGATAATTTTCCTTTCAAATTGGCCATAGGCATTTAAAGGATGTTATTTATATAGTAGCATCCCATATTCATGTGGAAATCAATTCCAGGCCTGAAAAGTGCATAAAATTAGTATAAAATCAATAAATCAATGTAAAAATCAACATGTTTAATAATTAAGAATTAGTTCGTGTAAGGGCTTATTTTATTGGATAAATTATGGGATTCGAAATGTTAGTTTTAAGATAGATTTAGGGTTCAAAAGTTATGAGCTTTTGAAATTAAATTGTAATTTAAGAAAAGCATTAGCCAATCAGAATTGAGGAAAATTTTAAATAGTTGTTGATAACAATCGATGAATTTGGTTTCTAACGATTTGCATATAAATAGAAGTGCTGAAGGATTAGTAGCTTTCAGTTTTCTCTGTTTCAACAGCTAAAGCAAGATGTTGCAACTTTTCTCGAAAATATTTTAAACAAAATAACGTCACTTTCAATAAAAAAAAGTGCGGTTTTAGTATCGGCAGTGTTTTAAAACAAGTGATATTCATTTGTCAAATATTTAAATTAAGGTTAGTTTACCTTTAAATAAAATTCGGTTGTTATCGACAGCTAAAGTGAAAATATTTTCCGGAGATTCGACATTGTTTTTAAGTTTTTGTTTACGTTTGATATGGATTTTGTTAATTGTGTTTCTCCGTGTTTTTTATTATATATATTGAAGCGTGTTTAATTTAAATAACCTTCAAACCAATCATGCATTTCAAAAATTATTTTGAAATAAAAGTAATAAAGTGTGATTATCCTGAAAATAAAGAATAATCAATGAAGAAATATTAGTGAAACTTACTTAAACGTATAAGTGTTAAGAGAAAGCAAATTTGGATGTCAAAGAAGCAGATTTGGGTTTCGAAGGAGCTGTTTTACGTCAACTACATCAGCGTGAAGAAGATAAAGAGACCATTTTCATGTGAGTTAATAACTTTATGCATGTTGACATTGATATTTTCATTGGTGTGTTAATGATTTCCATACTTTGTAATAAACAGGATGTGCGACAACGTATGCATGTCGGAACATTAATTGAGCTAAAATTAAATGGTTATTATAATATTTACTAAATTCAAACATATTTATACTTACATGTATGACGTATTTTCTTTTTGCTTTTTAATGAAAGGTCATATGAATGCGTATTCATAGCGCATGCTCAGATATACATTTGAAGATTTTTTATGTACAGGAGTTGCACATATATCGATGCAAAATTATAATTCTATTTCTTTGAATAAATTGGTTATAATAAAATATAAATGGGCGATAACTCAATGGAATTAATTACTTTATAATTATAAATATTCAAAATCATAATATAACTCAACAAACTAATAATTTACTTTATCATATAATTTTAATGTGTCTTCTAAAGTTTGAACCTATCCCTTTGATGAGTCTTCAATGACTGTTAAGTTAGTTAGGCATATTGGCATAATAAATATAAGTATTAGTACAAGTTAAATTATTATCAGCGTAATATATATAAATAGTATAGCTATGGCACTTCTAACTCACTTTTGTCACTAGATTTGTCACCAGATCTAGGAAAAGTCACCAGAAAAGTTACTAGATTTCAAGGTCGGTAACATTGCCTATTTTAAGGGTAGACCACAGGTGTGTAACCCTCTTCAAGGTCATGCGAGTCCTTCAAGGTCACTAGAAAAGTTACTAGACTGTTGATTGTTCTGAAGGTCTTTGCCCTCAAGCAAGTCTATGCATGTTTCGAGGCCAGCCCTATTCTGAGAAACAAAGGGGCCCATTGTTTAAAGTCTATGCTTTACATGAGAGAACAAAGACGATCTATTGTTTTGCTGAGTCATTCTGAAATTCTAGGAAATCAAAAGACGATGCATTGTTCAAGGTCATTATAGTTCTGAAGGTTTCCCGGTCTCAGACAAGTCTATGCATGTTTCAGGCCACGCCTTTCTGAGAAACAAAGGGTTTAAAGTCTATGCTTTCAAGGTCAGAGAAAAAGACGATCTATTGTTTTCTGAGTCATTCTAGGAAATCAAGAACAAAGGCGATGCATTGTACAAAGTCTATGCTTTCAAGGTCACATGAATGAACAAAGACTATCTATTGTTCCATTATTCTAAAAAATAAATTGTTATCTCAATTCTAGGAAATCAATAACAAAGACGATGCATTGTTCAAAGTCTATGCTTACAATTTTCAAGGTAAAAGAATAAAAGCGATTCATTCTTCTGGTCGAGTTATAAAAATAAATTGTTATCTCAATTCTAGGAAATCAAGAATGAAGGCGATGTATTATCAACGCTTCAAAGTCTATGCTTACAATTTTCAAGGTAAAAGAACATTCTTCTGGTCTAGTTATAAAAAATAAATTGTTATCTCAATTCTGAGAAATCAAGAACAAAGACGACGATTCAAAGTCTGTGCTTATAATTTTCAAGGTAAATGAATAAAGACGATTCATTGTTCTGGTTGATGTATAAAATAGATTGTAAATACATCTCTTTCAAGAACAAAGGCATTGTCAACGATTTAAAGTTTATGCTTATAAGGTCACACCTCTGCAAAGACGATCCATTGTTCAGTTAGAAATAGATTGTTATCTCAATTCTAGGAAATCAAGAGCCCTGAGGTGCATGTTTCAAAGCCACGCCCCCTCAAGTGCTCTAAACAGGTGGCTTCTAAACAGGTAGCCGTTTCCTAAAACAGGTAGGTTTCTAAAAACAGGTACCCGTTTCCTAAAAACAGGTACCCGTTTCCTAAAAACAGGTAGCCGTTTCCTAAAACAGGTAGCTGTTTCGCAACCGTTTCCCCCGAAAAAGGCGGTCTATTGTTCAGGTCGAGATTCCACATCTCAATTCCAGGAAATCAAGAATGAGGCTCATTGTTCAAAGTCTATGCTTACAATTTTCAAGGTAAAAGAACAAAAGCGATTCATTCTTCTGGTCGAGTTATAAAATAAATTGTTATCTCAATTCTAGAAATCAAGAACAAAGACGACGCTTCAAAGTCTATGCTTACAATTTTCAAGGTCATGAGAGAACAAAGACATTCCATTGTTCAGGTTGAAAATAGATTGTTAAATACACTTCTTCTAGGAAATCAAGAACAAAGACGATGCATTATTCACAAAGTCTATGCTTACAATTTTCAAGGTGAGAGAACAAAGACGATCTATTGTTGAGTCGTAGCTTCTGAAATTCAGAGAATAAAGACGATGCATTGTTCAGACTGGTCATCTAACAAGTAAAATATTTTTATAAAACTACCGCAATATACGGATAAAAATCGATTTAAGTAAATATACATGGGACTTAACATACTTTTGCTGGATCATATTACTCCAACCATATGTAAACATGCTCATTTCTAGTGTTTAGTCGTAGTGAGGTTGTGGACAAGGTAAAGTCATGAAAAACAATAAAATCGCTCCTGGATACCTCGTAATAACAATATGAATAATAATTTAACATTTTGTTGTTCATGCTGTCAAAATAGTGATGGTAGTAGTAGTAGCAAAATGAAGAGAAACAAGATGAAGGTTATTCCGACTGGTCATCATCATTTCAACATAGGGCTGAGGTGTATAAACAGGCAGCTAATGAATACTTAATCGATTGTGCTTCCTATAAACTATCGAACGATACGCATATTGAAATTGGATACAGTACACACCTTAACCTTGCACCAGTAGTGCGTATGGGATGTGGCAACAACGTGGTATTAGACGTGAAGGAATGGAATGAACTTTTAAGATGGTATTCATATGTAGAAATACAATTTTCGATCCCAAGAAATTGAAAGCCAAATTGATTGGTCACATGTAAACGAGGAGGATATAATACATGAGCAAGATTACGAATCTCTATCTAGTAATCTCGGTATTTATTACAATTGGGAATTGCTTAAAGGATATGAGAGAATTTTGAAAACTGTTATGATAGAAAACTACAACTGTTGTTCGTGTACATTCAATGCCCATAACATAGAGGAACTATTCGATTTGAAGGATATAATAAGCTATAGATTGGAATTTCTTGAATCTTACAATCTGGTGTGTTTCTATGAAAATTCATACGACAAGTGGTTGACTACCGTCGTTTTCGTGAGAAGGAATTCGGTGATGATGACATTTATAAAGACATTGATGATGTTATAAATGCCAAGTATAATATTAATTCACATAACACTGTATGTTTAATGGAAATATTGTACTATCGCCCTGCTTATCTAATGTATAGCATTTACTAAAAATAAAGTTTTTACAGGATTTTAGGTATAAATACCTACCCTATCCCTCAAGGTGAACAATGATAGGTAAGAAGCGGAAGAGTGCAGGTGGTTTAGTGAATACGCTAATCAATAAACTTCCGGTGGAATTGCATTTACCCGGTTACCAGTATTGTGGTCCCGGTACAAAATTAGAGAAACGACTAGCACGCGGTGACCCCGGTATTAATCAATTAGATGCGCAGTGCAAACTGCATGATATCAGTTATAGAGACTACCAAGATCTAGAAAGTCGACATAGAGCAGATAAAATTTTAGAAGAAAAAGCTTGGGAACGCTTTAAATCAACAGACGCAACATTAGGTGAACGAGCTGCAGCTTTAGCAGTCGGTACCACCATGAAGGCAAAGAGAAAATTTGGGATGGGGTGTCGGTCCAAGAAGAAGAATGGTGAAAGTTTATTGCATGTACGGAAAACAATAGCTAAAGAAATGGGCTAACGGAGATTTCACCGAACAAAAAGTCAGCACTGTCAACGGCAAAACGTGTAGTAAAAAGGTTGGGGAAAGAAAAACATTAAAGTTCCTAGAGTAATTCCCTTACCTAAACAAGGAGGTGCTTTACCATTTCTTATTCCGTTATTCGCAGGATGATCAGCAATCGGTGCTTTAGCTGGCGGTGCATCGGGAATTGCCAAAGCAGTCAATGATGCAAAAATGCCAAAAATTGCAAGAGGAGCATCGCGCCATAATCGTATGATGGAATCGATCGCTGGTGGCGCATTCTATCTAAAACCATACAAATCTGGTGCATTATACTTAAAACCGTTTCCAAAAACTGAGAAGATTACCCGAAAGAGCGTTAACAGATATTGATTTAAAGAAATACACAAAAGGTGTACCATACTTTAGGGTATTTTTATGAGAGATAGCCTGCCTAAATTACCACAGAAAAATGAATCTGGAATCATCAACTTAGATAGTCAGAGGGACCGGGTACACATTGGGTTTGCTACAAAAGCGTGGTGAAAAGGTATGGTATTACGATAGTTTCGGTAATCTTCGACCACCAGTTGAAGCGATTAACTACTTTCGGGGATGTAAAATTTATTATAATTACAATCAAGATCAGGAATTTAATAGCATTATTTGCGGGCACCTATGCCTACAATTTCTATATAAATAATCAACATAACCTTAAATTTTCTCAGTTATGTCAATAACATTCAGTTTAGAAGGTGTTGGTAACATAGCTAGCTGCAACTTCTACCCACCGATAGAGCTAGATTTGGAGAAGAAATACGTTGTTGGATTGGTGGGATTTTACGGGTGCAACAGCATTAGAAACATTTATACGGGCAACGATAGATTTTATTTTAGAACAAATTCATCTCATTTGCGAGTGATTAATATTCCACACGGTGCCTATGAGTTAGATGAAATTAGTGCTTACTTGAAATCAAAGATACCCACAGAAAAATTTTTCATTAGGGCAAACAACAATACGCTTAAGTGTGAGATAAACAGTTCATTTGAGATCGATTTTACTAAAGAGAGTAGCATTGGCCGCATGCTCGGGTTTGAGCCTAGAATACTAAAGCGAACGTTCTCCACACATCTGCGTTAGACATCCAAATAATTAAACACACTAATCTGCATGTGGAGTGCAACATTATAAAGGGATCTTATCGAAACGGTAAACCTGCAAAGGTAATATACGAAATTGACGTTTCCGTACCCTCGGCTACCGTTTGGATAAAGTTCCAACCAACCAATATTTAGAAATAAACACAGACATAATCAGTAATATAACAATAAATTGACAAATCAAAAGGGTGAGTTAATAGACTTTGGTGAAAGTGAACCATTCACAGTACGCTTAGAACTAAAAGAACATGGGTCTGCGAATTAATCACAGGACAATTCCATACAAAAGACCCAATCAACCCTCATTGCAGTTAACATCTGCAGAGAAATACTTTTAACATCAATTGGATTGAAAGTTCTGAGTGACCAAACCATTAAACGTGTTTCAAAGCGTACATTTTAATAGAATTAATGTATCTCTAAGAAATATTAAATTTGTTTGTAAGAGACCTTGAATGAAGTTTACTTTAATGTCTATCTCTTTTACACAATGATATGTTGGCTTACACCGAAGCTGAATGCATTGTTTTATTGAACAATGGGTTTTCTTTTAATAATAGCATTTGCATTCTTAAAAATTTGTAGGAATGTATAAAAATTCAAGCTAATAAAGACTTTCTTTGTATAAAACACACAATGCATCTGCATTCTTAAAATTATTTTTAATAACTTTAAAACTTGCCAAAACTACATCGCATAATTAGTAATATAATAATTAATGAAAATGAAAAAGGTTTCGCTATAAATAACAATAGGTTTGCATTCAAAAGTATGTAATTTAAAAATGCAATATTTAATGTGAACAAGGATTTTCTTTGCATAACAATGAAAGCTTTATTCTTGAAAATATAAAGTAAACAAACTGTAAAAGGGATAATTAATAACAATTAATTTAAAAGTTTGAAATTTATATAAAGACATCATCCCTTAGTAAATCTTTAATTACTCATCAACCCTCATTGCATCTACACAATGACCGAATCATTAAACATCTTTCAAAACGTACATTTTGATGATGCTATAATTAAATCAGATATTCACACCTATCTTCCGTATGGCTCTTCTAAGTATGGACCTTCCGAAGAAATACGCATTTTAATTCAAAGTCAGGATCTAATTACAGCTACTTATGATAGTTTTCTGTACATAGAAGGTAAGCTGAAGAAAGAAGATGAAGGAAAATCATGCAACTTAACCAATAATTTCCCCAACTTCCTTTTCGAAGAGATTCGTTATGAGTTAGGCGGTCAAAGAGTGGACGTTTGCCGAAATCCCGGCATAACATCTACACTTAAAGGATATATTTCTTATACGACAAGCAAGAGCAAAGCATTAAGCCATTTGGGGTGGTCACCAAAGAATGAGGAACCATTACAAGTAGAATTCAATGAGGAAATGGCGAAAATCCTTTCAGTATGCATACCATTGAACCACATATTTGGAATAATGGAGGATTATCGTCAAGTGATCGTGAATATGCGTCAAGAGTTGATTTTAATTCGATCTAGAAGCGATACAAACTGCTACTATGGTGACGTTGATGCGGAAATAACCTAAATAAAATTCAATGGAAAGTACCACACTTAACCCTTAGTGATGCCGCGAAACTAGACTTGTTTGAAGGAATAAATAAGAATTCTATTTTACTGTTCCATTTCGTCAATGGGAGTTATATGAATTACCTGCTTTAAAACAAGCAACCTCTGATATATGGCCAATAAAAACGTCAACGCAACTGGAAAAACCGCGCTGGATAATTGTTGCATTCCAACAAGGTAAAAGGTACACAAAGTCTGCAAGAGCCGGAAATTTTGATCACATTAACATCAGGAACCTTAAAGTACATCTGAATTCAGAGTATTATCCCTATGAAGCAATGCATTTGAACTTCAGTGCTAACCAATACATACCTGCCTATCGCAATTTTTGAACTTCCGATGTGACTACTATGATGAAGATAATACAGATGCGTTATTCAACTACACCGAATTCAAATCATGTCCAGTATTTGTAATGGACTGTTCTAAACAGAATGAATCCTTAAAAACTCAACAGTAGACATCAAATTGGAAATGGAAACACTAACACCTTTCGATAATGGAATCGTTGCCTATGGTCTTATTCTCCACGATGCTATTGTGCAGTACAACCCACTCACCGGAGAAGTGAAAAATTATAATCTGTATTATATATAAAAAAATGTTGTAATTATTCGTTTAGTTTCATTTCATCCATCGAAGATGAAAGTAGTTGCGCAGAAACAAAACTTCCAATTCAAAATCATGACTTTGATGAAAAGTCTGGTACTTCAAAACATGGTGATTTACTTCCTAATAGTATACGTGGCATTATATGTGGCCCTCCAACTGCGGCAAAACAAACGCAATGATTAGTTTGCTTACTGAGAAAAACGGTTTGAAATTTAAACATGTATACGTATACTCCAAGTCATTAAATCAAAAAAGTACAAACTTTTACAGGAAATCCTACTTCCAATAAGGATATAGGTTACTTTACGTTCAGCGATAATCAAGATGTGATTGAACCGAATTGTGCAAAAGCAAACTCTATCTTTATCTTTGATGATATCGCCTGTGAAAAGCAAAATAACATAAGGGCATATTTTTCTATGGGTAGACATAACGATATTGATTGTTTCTATTTGGGTCAAACTTACAGTAAAATTCCAAAGCAATTAATTCGTGACAATGCGAATCTAATTATATTATTTGAGCAAGATGAATTAAACCTAAAACATGTGTATGAGGATCATTAAGCCCCACCATAAGCATGACATTGTTTCGGGATATGTGTTCAAAGTGCTGGATAGATCCGTTTGGGTTCATAGTCATAAATAAGGATGCTGAAGTCAATAATGGTCGCTATAGGAAAAGGTTTGATGAATATATAATACCTTAGCCTGATTTCAGTGGTTTAGTAGTTACACATCCGTTTAGGTATTAACAGCCTTTTGCTACAATGGATAATAAGGAGATGATATTAAAGCGAAAAATTATTCAGGCTCGTAAAATAATACAGCAGAAATACAACAGTCTTAAAACTGCCCGCATTGATAATGAAAGAACGTTTGAAAGTACTTATAAACCTCTAATAGAACCCTAACTGAAATAGCGAATAAAATGCATCCTGATAAGAAAACAAAGGAGTCCGTTAAACCCAAAAACTCACCTTTGTTCATATTTCGAAGAAAACATGCTACTACTAGCCCACCACACTTCCTTTCACCAAGGAAGACAAGCCCCTAGCTCAACTTCGCTTTTCAAATAAATCCCTCCTCGTACACCACCTTTCCTAGAAACATCTGTCGTAGGAGAGATTACTGCCGAGGAAGAAGAACCTCTTAGTATCGCAGATGATTCCTGTAATGAACCCATCTCTGAAGAATTTCTCGAGCAGTACCACGAATTACCTCGTATATATGTTGAACGTATTATGAGGGATCTTGAAGGTGCTATTGATCACACTTATGGAGTCCACTACGACGCCAAAACAGACAAATGGGCAATTGGTAATACCCCATCACAATTAAAGGAAAGGATATGATCATTAATGGTGTCACGTATAAAGGGACTCCAGGTTTATATGATCTGCTTATTATGAATGAACCCGATTTAAATCTAGTAAATTCAAAGGATAGAAAGAATTATAAACGTATTTTAGCAGCTACGAATGTTGCAAGGCGAGATTATGATGTAAGTGGACAGATTCGAGGAAGCCGCAGCAAAAGTATACACAAATAATTAAACCCTTGCTGTCATCACCCACAACTCAGGGAGGTGGAGCTATGTTTTTTAAGGAATTAACAAACAGGCCGATTGAATATAAGTATTGGAATGATGTACATGAACTAATTCGTGATCTAGAAGTATTGTGGGCAGAAAAATTGGCTGGAAACACCGGTGTCGTAAATGATATAATATCAATTGTAGAGGAATTGTATGAAGATGGATACATTGAAAGACCAAACACTAGTTTTCTGAACAATATAAATCAGACTGCATTGATGTCGACATATCATAACTAAAATGCCTCTTGATAAATTTGGACGGTCACATGCCCAGTATCAATTTAAGAAATTAACCCCTCAGTTTCAACTTATTGATGATAATCAATTGATATCGAGAATAAGAGACTCAGCAATGTTGCCAACCCCATAGATCCTCAAGATGTCATCACCAAGCAATACTATTTATCGACAAGGTTGAATTTGGATGGAAACCGTTTGACCAGTTGGCGGATCCGGAAGAAGATGGTGATGCTATAAGTAAAGGATACCTTGATTTTGTCTGCAAGCAATTCAGAAAGCTGTTAAAGGAACTTTAACGCTTATCTAGTGTTGGGGAAAAACTACATCAACTTAAAGAAATGTCCAAATTACAACTCGTCAATGAATTGCACAAACCCGCAAGAAAAAATTTTAAACGAAGGCGCACAATAATTAAGGGATATGATGACCTCTGGCAAGCAGATTTGGCCGAATTTAACACATATGCCAAACAAAATAAGGGCTAAAATATTTTAGTAGTTATTGACTGTTTTTCGAAATACTTGTGGACCAAAGGATTAAAAACAAAACCTTGAAGTTGCCAAGGCCATGCAGGCAATCTTCAAAAGGGGAAACCTTCCAATTTGCAGACAGATGCAGGAAAAAATTCTACAATGAGCATTTCACTAAACTAAGCGGTTATGGAGTCAACCATTACTCCACCTATAGTACAAAGAAGGCAGCAATTGCGGAAAGTGATCAGGACCGTTAAGTCTGCCCTATACAAGTCATTCAAATAAATAAAATGGATTGATACAATTGATACGTAACGATGGATTATAACAATCGTAAGCATAGAACTAAGGAATGAAGCCCAAAGATGTCGGTAATCATACAAAGCTGAGGCTTACACTCACATAAAAAATTGATAGGAATCGTTATTGTGTGGGTGACATAGTACGAATCAGTAAGTTTAAAAATTTTCGCTAAAGGATACACCCCAATTGGTCAAGTGAACTATTCAAGATTGTGAAAGTTTGCATTACTCCCAACCCCACATGTTGGAGGACATGAAAGGATCACCTGTACTGGGGGCTTTTATGAACAAATTACAGAAAACAAAGATCCGGATGTGTACCTTGTGGAAAAAGTGCTTGCTCCAAGAATAAAAGTTATTCGTAAAGTGGTGGGGATTGGATGAAAGATCATGGATCAATAAAGACGATTTAGTTTTATAATATAGCTGTAGGATTGTAACTTTTAGATGAATTAAAACCACATAAAAATTATAATTGTATTTTTTAAATATTACATCATCTTATATAGTAAACCTAAAGTATTTCTATAATCGTTTAAATTACTAGACGGCCATATTCCCGAATCTGGTCCACAATCTCCATCCCAAGCAGGAATCACCTTTCTCAATGTTTTCCAAAATCCAATTTTTGGTGTTCCCATTTTCCCACGGTTGAAACTTATATGTAATGTTTTGTTCTAAAATACTTAATTAAAATAGTGAGGCACTTGTAATTAGCATTTGCTGCTGTCTCGATACATTCACTTATAATAGGAAAGTGTCTTTATAAACAATATTTTGTACGCTAGCATTTGTACACAATGAATCACCCCATAATAACTTGTATATGTACATTTTAAGGTATGTCACCAAGTAAATTCATGTCATCTAAAATCCTATTTACATCATTAGAGGTTAACGAACCTTTATCTACACAAGTTCGTAAAATTTTGGTATTGTCTAAGCTTTTTCTATCAAATAATGTCTTAATAATTACTCATTTGCACACTTTGAGTTTATAGCACACCAGTTAAAACACTCATCGGGAATAACAATATTTTGCAATATATTCAATATAAATGTATAGTTTTCAGGAGAGGTCAAAGAACGCTTCAGGTACTTTTGTAGATTTGATCACTACTGCAGCTCTTCCTGCAAGCTGTCATGAAGACTGCTCATTGTTTACTGAAAGTTGTACCCCCAGGGTCTAGTATCAGTGAAATCAAAATTTACTAAGCGTTTATCTCATAAGGATTGAGTATGACTTTATTTTGTTTAATGGTAAACACATCATGTTTCTTTGATCTTATGAGGTGTTGATAGCGCCTTATTACGCCACCATCAAATAAAACCTGTTTATAATCATTAATCGTGATCTGCCTCACGCTTGCGTGGGTAGAACCCTTTGATTTTTTTACAACCTTTTCATCAACCGCGTAAGCATACATTTTGCACGAAGTCCTACAAATTCAACCATAATTTTGCCATGATTTTCATCTTTCATTAAGCCGGGGACCTTTTTATTTACTAATGGGAGTCCAAAGATGTTGTCGGGACTATAATCAGATGTATCGAATTTATCAATGTCCTCTTTAATACATTCATAGATATCGGGAACCGAAAAGGCGTATATGAGACTATCCGTATCCGTGTACAAGAGCTTAGCACTTATTATGGAACTTGGGTAGCGTGTAACCGTAATGAAAATTATAAAAAAGTTTTTGAAACGTCTAAAACACTGAATCCTGCATATATAGGTTTATTGAAATATACTTCAAGCTTATTCATTTGAATGATAAGCATATCATTGTCAAATATTGTACAACTATGAAAATTTGGTTTTGATATGTAGCACGAGCACCATAGCGACCCTCCCATTTCGTTACTAGCCGTATGTCCTTATGTTACGTACATTTTCCATCAGCTTCCCAAAACACTATTAATCATTAATTTATAGAAATTTTTATCGAATTCATTTTGAGATTGCTGACGCATGGCTGTATTTAAATCTATATATTTTCTTAACCACGGGGACTGTTTAAAACGTAATATACGGTGTACTTTTACCAACTTCAATCCATATTTTAAATATACTTTTAAATTTCTGTAATGAATTACATAATTACGTTTTGGATACAGGTAAGCAGTAATTTTTTCATTTTGGAATCAGGCGTGGGTGGAACCATATGTTCGGGTGCCAGCGGTAGATCACTGTGACTCTCATGTAATTCTATAGGATAGTCTAAATCACACTCGACTATATAACCAATTTCCGAATCATCAGGATGGTTTATTAAATCTAAACTTTCAAAATTAGCTTCATCAACAAAAGAAAAATCGCCAAATGGTAGAAATTCTGACATGGCGGCTCCATATAAATTATTCACGTCGTAGTACATTAAATACACACTTTCGAGGTGGGATCAAATTTTTCCCCATGTACTTATTGTTAGCTTTAGCATACCGATTTGAACATTGAGCTACACCACCTCTAATCCCTCTCTCAATAAACATTAGCATATCAATGTCTGTAAATAATTCTAACTTTACTTGTGTAATTTTAAGCATAGCATCGAATGCTAAACCGGGAGCTGTATAATAGTGCAGAGGATCAAGGTCGTAAGTACTTAAACAAGTTTGCCAAAGTTCTCGAAAATATCCGCTAAAAGTAGAACGTCTGTTTTTAAATACAAATCTGAGTACCCCTAACGATTTAATACTAAATTTGTTCCAAACGTTAACCGCATGGCAAAATCTCATCACTGATTCCCTCATTATTAAGATGACTGAAAATGCTTCTTTAGGAGGGAGCGTGGTCTATTCAATTTATCCCACGTATCAATATACTCATAAGGAAACACACCTTTGCGAACTACTAGAGAAAATTCCTCCTCATTGTTGCAACTAGCGGAAATAATTTTTACTATCCTCCAAATAGTCTGACAACTTTTCAATACTACTACTCATAAATCTGAAAGAGTCAATAAATCTAAACTTAATTTTGGTGCCTTCCATTACCTTCGTGAAAGAGATATATCTTTCTTTGTTTATGGGTAGCAGTGAAATCAAACCGGGAACACTAGCCAATTCTCTAATGATGAAATGAGAATCATAACCTGATAAATTATGGAACACAACTGGCAGAATGTGGGAGTCTGTAGTTTAGGTTACAGCCTGGTGCGCTGGAAATGCTCCCGTAAGATGGTTATGGTCTCTAACTTTTATATCAGAATAGTAAATGGTTTTCGACAAATGTGACAAATCGTGGCGCTTTCAAATTGCTCAACCTGACTGAGACTTAAAGTACCCATTGGAATTATTTGATTGATTATTTCGGTAGCCCAATGTGCAATACTTTGAAGCTCGTTAACAAACCATTGAATGCAATCCTTTCCTCTATAAAGCTAAATCGAGATAAAGAATCATCATATGAACACTTCAAATAGTAAGCAATGCTGAAAGGTGTGTGTTTGGAGTGAAATAGAGTATTACCTTCGATACCATTTGCACACTTCTCTAAAATACTTTCTAAATCGGCATAAATGACAAATGGCACCTTTTCTTGGAATGCGAAATTTTGAACTGTAAATTCATTTCCGCTTCGGTAGGAGCCTAGTAGAGCATTGATTAAGTTGCTGACAGTGGTGTATGTTTTGTAGAAGGCGATCTGAAGAAAAAAATGGTTCAAGCATCGGTAACAAATAAATTTCTTTGCCTTATTCGATATCTGTTTTGAAAATAAAGCTGACATATTTTTAATCCATGTGAAATGGTATACAGTATCATCCCAGCCTGATCAGAAAGTATTAAAAGATTTATGGGTTCTTTATCGCTTTGCTGATTACTCAATACAAAGGTAACTTTTTACCATTTATGCAGTACAAATTAATTGCGAGGTTGTTTAGTTTCTCAAATTTTTACATCATCCAGCTGAATGGGAAGTGAATTGAATCAAAATTCAAAACCTCTAGAAAATGAGGATAACTAGAAGTTCGTTTGAGCTTGTGAAGCAGGATATAATGCCGAAACAACGGCCCACAGGAAGCAAAACTCATCGTTATTTTTAACATTAACAACAGCGTGCTTTACTGCTATGAAGCGAGGAACTTTAACATAGGTTGAATGACCCCTCTAAATGGGACATAGCTATTAATATTTACTTTTAAATGTAAGACTTCATGTACTGCCCAACCGGAATCCCTTTCGAAAACTCCTCTAATTTTATCCGTAACTTATCATACACGTTTTCATTGTACCAGACACGTATATTGGTTGAAATATCAATAACGCAATTTTTGTGGCAAAGTCTTCAACTCAATACTATGATTTTGGGGTTGCATGAAATTACAGCCTAAGACCACATTTACCTTTAGCATAGATTCCTTAACATTAATTTCACCTTACGTGCAAAACTATTATATGCGTTTAGTAAAAATATCAAAGGGTCCTTAATGTTTGACATATTGATTATAATTCCTGTAAGCAGCCTACCATTAAAACATGAGTCTAGGGGTACCAACGTAATTTATGCATACCTTTTTATTGATAATTCCACTACCAACCTTCTCTGAAGCGTTCTTTAACCGTCTCAATCTAACCAGATAGCACTTGAGCAATGCTAAATTGCTCTCAAGCTTAATCAAGCTTTCATTGGTCTCATAATAAATTTTATGTTTAATTATATCTTGCAATAGCTTGATATTGGTGTTAACTATACGGATGTGCCTGGCAAATTCCTTTTTGTTTTCAATAAGGAACAATGCGCTTTGTTAAATTAACCATCTCACTACTACTTGGCATACTCATAGCTAGCAATATGAAGCACACGTAATGAACTTTTAACAAATGCTCTTCACAACGGTTCTAGTCACGATTGTAAAAATATGATGCACAAATTGGTGAGTACTCTTTACGTTTAACAAATTGCTCTTCGGTTTACAATAAAACTTTTAGTTAGGATTGTAAAAATATGATGCACACACTGGTGATTAATAATAGTTGCTTTTACTTTAGGTAATTTGTTGTTGTGACGATTGTAATGTATCGACTGACGTGGGACTGTTCTTTATCTACTTATATAGAGATAAGATCGGGTAAGGTCGGATAAGTTCGGATCACCTTTTCATAAGCTACGACTCAGCCAACAACGAATCGTCTTTGTCCTTTACCTTGAAAATTGTAAGCATAGACTTTGAACCGTTGAACAAGCATCCTTTGTTCATGATTTCTCAGAATTTTAAATTATGACTCATCCATAACAATAGATCGTCTTTTTCTCATGTAACCTTGTAAGTAGACTTTGAACCGTCTGAACAATAGCCCTCTTTGTTCTTGATTTTCTCAGAATTGAGATAACAATCTATTTTATATCTGAACAATAGACCGTCTTTGTTCTTTACCTTGAAAATTGTAAGCAAGACTTTGAAGCGTTGACAATGCATCGTCTTTGTTCCGATTTCAGAATTGAAGTGATTTAGATAACAATCTATTTTTATAACTCATCCAAAACAATGGATCGTCTTTGTTCTCTCATGTGACCTTGAAAATGATAAATATAGACTTTGAACAATAGACCGCCTTTGTTCTTGATTTCCTAGAATTGAGATGTATTTAGATAACAATCTATTTATAACTCATCCAAACAATGATCGTCTTTGTTCTTCATGTACCTTGAAAATGTAAATATGACTTTGAACAATGCACGTCTTTGTTCTTGATTTCCTAGAATTGAGATAACAATCTATTTTATACTCGAAAAATGAATCCTCTTTGTTCTTTCATTGAAAATTGTAAGACATAGACTTTGAACAATGACGTCTTTGATTTCAGAATTGAGAGTGGTCTTTGTATAGACAACATAAACTTGCGAAAACAGCTCTTGTTTTGAAACGGTACCTGTTTTAGGAAACGGTACCTGTTTTAGAAACGGTACCTGTTTTAGGAAACAACCTGTTTTAGAAACAGCTACCTGTTTAGGGAATGGCCACCTGTTTAGAGCACTGAGCGTGGTTGAAACATGCACCTCAGGGCTCTTGATTTCCTAGAATTGAGATAACAATCTATTTCTAACTGAACAATGGATCGTCTTTGCAGAGGTGTGACCTTATAAGCATAAACTTTGTTGAAATGCCTTTGTTCTTGAAAGAGATGTATTTACAATCTATTTTATAAACCAGAACAATGAATCGTCTTTCATTTACCTTGAAAATTATTAGACAGACTTTGAATCATCGTCTTTGTTCTTGATTTCTAGAATTGAGATAACAATTTATTTTTATAACTGACCAGAAGAATGTCTTTTACCTTGAAAATTGTAAGCATAGACTTTGAAGCGTTGATATACATCGCCTTCATTCTTGATTTCCTAGAATTGAGATAACAATTTATTTTATAACTCGACCAGAAGAATGAATCGCTTTTATTCTTTTACCTTGAAAATTGTAGCATAGACTGAACAATGCATCGTCTTTGTTATTGATTTCCTAGAATTGAGATAACAATTTATTTTATAATGAACAATAGATAGTCTTTGTTCATTCTTACCTTGAAAGCATAGACTTTGAATGCATAGCCTTTGTTCTTGATTTCCTAGAATTGAGTCAAACAAAACAATAGATCGTCTTTTTTTTTGACCTTGAAGCATAGACTTTAAACCTTTGTTGTTCAGAATTGGCTCGAAACATGCATAGACTGTCTGAGCAATGACCTTGAACTATAATGACTTTGACAATGCATCGTCTTTTTGATTTCTAGAATTTCAGAATGACTCAGAAAACAATAGATCGTCTTTGTTCTCTCATTGAAAGCATAGACTTTAAACATCCTTTGTTTCTCAGAATAGGGTGGCCTCGAAACATGCATAGACTTGCTTGAGGGCAAGACCTTCAGAACAATCAACATCTAGTAACTTTTCTAGTGACCTTGAAGGACTCGTCAAGCATGACCTTGAAGAGGATTACACACCTGTGTCTACCTTAAAATAGTAATGTTACCGACCTTGAAATCTAGTAACTTTTCTGGTGACTTTTTCCTAGATCTGGTGACAAATCTAGTGACAAAAGTGGTTAAATGCATAGCTATTACTACTTATATATATATATATATTATATATATATATATATACATATATATATATTATATATTTTGATCTCTACTTATTCTTGAAATGAGACTTACTTATTTGTATCACGTAATGGTATCAATTGAATTAAAATAAATCTAGATTATTCTTAGCAGACAAATACAATGTTCAACATTTTTATCTAACTTTCAATTTAATGTACATCGTCTTGTACTGAATATATATATATATATATATATATATATATATAATATATATATATATATAATAGTATTCAATAAATAATATCTAAACAAAAGAATTTGTTCAGAAAATTTCAATAATAAATGAAAATATTTGGTTGAAGCTTGCAAGTTCAAAATTCCAAAATCAAATAATCTTAAACCATAATTTTTGATATCCCAATTATCATGATATTGAATACGCAGAAAGCATAAATTCGGAAAGTGTTACAATGTAAATATCGGTCCACAATAAAAAAATTAAATAAACAGGCAATAACATACAATGCGTGAATATTACAAAAGACAGGGTTAATACCGTTAGATAATTGTATCCGCTAGTCTGAAAGGAATTTACGCGGTACTATGCAACAAAAACGTGTCCATCTGATTACCTTATTACGTTGTAATTAAAATTCAGTTCGTTGTATATACATCAAAAAAGAAAAACAGAAATAGTAATTTTAATTTTTAAAATTAGTTTGTGGTAATTAGAATTAGGGTTTTTACTATAATATTTGAATGCATCCAATTGTCGTCATAGGTAAATAAAGAGTAATTAAAAAAAATTTTGTGAGTAGTCATGTCATCTACGGGTAATTATGGAACAGAGATCTTTAAACTTTGTAAAATTTTTTAAATTATCATTGTCTGATATCATTTTTGGTCATCTCTTCGGTAGATAATTGTTTTTGTGTAGCCATTTTGGCGAAGTTCTGTAACAATTGTTAAAAGGATGATTGCTGGTACTAACTATTAAAAAATTTATTATGGATTTGTCAGAAATTACTTAGCTTTATATGTTAAATTGAGATTAAATTTCTTTGTCAGAACTATCATATTCTATCAATATGACGTACTTAGATTATTCTACTTAGATAGTCGTTTAGCTGATCTATTCGTTTAATTTATTTGTAATTATAGCTAAAAATTGTATCTATTCACTTGTTAATTTAAGAATTTCAATGAAATCAATTTATATCATATTGTTAGCGAATAATATATATACCTAAATCAAAGAAAAAATACAACTGAATGATCTATGTCTACAACAATAATTTGAAAACTATATTGCATGTTTCTAAGAATTCAATCAATTTATTCTAAGCATTGCAAGTGGCAATTTTTGTTGTTCAATAATGAAATTGCAATGACCATGTTAACGTATGCAGTACTGCAAACATTGTTTATTTATGATTTCGAGATCTATAATAATGAAATTTAATTTGCATACGAGATATCGAAAGTAATAGATAAGTATCTTAAATGAAATAGTTTTAATTTGTTATACATTATATAAAATTTGGTTTTTTACTAGTTAGATATTGATAAAATCGAAAATGCTCATTTTCGTTTTGTAAGACTACGTTGTTATTATAACAGATATCAAAAAAATTAATCTAAATTTTTTTTAAATAAAATTTACTAAATCATACCAAAAATTTCAATCGACGTTTTGTCTTTTCAGGACCAATCAACAATATTCTTTAAATGGACCTGATTTTTACAATTTTTGTAATTTATAGCTTAATACAATGATATAAAATTTTGACTATTCTATACGTTTGTCTAAAAAATCATCATCTTCATGTTTCTTACTGAAATGAATTAAATTTTTACTACATTTCTTTTGTAGTTTTGTATAATCTTAATACACTGCTATGGCATTCTAACCATACACATTTCATCTTGATCATCATCTATAATTTTGTAATAGTCTTTAAATCAGTTTGTAAAAATAATGATAATCACAAATTTAACAGTTTATTTTACATCTAATGATAATGAACAAATGTGATAATTTAAGACTGACCTAACAGTAGCAAATAAAATTAGATATTTTATAAACCAGCTATGAAAGTTGTCTAAAATGAAATCCATTCTGTTGAATACATAGTTCAATCCTCCTTGACATGTTTGATGTGCATATTTCGTGTAATTTTTTGAAATACATCTGTATTCGTTGACGAATTCTGAACTCTTAAATTTTGTGATTATTATTATTTTTATAAATACTGATTTAAAGACTATTACAAAAGGCTTATAGATGATGATAGATGAAATGTGTATTTAGAATGCCATAGCAGTGTATTAAGATTTTAAAACCTACAAAGAAATGTAGTAAAAATTTAATTCATTTCAGTGAGAAACCATGAAGATGATGATTTTCACAGACAAACGTAGTAGAATAGTCAAGAATTTTATATCATTGTATTGCTATAAGAATTACAAAAATTGTAGTAAAAAACCAGGTCCGTATTTAAAAATATTGTTATGGTCCTGAAAAGACAAAACGTCGTATTGAAATTTTTGTATTTGTAGTACATTTTATTTAAAAAAATTTAGAGTAATTTTTTGATATCTGTTATAATAACAAGTCTACAAAACGAAAACATTTTATTTTGTCGAATATTAATAGTCAAACCAAACTTTATATATGTACTAAACAAATTACGAAACTTATTTTCATTTAAGATATTATCTATTACGGTTTTCGATATCTCTGTATACGCAAATTAAATTGTTCATATACAAATGTCGAGATGTTAAGAATGTTGAGGAAAACGTAACCTAAAGAAATATATAAGAAATTTGTAATTTTTCAGGTACATCATTTCAAATCATTACATCGGCATCATTTGCATAATCGTTTGAAGTTATCGGCTTAATTCGTTGCACATAGATGTTATGCGCAAATTATTTGTTTAGTTTGTGAATATTGTGAAGCCAACGAATGATTTTAGTTGCCCAAAGCACAAAAGTAAGAGTGAACGACAGCTAGAGAGTATAAACAAGAACCACGGAGTTTTCTGGCTCAAGCGTGCATTTGTTTAAGTAGGAATCAGAGGCCCGTATCATTGTTATAAAAAAAGACTGCACGCCCTCACAAGTTATACTATTTTTATTGAAATTACATGAAACACGGCAAACTAGTTATTTTAAATTTACACAGATTTTTAGTCCTTTCCCAGCTCACGACGGCACGATGCAATTCTCACACAATTGAACGTTTCCTTATTTTTTTCTTCATACACGCGCCAATGCAGTGAACGAAAACTCTTAGTAGGGTCATGTAATTTAACCAATTCTTTTAATTCACAATCGCAAAGGAACAGCGAAATGTTTAACTTACGCACCCGGTTTCATTAACACAATTAACAACTTGATTATACGTAACTGTTCGTTATATACAAAAAATTCTTTAACAACGTTTAAATACAAGCAATTTATTGTCTATCCTGAACAGGGTATGGGTAGAATGTGATGATTAATGACAACTCGGCGCGAGGTTTACCATTACTAATGAGAATGTTCCATACAAACTGCAAACTGGACGCTTGTAACGATAGAGAAACCCGATATCATTGAGATAACATTGATTTTTTAAGTAATAAGTTCCATTGTCTCAAACAAATCTACCATACTTTCCCCAAAAACAACTTTATCCATAAATGAACTGACAGACTACAAAGTACTCAGAACCACAAAACATGCTACACGGTAACAAAATGAATTCAAGCCGCAAAACGGTTAATATCATGTTTCTTAAATTTTTATAGGAACAGAACGATTTAATTCTCGACACGAGCCCATTTTTGTTTAAAGAAATTACGGTAGCAACATTTTCAAACAGTATTAGCGAAAAACTAACATTTATTTAAAATTCTACATATGATATCCAAATATACCAATATTAAAAAAAATTCTACGTGAAATTCAACCATACGTGGCAAAGTATAACACGTCCCACATATTTTGCAATTTGTAACGTTAGAATGTGAGGATATTATGTAATTATTAGCTTATTTTGGTACCATACTATTAGTGCGTCGGAAGATCCTCTTATTATTAAAATAAAAAAATGTTATTGCGATCTTGTGACTTAGATGTGCATCGAATAAAATAGTTTCATCCCTATAGATGTTCCATAATTGCAGCAAGACTCAGCTTTGTTTTAAATAGAACTATATTTATTTAATTTTATTATTGTTTGTCTTGTTGAATGCTAAAAACGGTACTGTTTTTAAATTTATTTTATGGCGTTGTAGTTAGAGCATTTTCTTTAAAAAGTGAAAATTTATACCTTTACTTAAATTGTTCTGAAGAATTTAATATTAACAGTAGAACTGTAAGGTTTGGCAGACGAGTAAACAAAACCTTGTTCTATCTTTTGACCTTCATACTTCTGATTATACTATACTGGTGTTTACAAAATATGGTCAATTTTGCAAATTTGAAATGACCATAACTTTTGTTTTTAAATGGAACACCCTGTATTGTATCATATCATGGTGTTCTGTTTTAATTCTCTTACTTTTTATTAAGCATGTAATATACCTAACGTTACGTGTTCTCGAAATATTTAAGACTTTTGCAAAATTAATAAAATAATCATGACTTTTGCTTTGAATATTTACAAATCGTAAATGTCTTGTTGACAATATGGTCCAATGAACACTCATGGACAAAGGTTTACTTCTTATTCGAGTTTTTAAAATCATAATTTTATAATATGGTAATAAGTGTAAAAGGGCATCCAGTAGGCCTGCGATTTTTAATTCTGACGTTTGGCATAACGATTCACTAATTCCTCAGTTTAGTGTGAAAAATGAAATTTTCACAAGATGAATGTATTGACATGGTCTACGCTTTGGCGAAGGTGAAAGAAATTCATTTCTTGCTTCCAAAATTTATCAACAACGATTTCCTGAGCGCAGGCATCCTGATCCAAGGATATTTGAAAACTCAAAGAAAGATTTGAAAGAACAGGGCATGTACAATACGAAAGAAGAGAACGAGAAAAAGGGTCATAAACGAAGAAAACGTATTTGTGGTACTAACCAGTGTAGTGGAAAATCCAAACGTTAGCACAAGAAACCTCAGTGCTGATTTGGGTATTAGTCAAACTAGTGTTTCAAGACTATTCAAAAATAAATTTCATCTATACCATTTTCAACTAGTCCAAGAGCTGAATTCAAATGATTTTCAAAGACGCTAGGAATTCTCCCAGTGGGCACTGGAACGATTAGACAGGACAATGATTTCTTTAAACACATTTTGATGACCATTATTCCATTATTATGACAATACAAATCACCACGCTATTAGAAGAATAGATCATCAGCATCGCTGGTCTTTGAATGTGTGGGCGATAGTAGGGAATCATACAATTGGACTTTACTTTTTTGAAAGAAACATTAATGGTTAAACCTATCTTGAATTTATTCAAAATGAGTTACCTCCGTTCCTTGAAGAATTGCCGTTAGACATACGTCAAAGGATGTGGTTTCAGCAGGATGGTGCGCCTCGCCACTATAGTCGCATTGTTAGAGAACGTCTAGACAGAACGTTTCTCAATAAATGGATTAGGAGAGGGAGCCAGTAGGATGGGCAGCTCGAACTTCTGATCTGACAAAATTAGATTTTTTCCTGTGGGGTTATATTAAAAGCTTAGTATACCAAGAATCTCCTACCACCAATGAAGAAATGAAAATTAGAATACGGAATGCATTTCAAATGGTTAATCAAAATATGCTGCGAAATGTTGAAGATTCTTTTTTGAGGAGAATTCACACCTGTTTGCCAGAAAATGGTGGACACATCGAGTATTTGATTTAGTTATTATTATTATTATTATTAGTTATTATAATTTTCTCAATAATTTATGATTTTTCAAATACAAATTCTTTTGTTTGCTTTATTACTTTTGTATAACCGTCCAGTTTGTCACAATTGTCATTTATTTTGCAACAAATCTTAAATATTTCAAGAACCGTAACGTTAGGATATTACATGCTTAATAAAAAGTAAGAGAATTAAAAACAGAACACGATGACATGATAAAATACGAGTGTTCCATTAAAAACAAAAGTTATGGTCATTTCAAATTTGCAAAAATTGACCATATTTTGTAAACACCCAGTATAGTATAAACAGGAAGTATGAAGGTCAAAGATAGAGCAAGGTCTTGTTAACCCGTCTGCCAAACCTTATAGTTCTACTGTTAATATTAAAGTCTTCAGAACAATTTAAGTAAAGTTATAAATTTTCACTTTTTTAAAGAAAAATGCTCTAACTTGGCAACGCCATAAAATAAATTTAAAACGAAGTACCGTTTTTAGCATTCAACAAGACAAATAATAATAAAATTAAATAAATATAGGGTTCCATTTAACAAAACAAGTCCGGTCCTGAATTATGGAACACCTATAGGGATGAAACTATTTTATTCGATGCACATCTAAGTCTGATATAGATCGGCGCTATAACATTTTTTTTTATTTTAATAATAAAGCCAGGATCTTCCGACGGCGCACTAATGACACTTATATATATATATATATATATATATATATATATATATATTATAGAGATTCAGCATGCATTATTATATTTAATATTGAAGATAGAATGTCGTTTAAATGGGGAAAGTTTTAGAATTTTATGCTATCATCATGGTAAAGTCAGATTTGAAGTAATTTTTGTTTTGAAATAATTGAAGAAAACAAAATTGTGCATTTTCTACTACTGTACTCTTTTATTTGAAGTCTGACAACATTTTTATTTGTACATTATTATCAACTTTTAAAAGACAATTTTAAAAAGTACCAAAATTTATCTACAGTAATTTATTTTGAAATACAGACACTAACTATTGTTTTTCATATGGACGCCATCTTGATTTTTACATTATCGAATAGTATTTTTATCACCTTTTCAGCGATGTATCACATGATGCGAGAATTTACTTCAACTATCAAAATTTAAAAAATATAAAATTGAAATCGTAGGCCTTGAGAAGGCATGGATTAATAAATGAAAATTTATACAATTAGATTCTTAATTATTGTAATTCTAATAACTAAAATAAAACAAAACCGATAATAGTAACTATCATAAAACATACCCAATATGTCTCTACACTCACACATTTTCATATCATGTAATACATTGTAGAAGAGGTGTTAAAATCCACTATTCGTTAATGTAAAAATACAAATAGCGTCCAAAACAAAAGTTAGAAATGTATTAAATTTTGTAAGTAAAACAGATAAATTAGCAAGGGTTTAAATTTTTGATAGTTCGAAGTAAATTCTCGTATCATGTGATACATTGCTGAAAAGGTGATAAAAATACTATTCGATAATGTAAAATCCAAGATGGCGTCCATATGAAAACAATAGTTAGTGTATGTATTTCAAAACAAATGACTGTAGATAAATTTTGGTACTTTTTAAAATTGTCTTTAAAAGTGTCATAATAATGTACAAATCAAAATGTTGTCAGACTTCAAATAAAAGAGCTAGTAGTAGAAAATGCACAATTTTTGTTTTCTTCAATTATTTCAAAAACAAAAAGTTACTTAAATCTGACTTTACCATGATGATAGCCATAAAATTGTTTAAAACTTTCCCATTTAACGATTTATCTTCAATATTAACGAATATAGCAATACATGCGTGAACATATATATATATATATATATATATATATATATATATATATATATATATATATACAGTGCGTTCAATATAATCGGACGCACTCAATAACTCTTTGTATTGCGTTTCACAAGAAAGTGTTTAAATCGTTTTTTATTCATTTACAAATACTCTATTAAGTGCTTGGTTTAGATATTTTTAAGCTTCCGGTTTGACCGGAAGCGCAATAATTTTATTTTTTAAATCACACTGTATATATATTTTTGCATCGCCTATTTTTTCTCTATACATGCGTATAAAATTCTTATAGGGTTTTATAAAACAAAATTAGAGAAAATGCCATCGAAAGTTTTTCAATTTTATTATATGGTTAGAAAATTAAACAAAATCAGTTACAATTAGCGAATAAATTGGTCAAAGTTGCCACCATTCTGTTCTAGACATGCTTCTAATCGTCGCCTGAGTTCATGGTTAGTTGCTTTTTTGATTTGCTACGTAGTTAAATTAGCACATGCAGCTGTAATTTCATGCTTTAAGTCTATAACATTTAAAGGTGGATCGGCATACACCACTGTTTTTAAATGACCCCACGAGAAAAAGTCTAACGGTGTAAGATCCGGTGATCTCGCAGGCCATTCTACCGGGGCGTTAGTTCCTATCCATCGTTTATTGATCGTTTGGTTAAGATATTCTTTTACTATCAACGCGTTGTGAGCTAGAGCTCCATCTTGTTGGAAATACAATTGTTGTCGCAGAAGCAGAGGAAACTCATCGAACATTGTTGGTAGCACGTCATCTAAAAATTCAAGATACCTATTGGCGTTTAGATTACCATCATAGAAATAAGGCCCTAGTAATTTTTCCAATTAAACCGCACCAAACATTAGTCCTCCATACGGTTTGATGGTTAGTTTCATTGACCAATGAGGATTTTCGTCAGACCAATAACGATTGTTTTGTTTATTAATAACTCATTATTTGTAAACTTGGATTCATCTGTCCATAAAATATGATCTAAAAATAATGGATTGTGATCACATTGCTCAACTATCCATGCAATCAAAGTTAATCTCCGATCAGAGTCTTGAGGCCGCAAGTATTGAACCAAATTTACTTTATACGGCAGCATTTTGAATTTTTTAATGTCCTGTGAATTGAGCCAACTATACACCTACTGCTTGGCTACATGTCTAATAGATAACCGTGGATTTACTCTAAAATAACCCAATATTTGTACTTCAATATCTTGGGTCAAAACATTTCTTTGTTGTTCTAAATTCTGATAATTTACTCCTGGTAATGTTCCACGCATTCTAAGCGATTGTTCAATTTTCGTATGTAACTTTCGGAAGGATGGTATCTATTGGGATATCTTTGTGCGTATAATTCTACCGGTCGTCGAGAATTACGTTTACATTCACCGAAAATTAACAACAGGTCAACTTTTTCACTGTTATTCATTTTAAACAATTATTTCGATTGAATCAAATTCTTATTGTCAATTGCAATAAACGAAAAACAATTGCGATGCGATTTTGTTACGTACGCTGCCTACGTTTTTGTTTGATTCTTCTAATCGTATAATAAAATTGAAAAACTTTTGATGGCATTCTTCTCTAATTTTTTTATAAAACCCTGTAAGAATTTTATACGTATGTATTGAGAAAAATAAGCAATGCAAAATGCAAAAATATATATACAGTGTGATTTAAAAAATAAATTATGTGCGCTTCCGGTCAAACGAAGCTTAAAAACTATCTAAACCAAGCACTTAATAGAGTATTTGTAAATGAATAAAAACTATGTAAACACTTTTTGTGAAACGCAATACAAAAGATTGATTGAGTGCGTCCGATTATATTGACTACACTGTATATATATATATATATATATATATATATATATATATATAATATATATATATATATACATATAGTATGTATTCAATCCATCAGCCATGTACGTCATAGCGTAGTCAAGGTAGTTGTCAGACTGATTGCTTAGACATATTTTTAGGTTAGGAACAAATAAATACTGTATACCTATTATAGTAATGATTTAGATAACGATATATTGAACGTTCCTTTACAAGTGGCAGTAATGTATCTAAATTTATAAATATTTCTGGAATAAGAATAATTAATTTACTATAAAGAGTATCTAATAACATACTTTTGAATGCGTATCATAGATTGTATTTCGCTCCAAGTAACTTAACAAGTTTGCAATCAAGCGCTTGTTTTGCCTCGAAAATGGCTTAGGTATTTTAAACTAACTAATGTAAACACAAACGAAATAAGAGTACAAAAGTACTGTTTTCGTAAGGCAATTTTAAACAAATGTACCGGTGAACTTAACAAAGTAAACAAAATTTGGCCAACATCGAGATATTTTGAGTTTATATTCGCACTAGGTTTTAAGGTGTAAATACGTACTGTAAAGTGTGCAGCGATAAATATAGTTGCTAACCTTACACGATTAATGACTTTTAATACCAACTGTACTAACGATGACATTTTAGCTTTAATCAACATTCTATTAAAGTAATTATTAAGTAATTGTAGTATTGGTATACTATTAATGACGTGCAACGGCTTACTATATATATATATATATATATATATATATATATATATATATATATATATATATATATATATATATATATATATATATATATATATATATATACATATAAAACATGCAACAAACTCGAAGGTGATTCTTTGAGTGATTCTAAGACGAAAAGTTTATATAACCAAAGGTTCGGCAATGCTTCGTTTTCAAGACACAGGTGAACATTTTAAAAGAAATAGTTTTTCGTAAATATCTTAATAATCCTTTAGCCGATTTTGTTGAAATTTGTCAGTATTATTTGGGTCAGTAAGGGACTAATTTAGCCCTAACTAGATTTAAATCATCATATCCAGTGGCGTCCCAGATTAAAATATTTTTGACCAAAAGATGTGCGCCACTTATTTTTGCATTTTTTTCGTATCTTGCTTTGTTTTTGAGAAAAACATAAAAGCACTTTATTGTATGTTCCTGGACAAAATAATGAAAACTGTTTTTTACAGGGTGTTGAAATAATATAAAGAATCCTAAAGAACGAGAAGACGCATACTAATTAAAAAACAATGAATCCAGAAGAACCCTTATTAAAAACACACTTAAACAATGGTACGCCATTTTTCAGTAAGAAAAAATTTAACAATAAGCAACACAAAACTTATAATAGTTGCTCAAAATGTCCTTCAACTTCATAAGCATTACCTCGTCTTAACATCCATTGCCGAACACGTTGTAACATTTCCGTCGTATCTGATCACATGAATCCGTATCCGCTGGATTAATTCTTCTTCAGTGTTCACTGGAGTTTTAAAACGAGGGAGTTTAAAAGTCCAAAGGAAGATATCTAATTTATATCCGGTGACCTGGGTAACCATGACTGTGGCCTTGCGCGACCGATCCAGTTTTCTCATAAGTTGCATCCAGAAATTGACGTACTACTATGCTAAAGTGAGGTCCCATCGTGCATGAACAACATTGCTCCTCTTACTGTCAGTGGGACATTTTCTAATAGTACAGGTAACACAAATTCCAAAAGATGACAATACCATTGACCATTTAATCTGGGGTAAAAATGAGGTCCAATGAGGTAATCACCCATAATACCAACGGAAAACTGTTGTTGATAATGATGTTCTATAACCGCATAGGGATATTCTTCAGCCCAGATATGATTGTTATGAAAATTCATAATTGAATTTCAAAGACACGTTCATAGGTAAACAATATGCGTGACAGAAATGTCGGAGATGCTGTCTGTTGTTGCAAAAGCCAAGTAGAATAAACAACTGCTGGAAAATCCGCATGTACTAACGCTTGAACACGCTGTATGTGGTAAGGATACAGTTTATATTCTCTTAAAATATTCCATACAGCAAAGTGAGAAATGTTTAATTGTTGTGCACTTTGCGTGTACTTGTATCGGGTTACGCTCAACTTCACGTAAAACTGCTACCTCAGCTACACTGTTCTTACGTTGCAGGTTCAATAAGAGCAGCCGACCTTGATGGTGCCTGATTCGCAAAGCCTTTTGTATTCTTACAAATGTTTGTCTATTTGGTACAATGCGATGATGATATCTTTCTTAGTAAATGCGTCTTGCCTTAGGCCATTCCATACTAAAATGCACATCGCTATTTCTGAGTTTGTAAACCGAACCATTTTCTAATATCATTAACGAATTGTATGCCTAAAATTCTTAAAACACTTCAAATGATTACTATCAAATAATTACGTATGCACTGTTTCAAGTTATGTCAAAGTCAAATTTATTTGAACAATTGTCTTTCCTTACGGCATTTAACTATTTTCAAAACACTGCAGTAATAAATAACGTTCGTTATTTCGTCGAAAACAGTTAATCTAAAAATTCAAAGAGGACTTTTGTGTAATTTTAATTGTTTAATCATAAATAAAATCTCATTATTGCATGTACGTGACTACGATAAAAACATTTTTAATAATTAATAATTTCTTTATTGATTGCATTACTTTTGATAACAATTTCAAGACTAGAGTAGACTATTGATATGGGAAAAATAACAAGTACACTCAGTTTTTGATGGTTAGGTAGTTCAAATTTTTATTATGTTGTCCCAGGGACATGCAGTTATGATTTTTATGTTTTTTTCTCAAAAACAAAGCAAGAAAAAATAAAAGTTGTAGTTTCAGTTGCTTAATGCGAAAAAAATACAAAATTGCATAAAATAAGTGGCGACATTTTTTGGTCAAAGATATTGGTTAAGGTGCCTTTCGGGACGCCACTGGACATGATGATTTCAATCTAGTTAGGCTAAATTAGTTATACCCCAACTAACGGCCAAATTTCAACAAAATCGGCTAAAGGATTATTAAAATATTTAAAATGTTAACAGTATCTTGAGAACGAAGCATTACGACCTTGGTTATATAAACTTTTCGTCTTAGAATCACTCAAAGAATCACTTCGAGTTTCACGTACTTACATAACAGTATATATATATATATATATATATATATATATATATATATATATATATATATATATATATATATATATATATATATATATATATATATATATATATATATATATATATGTACAATCTGTCCTAGATAACATTTAGCATGGGGATCTGCTTATTATAAAAGATACAGATTTGGTTAAATTAGATGAATTACTCCTAAGGATTAGTGAAATTATAGGACATTCTCCAATTTCCAAATTTCCATGTATTTTAAGATTTACGGCAAGAAAAAGAAAATGTCAAATTTCTTTTTCTTGTAATATCTTTTTGTTATATTAGACATATAAATTTTTTTTGCACTTTCTTAAGATATTTTTATGCAGAATTTAAATATCAATTTGGATTTTTTTTGCACTTTCTATTTTTTAGTTTCAATAAATTAAATTTTTTATGGAACAAAGTTATTAATAATTGATCGTGTTTTTATCCTTTTAAAATGATTAGCCATATCTATTTTAAAAATCAAAGAAAATTTAAAAAATGTATTTTATTAAAACAAATAAGTAGTTGAAACATGAGAAAAGACAAATAATAGATAACAAGAATTAAAAGGTAATAGTATTTGAGATATTAGTATTTTATATATATATATATATATATATATATATTATATTATATATATATATATATATATTATATATATATATATATATATAGTATATATATATATATATATATACTATATATATATATAACACATTTAATTTTATTAGTCTCTCAAGTATTATAATTTAAATATACATTTTCGGATATCTCGTATTAAAGTTAAATTATAAATACAATTATTTCAAGGATGTAATATTCCCATTTGTCAAGCATAATAAATTTAAATATTAACAATTACCTTTAACTAATTAGTTACTTAATAAATATTTATTTTTTGGGTTTTTAATAGGTATTTTATATTGTACAACCTAAACGTTTCATTAAATTAACTTAAATATCTTCATCAACTAATGGAAGTTTACCATTTCTTGACATATTAATATCTAAAATAACAATTCACCTTTATAAATTTTCCAATCACTGTCCACGTCAAAAATTAGTATAATTAAATCTTTAATAGATTGAGCAAAACGAATTTGTGACCCTGAATTTTTGAAGGATGAATATGAATATAAAACAAAATCCTTACAAGATAATGAATATTAACTTACAGATATTAATAATGTTATTACACCTTCTAGACATAGCCTTAAAGAAAAACCAGTTCTTAATGTTGGTACTGCTTTTCTTCTTTTATAGCTAATGTTCAGATAGAATTGAAAAAATCCTAATTAAATATGGCATTAGAACTATTTTTAAACCTACAAGAAAAATTAAAGAACATTTAAGATCACCTAAAATGTAGTTATCTTGTTCATGGAAAGTATACATCGGAACCACAAAACGTAGCTTTGATACAAGACGTAAAGAACATATGACATTTTGAGATTAGGTCAACCAGAGAAGTATAAATATCAATCGAGAATCATTTGCATTATTCAAAAAACTCATTATTATGTTCGTGAAGTTATTGCGATATATAAACACCCTCATAGTTTGAATAGGCAAGAAGAAAATCTCCGTTTAAATAGGTTTTGGTATCTTATAATTAAAAAGAAGCACAATGATACGTCTTGATTTTGATTTTAATTCTGACTTTTGGTATGTCTAGGTTTTTTGCTGTGTTTTTTCCTAGACCTTGAAGCAAATGCTTTACCAATTATATGTTAAATTACCCTAGTACTGTAATTTAACGTAACCCGTTGAAATTAAAATTACAAAAAGTGTTCTACATTATGCTTTTCAATAACACTTGCAATTATTGACAAAGTTGATATCATGTTTATATTTGTGAGAATACTTCTATCATTTTTAAATTGATTTTTTTCACAACTTAACACTTACATCATATCTTGATTAAACTTTATTAAATGTGTTTTTTGGCTGACATTTTTCATTGTTAGCCTTCGACCGTTAGAGGGTGTTCTGGTTTGTCATCTTTAAGCCAGTTTAACAATATTTAATCTTTAACTACCTAGTTATTCTTTATTAAAATTTAATTCTGTAGTTGGGTTTTATACGTTTCTCAAACTGTTATATTAATAGCAGGCTGATGTTTATCTTAATTTTAATAGATATTACTACTCCTGAAGATAACTGTAAGTGTTATGGAAACGTTTAGATTGTATAATTTAAAATACACCATCAAAAACCCAAAAAAGATAAGTATTTTATTATGTGTGTTAATGGTGAAAGTTAACCTTTTTGAAATTAGATACCTTGTTTCACAAACTTAAATTTATATCATTCTTGGCAAAGCGGATATAGTACATCCACGTTATTAAAGGAGATATCAAAAAGAGTTATTTACAAAAATTATAGGCAACTTTAAACTTCACATTATAAAATTATTTTCGTATTTACAGTGTGTTACATATTATCAGGGTGAACCAAATATACTTTTTTTTTAAAGGGGCACTCTATATATTATTTCAAATTTAGATTAAGCTCATCTCCCCCATACTTCCAATATAGGGTTTCATTACATTATACAGGGCATTTCCAAAGTTATGGTCAATTGTACATGAAACGCGTTCTCATTTCAACGTCCTGTATACCTTAGACAGAACAACCTAACAATAAATTTTTCCAGGCATAACTTTTTGACATTGGTAGTGTTACGAGAAACTGCTATTTCTTTATTATTGCACCAGTTGAATATATAGCGAGCCAAAACCCGAACACATTTTTTCAAATGAATCTCCCTGTATTTTATTTTAAAAAGTGAAAATACACTTTATGTTCTTTCATTTTTATTAAGCACTTCCTATAGCTAAAATCGTTAATTTCTGAAACATTTTCAATTTAATAACAGAAACACATTTTTTTTTAAATTTGTATTATAACAAGTTAGCCGTAAACAAATAAAAGTGTGACAAATTATTATAAAAAATTCAAAAAACATCGGTTATTAAGGCAAAATTTTTATAAAATTAATTAATTTCATAATAAATGTTCAAAATGTTCACCGAAAACGTCAATACAGCATTGCACCATCTTGTGTGGTTGGAGGTATTTGATACACACGGTTTTTCACATAACCTCACTTGAAGAAGTCAATTTTATTTAACTCTGGTGAACGAGCTGGCCATGCAACGGTTCCTCCTCTTCCCACCCATCTTCCAGGAAAATGGATATTAAGATTATTATAAATTAATCTAGTGTAATGTGTCGGAGCTCCATCGCGTAACAACCACATTCGTTGACGAATGTTAAGAGGAACGTTTGCCAACAGTAATGGTAAATTATTTTCTAAGAAGTCCAAATAAACCTGAACATTTACTGTTCCATCGAAAAAATGTGGTCCAATTACGTGATCTCCAGCTATTCCACCCCAAACATTCAAAGACCACCTAGTTTGACTATGAGTTGCTATAAGATGGGGATTATTTGTCGAATAATAATGGAAATTGTGTCTATTCACAGTTCCATTTTCATGAAACGTGGTTTCGTTTCCAAAGAGGCCAAAACCAAAGAAATCCGCCTGATTTTGGATTTGTTGTTGAGCCCATTCACAAAAAGCAACCCTTATGGGATAGTCATCTTCGAGTAACTCTTGATGCAACTGGATATGGTATGGATGCATCTTATTTTTACGGACGGACCTGTCACTAATATTATGCTGACGAAGTATTTCACGTGTACTAACATGTGGATTATGCGTAACTTCAAGCATCACGTTAAATTCATTTTCCTCGTTAAGTACAGGTTTTGTCCTTTCCTTTTTTTCATAAACTACTGAACCCGTACGATTAAAACGATCTATTAACATTTCCAACGTTATTTTCTTGGGTTGTCTTCGTGCGGGATATCTCTCTTTGAAAATTTTTGTGCTAATAAACAATTTTCCATACCTTCTCCCAGTACCCATATCATGTCTGTTAATTCCTCAACAGGAAAGTTCATTTCAAACAGTATTTAAGTGTTTACACATTAATAAACACTTCACAATCTCAAAGAAGTTTGTTCAATGACGAGCTACTAATTATTACTGAATAATATCTATCTGTCATTTGTTCACGGCTAACTTGTTATAACAGAAATTGTTAGAAATATCTCTTTCTGTTATTAAACTGAGAATATAATTCACATGTCACATGGTACTTTTTTGATTACTTTCATTGGTTAAAATACATTATAAACTGATTCTATATAAGTAATCCACAATTGATGACGTGTTGTGTTAGGATATCGAAAATCAAACCTTATCCTTAATTATCCTGGTGCAGTCATGTTTGAGGGCGAGAACGAATACTTGGCAGTTTGACACTTGCGTTTGCCTGCTGAAACGCCGTGTTAACCCATTCTTGACTTATGACTGCAGACCGATGGTAACTATTTAGGTCAATGAACATGGTAAGGCTGGTTAGTTTCTCAAGAGTATGTTTGCAAGTGAATAGAAACACATATAAAAAAGGATATATAGCGAGTGTTAATGAGCGCTAAGCATCATAAGTTGAATCCTCAGGTTTGGACAACTTCGATCGCCTGTAGCTCCAAAAATCGAGATCACTGAGACTTGCGACCATAATGACTTTTGATCAGGGCGACCAGAAGAACATTTTCCCAAAGACACAACACAATCGCCCAAAACCCATTTTCCTATCAAAAACTGCGGGGTACTCTGCATTGTTTTAATAAGAGTCCTATAAATTTTTCGACAATTTTCAAAATAACTCTCTTTCAGTTAATTTTATGATACACAAACTTTATACCATTTTTCTAAAGAATGTAAATCAGAATCGAGAAAATTGGGTTATTCGAACTAAAAAAATTGTTATGCTTGTTTGGAAATATGACAATTTCATATGACAATTTCACTTAATTATGGAACACCCTGTATGGTATTGAGTTTTTAAGTTAAAATTGATGTGCATTATTCTTTAGTAAAGATTTTACTAAAAGCGCATATTCCAAAAATTTCTCATTTTGTAAAAATTCCACTAATTAAGCGAGCACTTTTTTTTGAAAACGTCGTTTTTTTGTCTCTAACCTCAAAACCCTTATTAATAAGTCAATAAATCTAACCCTTATTAATAAGTCAATAAATCTAACATCAATGTAAGGTACATTGATAGAGGAATTCAAAAATGTAATAATTCACAGGGTGTGTGCCCTTTAAGAATATATTGTTGTCACGCTTTTTTTTAAGTGCCCCACTTTGCCTCATTAAGTCATTTTTGTGACATATTTCACATAACACCACTACAAAAAAACGAGGTACTAAATGACTGTATATTCCAGAATCTAATAAGAAAGTATTTTTAGGTGATCTTATGTGTTCTGTTATGTTATGTTATGTAATGTAACGTTAGTTACCTACGCAAGGAAGAAAAGCTCTACCAACATCAACTGGTCATTGTTCTTGCGTGCACATTTAACAGGTTTAATTATATTATTAATTTATGAAAATGTAAACTTTCACCATTACTATAAATAATTAAAATTTTGGATTTTTAATTGGAGTATTTTTATAACTGTAGTTATCATCGAAACGTATAGATTTAAATAAACATTGATATAAAAATACACCATTTAAAAACCCAAAAGCTAAGTATTCTAATAATATTGTTGATTTCTTAAATGCAATAACTATGAGCTTGTATTGATGTTTTTAAATGATCAAATTCATCTTCTAAAAATTCGTTTAGCTCGATCCTAATTTCATTACACTAATTTAGCGGATGAGATTTGATAGTTTATGAAGATGTCTATCTGTGTTGGTGCGTGCGTGCGTGTATATGTGTGTACCGGAGATTAGCTCAAATCTTGGAGACGTGGTTGTTCAAACGTTTATTTGAATATCCCTATTAATCCAGATATGCCCACCGTACTACATGTAGTCATTACAACTTGTTCAATCCTGTTTAAACCTGCAACCCAATACGTTCTATACTGCTTGAGGTTATTTAGTAAGCTGCAGTGCACGTGAGTGGATGTAAAGTTATCGTTTTAACTGCATAGTGATTATTATTGAGGCTGAAATTTGTTAAACTGTGACAATGGCAGATTATGGAATACGTTTTTAAGGTAAGGTTTTTTGCTAATTTTAAATTAATTAAAATTTTAGTTATATATCATATAATATATACAAAACATGTAAGATTCGGTAATGAAAAAAAATTTCACAAAATTATTTTAGAGTAACTTTTATAACCTTTATATTTTAATGTACTATAGGTAGTGGTGCACTTATACAGTCACTTCATTATTGTTTTAGATTTTCTGAATGAGGCATTAGTAATGTTGGAAGACGATGAAGATGTAGTAGAGAATGTGATTGTATAATTTTTCCGCCAGAAAATGCTTGTGGAAATGAAACCCACGAAGATTCTGGCGCGGAAGATTTTGTCAATCTAAATAATTTACCTGGGTCGCAACTTCGAGCACCGGTAGAAATCAATTTACGGAATATATCAGACAATGAAAACAATTTGAGTGACTCTAGCTTCTCATCTGAAGATGAAATGCCTCTTTCAGTTTTGAAATGTCGATTACGAACTAAAGTAACTAAACCCAAAAATAAAAAGAATTTATAAATGGAAGACAATGACTTGCCACTTGACAACAATATTTTTGATGATACAGATATAGCACAAGCGAATCTCGAAAACCCTGCGGATTTATTTTTAAATTTTTGACGAAGAAATATTAGAGACAATTGTAACAGAGACGAATCGGTATGCACAACAAGAAACCAGAATGTGTTGATAGAAAAGTCGGAATTAAAAGCGTTCATTGGCGTATTATTACTGAGTGGGTATACAGATACCTAGGCGACGAATATTTTAATACGAGAGAGACTCTCATAATGTGTTGGTATCCGAGGCAATATCGAGAAACAAATTGAATTTATTCTGTCTCATCTTCATATAGCAGATAATAATACAATAGATGCGACTGACAAATATGCTAAAGTTAGGCCTTTATTTATATAAAAATTCTTAGAATATAGCAAATGCGAGGAAATGCATTGCGTTGATGAAGCCATGGTTCCATACTTTGGTCGCCATGGTTGCAAACAATTTATTTATGGAAGCCTATTCGATATGGCTATAAATTGTGAGTAGGGGCAACACGATTGGCTATGTTAATTGGTTCGAGCCCTACCAAGGTATGCTAGTTATGGAGTTGGACCATCTGTAGTTCTGGAATATGCAGATGTTTTGAGAAAAAGGTGACCAAATAAGCTGTATATGCATTTATTTTTGATAACTTTTTTCTACTTTACCCTTGCTGGAACTGCTTTCCAAGAAGAACTTCAAAACTACAGGTACTATTGTTAACGTCCAAACCGCACTAGGCGTCGTGAGGCTTACTAATGTAAGCGGGTTGCAAGCCAGCTAACAGGGAGATGGGCGTGGTCGAAATAATAAGTAAAATGGATGATAATAAGCTCAAACACCTTACACTTATACTCAAATAGCTCAATTCGGGAAAATATGTCTCTAGGCGCCACCACAATCGAAACTTGCTAAAATAATTGTCTTAAGCTGGATGTTAATTAACCCTACTTGATTGTGGAAAGTAGGATTGTGCTTACTGGTAAACTCATATACGAAGGTTCTAAAACAAACACTCGTCCAAAACAATTCAACTCAAATAAATTTAGACTACCCAGGTTATTAAAACTTTTGAAACACCTCGTAAACTAAAATATCCAAAGCAAAAGTTATAATACGGTAACTGAATATTTTGCGTATCCTCGTATAACATATAACGTTAAGTTCCTATTTATTAATGAATAAAATATCTTGTCATTCAATATTCGATAATTAATTTTGAAAACTTCTAAATAAAAGCAGATCAAAATATTGAAGCTTACTTAATTGTCATAGGTCACCAATAAATGAATAACAACAAAATAACAACAACGGTAATATATTGTCCTATACAAATAAAATAAAACACAAATATTTACATATATTACATCGTTGGTGGAAATCTTAAACCACCAAAAATACCAATTGCCTTACTGCAAAATCTTACTACTAAAAAAACCAATACGATACAATATTACTCAAGAACGATTATCTTTCGAACTAAATTAATACTTAACCAACAATACACAAATAAACTACCAAAAGATAAACGTGCTTAAATGAGTTTTTCATAATCTTAAATCTAACTCTTACTTAAAATTGTCCATTAATCCTTCTTTCTTTCTTCTATTCTCCGTAAATTATTATATGTAGTCCATTGGTAATTCCTTAAAATTGCCTGAAGCACATAACAAGCTTCACAATTTCAGAACACTTAATCCTTACTGTGCACCCACAAATAGTCTAATAACACGTAATAAACTGTATACGTTTGGTTGCCTTCAAAATTTCTCAACTTTACAATTTAATCCTTATACAAATAAACTTTCAATGTCATATAACGTTACTTAAACTTTGGCTTAATATACAATGAACCTTCGTTCACTTAACAGGTGAGTCCATCAAATATTTTAACTAATCTCGTTATCAGAACACGCGCTAACCTTGATACTACTATTACGTAACAACTGTTAACTTTATTCAGATCTGCTTACGCACTATTATTTTCTTGAAGATAAACAAACTAATTTTATCTTCAACTTCAATTTAACTATGGTATTGTTTATGAATGTCTTTTCAATTTATCCCCGTTCGGGTAACGCAGTTAATTAAACAATTACTGCCTCATTAAAATTTCACAAACATACTCCAATTCTCACAGTTCATCACATAACTCGAAACGCTTTCTTGAACCTTCACAAACACAGCAAAGCCAAAGCTTAACCTACCTCTAACTTCAACTAACTAACTAACTCGTCAATCTCTGACTTCCTATTTTCACTTCAGTCATCCATCTTTAAACATGTCTCCCTTATTTCTCCAACAATATTCATTCAAAACTACATACTTCCAATAACTAAATAGCTCTATACAAGCACGCGTGTAATTACAATACATCGCCATATTTGTTTTCACTTACAATTTTACAATATCTGTAAACTTTGTCACTACATTCATTCAGTTTTAGGTATCCCAGCCGCATTTGATTAACTTATATAATGCCAATATGGGAGGTGTTGACAGGAGTGACCAAAACATAAGTCTTTATAGAATATCGATCAGAGGTAAAAGTGGTATTTTCCACTCATATCACACTGCATCGATATGGCAGTACACAACTCTTGGCAGTTACATAGGCAAAAGGGGAGAACTAGATCAATTAAAATTTAGAAGACGAATTGCGACTACGCTATTAGTGTAAAACAAAAACAAAACTCTTCAAAAGGTCACATGTCACGTAAGGAAGGCATCGATATTCGCTTTGATCGTTTAGATCATTTAGTAATACTTCAAGATAAGCAAACCAGTTGCGCGCATTGTCATGGGAGAACCACAACTAGGTGTACGAAGTGTAATAAAGGACTGCATGTAAAGTGTTTTTGTCCTACCACACAAAATGTTAAATTCTTTAATAACAAAGAATAGTTGATTAGTTGCCATACATTTGCCCACCGTACTAGGTGTAGTACGGCTTCAATTTTGTATTATTTTTCAATAAAATTTATTTTTCAGATAAATTGTCTTTATTTGTACTCTAAACAACTACGGTTTTAAAAACTATTTTTCTACAATCGATATCCAAAGTAGGCATTTGCGCTCGTATTTTCGAGGAATGTTACTTTGTCGCTTATAAGCGACTAAATAAAAAAACGCTCGCTCTCCCAATTATTAACTATAAATCAAATATGCATTGCTCAGAGTATCCAATGACAACGAGTAAATGAAATCTTTCATTTGAATGGAAAATTTTTTCATTCATCAAATTAAATAAATTTTGAAATATGTGAACTGCTCGATTGTAGAAAAATCATGTGTATTTCGAGCGCAAACTCATTGTCGATTTCAGAGATTGCCGCGCTCCTTCGTCGTGCGGCAAATGTCTCTTTCAATCAACAATATATCATTTTCGTAATACACAAATAGCTATATAAATACCGTAGTATCGGTCCCTATTAATTACTAACTGAGATTACTTTACAAATGCTGGTACTACGGTAGTGGATAAACAAAATTAAAATAGTTTTGCAAATATATTGCCTATGTGTATACTGTTAGTATTAGTGTTACTTCAACTTATAAAGTAAAATAGTAAAAATATAAATACAACTACAACTCATAAATAAAAATCAAAATCAATAACTGAACGCTCCACAACAAAAAATAATTCACGGCTCTCTCTTGGGGCGGCAGCGGGCAGATATTCGTCTTTCCTGTCGGCATTCGTCTATTTCCTGAGAGAAAATTCATTAGTAACACGGGAATACGGTAAATAGCTATTTTGGAAAATATCCGGCTAAAATACGTTAATTTACAAACTTTTAAGGTTCCTTCGATACGTCTCTGAAGTCAAGTAGCGGTTAAGACGGATCTGCTTAAAGTGGCCTAAGTTTCTCTTCAAGTATTTAAAAGGATATGTTATTAGGTTGTATAAGAAATGTTACAAAAGGCTAAGTTTAGGTTACCGTGCTAAAGCACTCAGAAACACAGCAGGATGGATATCGGGATATTGAATTGCCAAGAGATGCCTATGAACGGCTATCTGAAATTTTTCATTTTACAAGTGAGAGGAAATACGATCCGCTATATCGAAGGCGTATTGAACGATCAGCGATATCGCAATGGTATTGAAGTACTGCTTAGATTTGTACAAAAAGCCTGTTTTGCTAACAGGTGTTTTGGTAGCTAACACAAGATGGTCAACCCATGATAAATTTGAAGATACAGTCATTCCCAACGGAATAATTGAGTCTGAAAATAAGAACTAAGCTATTTATACGTACAACAGGAAATGATCTTTTTGGCGGATCTATTATTTACAGAATAAGATTCTATTAATCGGTTACGAGATTATCTTGACTGGATTAAATTATTTAAACTTTGTAGAAGACGAATTGATAATTACGCTTTCGTTGCTTCTATAAAGGGTGTAATTTATATAATGAAAAGCTGTGTTACGGATAGCGACTTATTGGTGTCATTAACTTTTAGTGCATCTGACAAACTGGGTTTTCATCAAGAGAATGTTTACCTGAAGACTTTCTTAAATAAATCGGATAGTCCAAAAATATCGGGCTACGGAATATATACAGGACAAGTTTTTGATACTTTTTACTGGAATGTCAAAGATTTAATCACCAACATATGGGTAATTACGGATAGTCATTAAATTGAGTCAAGCAGGACAGGACAATATAGGTTTGAGCAAGGGCGTAGCCGAGGCAGGTTTAAGTAAGGGTACGCACGCGATCCAGACAACAGTACCGCTGCAAAAATTAATTAAGGGTATTTTAGTTCGCCCTTGCCGAGCACACTGTGAATGGATTCTAGAGATAAATAACAGAACACTTGTCTGTTATTGACCATAAATAATAAACATCTAAGTGTAGCGTTTAAAAGATAGTTGTTGTTGTACAGTGCTCTTTTCGTGCTCCGGCCAAATAAGTGTAAAATAAAATCAGTTAATAAGTATGAAAATTCAAACTTTTACGGTTATCACTCATAATTAAACTACTTATCTTTTGGATAGGTGTTATTAATGTTTTTACAAATTTAAGCGTTTTTATAACAATTACAGTTATTTTCTACAGTAAATGATAATAGTATTTTCAAAATTAATTAAACCAAATCAATCAAATAAATATATAGAAAATCTGAAAACGCAAGTGATAAGCCAACTACGGAATTTATTTTATTTTGGTAAAGATTAACTAGATGTTTAATAAATAAAGCATTAAACCTCCTTGAAAATAATAAATCTGAACAGCTTCTAGCCGACCAAGGCTAGCAATGAAAAATGTCACAATCAAAAACAAACAACAAGATTTAATCTAATTATAGTGAAGTTCACAGCTGACGATTTCCTGTCCTATAGTCCAGTTTCACAAAACCCCAATATTGTAACGAATCTTTACGTTCTTCGTTCATTTAGTTGTAAAATATAAGAAAAAAAGGGTTTTTGATAATTAATGATTTATAAGTTGTGGTAGGCAACTTAATTTGCATTTTGGTGTAACTTAAGTTGCATATCTTCTGAAGGGTTTATACTTTTACATCTTTGAATTATTTTTTCTCACATATTTCTTGCGCATAGCTATATCGCCTGACATCGTGAGCGTCCTTTTTAGCATTTCTTGATGTATTTTGTTTTGAGCAGGAAGTCATTTTGGGTTTCCACCTAAATTATGTGAAAGGTGCCATTGGTTTAATGGTAAGATACTTTTAACTCCTATTATATTAAAATCTGAAACATTTGCTTTTTGCAGGCACTTACACTTACACTTACTTTTACTACATTTGGCATTTAATTCAGATCACATTTTTTATTTGAGCTCTCAAGAGAATGCAATAAATACTGGATTGTTCAAATTTCAATGAACATAATTTGTAAGAAGTAAATTCAACTTTGGTATACTTTACAACGTAAAACATTGAAAATACAACATATAGCGCAACATTGGTGCGAAGATTACATCATCTTTGGTTTACATTTCCGCATTCTTTTTTGATACCAGAGGTTCTCAAAAAGTTGTACATAAATTTTTATAACAGGTATTTATACTCTAATGATTTCTTAGTATAAGGCTATTTTTAAGATTTATTTTATATAATACCAAATTTAAATGCTTAATAAACGTAGTTTTTATATTTTTTATTTTGACATTTTGGTGAATTTTTTATTGTGTCCTCGGTTTAGTTATTCCGAGCATAATCAAAAAAATAACTTGGCGTCCGAGACAATTTTTATTATTGTTACCTAGAAGTTACTATATTGATGTTAGGTGAAAATAACCAAGCAGAAATTTGTGGTAATTAAGCAAATCAAAAAGCATGAACCAGCCCTGATTTAATCTACCTTCGGGGTCAACGGCATTATCTTTTAATGAATGGTATGTATCTCTAGTTATTTTAACAATTTGCATGGAGAACGTTTTAAAACATTTACACCATTTTTTTTAATTCTACACCTGTAAACCAACAAAATAGGATGATTGACCTGCTTGTATACATTTTTACAGAAATGTATACAAGTCGATAACTTTGAAAGAAATGTAACTTTTCAAATATTTCTAGATAGAACGAATTAAAACCAATTTATGACGGTTTCGTTTATTCGCTGTTTAACAACGAGCCGGATATAGGAAATTCAAGCAATTTATGCATTAATGTATTTTTAAACAATTTTTGATTGTTTATTAGACGGTAGAAAATGGGTAGTAAGTTCATATTAGTAATCTTAATTAGTGAATATCAAAGATAGCCTAAGACAGCCTTCGGACCACCTCGTCTCCGACATTTGAGCTAAGCCGTTTGTTAGAGTAAATTTGGGTGGTAATTGAAGCAATTAATGGGCATAAGTACCTTACATCCAGAAGAAATAAAAATGTGTGTGGTGTAAACACGTACATAGCGTTATTTTATAATCATTTCACCGATCAATTAAACAATGTTTCAACTACATTAACATATTGCTTTTTCTGTGTATGACATTTACCAAAGGGTATGTCCATTGTAAAGGTTCTGTTAGTAAGTAAAGGCGCAGTGGATAAGTTTTGCTTACAAAACAACAACGTTTGCATTATATTTATCCACCGAATCCCTGAGTAAGCCGAGTACCACACTGCTGTTAACTTTATAAGTTAATCGTTCAATATTTTTAACCAATACAAGGTGAGCAACAATATTTTCACCAACGCTCTATAAATATAAACGTTAAAAAATTAAAATATGTAGAGGATAAATAATGCCCGAACGTTACAATACACGGTTGTACAGTATAATGTTTCAACCCGCGCCACTTGGGTGAAAGCCAAGAGCTCTAACCGTTCTATCACCGCTGTAGTCTTTTGTACATTTCTTTACTTTTTTGGCAACTACGCACTTGTATCAATTATTTTAATTATTTAGGCCTAGAAAATTTTCTTAACTAACGTTTATAAATACTTTTAACCTTTATTAATGTAAAGGTTTTTTCGGTGGTGACAGCTGAAGCCTGTGCTCAACGAGCATCAATACAATACAAGACTCGTTTGGAAAATTTTATTTAACTTTAATTACGGTATTTATTTTATGGTTTAGTGTGACCACTCTTGGACGGTTTCGGAATAGCGGTTGTTCGCTCAAGGGGTTGGAAACGGATTCGGACGCCACCAAAAGATAAAATAATGTCCAGGCGGTCCAATCCTAAACGTCTGTGGTTTCCAAACGGCTGCTCCAGATGCTACAGCGGAGGAAAGTTCAGGGTCTTATCCTGTGGTAGAAGATGTACCTAAAATAGTGTTACTTTGGGCGGACGGCGGATACGGTAGACAAAGGTCACAGGTCCCCTTGACAAACAAGATCCTTCACCAACGATTTATGATGAATGAATGATTCTTAATAAATACGATCTCTATTAATTGATTTAAATTTCAATGGTTACGGTTTAAGTATGAGCGGTGATCAGTAGCAAAGCAACTTTTAATACTTGTATTAAACAAATTGAATATGTACTTATGGAGCGAGTATCGATTAACTCTAATTATATTAATTAGTTTAAACTACGCTTTACCTCATACTCATTAACAAAATCAGCTTTGATCTATGTGCTTAAAACAGTGAAAACGAAAAGATAAAGATCCGGCCGCATCACTTGCCTATGTAGAATACGAAATATTAACGGTGGGGCGGTTGGAAATCCCCAGGATTCCTAAGATGAGGCAGCAGCGTCACAAGTTGTTTTAATTAATATTGTATAAATTAATGAATTAATACTAATTTTGCCATTCCCAAATTATAGGTCATTAAATAATGAATCGTCTGATATAAAATTTTTGCCATTTTCTACTAAAAAAAATGTTTTAATTAATAATTACGGCACTTTTAATTTTCAGAAGTCGGTTGCTTCTTGCACATATGTTAGCGGTTGGAATGTATTATTAAAGTAGTTTCTTTTATACAATGGGAATGAGATTACAATTTCCATTGCAGTTGTTTACCTGGTTCATACGATAGAAATTATTGCAGGTTGAACTTTAATTATTTATATCGAAAATGCATTTTCCCAAGAAATCAATTAATTTATAACAACGGTGATTATATTTATTTGAAATTCATTACGAATCACGGTAATTATTTGTACTACTTAATTTTATTCTTTTCGATATGTAACGGTAAGTACTTAATTAATGGATGGACTTAATTATGGTTTTTTGTTAGCAGTGAAAAGGGAAAAAACTAATATTCACATTAATTATTAACTACATTAGTCAATATGAAAAAGTAAACTTTCACCATTATTACAAATTACAGCTGTCGACCTCAGTAGTGCTTTAAGGATTGTTTAACACTATAATGTCTGAGTAACTTTTTCTTCAGAATAACAAAAAAACTTTAATAGTTACTTCATTTCAACTCTTGCAACACCCCATCTGTCGCTATTTTCATGTTGTTATTATTTCTTTTTGACACATTTGCCACAATATGCACATCGTCTTTGAGTGGCCCGTTTGTCAATCAAGACGTCCTTCCTACCATTACCAATCCCGTGATTTTTTTAGTTTGTTTGAATCAGGGCGCTGGTCCTTATGAGACTCAGTCGTATCGATTTTAAATCTTTTAGCTAGTGGTATGTCGCCTTCTTCCTCGCTTGATATCGAAACTTCAAAATCAACAACTTTCTTTATAGACATGGTATCCCTGTTTTCAAGATGAATTTCTAATTTTTCACCAACTGCAGTCACGGTTGTTATTTTCATGGGTTGCTTTACAACACCTTTCCCCAAAGCACGAAAACCGTATTCCAGTTCGTCATCACTAAGGACGTCATCAATGTCGCTATCTTCACAATCTTTTGGTGGAAATATGGTACAATCTATGCGGTCACAGTTACTTACAGAAGTATAATCTTCAGCATCTGAGCTAATAGTCTACAAAAAATTGAAAAGCTCTTCTGCGTCTTGAAGATCAGACGATTTGTATTTCTTCTTGAAAATATGACACTCAGTATCGAGTACTGTATAATTAAATATATCCAAGTTTTTTATGTATAAAAGAGAACGAAAAATATATTTGCCGTTAGTTTTGCTGGGCTTATGAACACTTAGTCTACCATACAAAGTTAAGTTATCTTGCGAAATCAATGCAAAAAGTAGAATTTTCACGTTTCAGGGAAACTACGTCTGAAATAAAACACAAAACTTTGTTTTACCGTCACAAAAGTTCGTTTGAAAACCTCAGTAACAACTTTAGACCACTATTACTCACTAAATTATATTCATAAAATGCAGAAAGCAAGCGTAGAGTGTGTGTCAAATGGAATTAAATACATACATACATACGACAAACATAATCCTACTGCTGAATTTCAGTTAGATAAACGTATAAAGCCAAATATGGTATTTAATTTTAGGGAAGAATAACTAGATCCTTAATAAAATAAAATTTTATTAAACTACCTTAAAGGTGACAAATAAGAACACCTTCTAGCGATCGAAGTCTAACAATGAAAACTGTCATAATCAAAGAGCAAATTTAACAAAATTTAATCATATATAGTGTTGTGGTAACGGCTTGATGGTGTAGCAATGGGTAGACTTCTTAGCCCTGTTATAGCTAACATTTATAAGGAAAAAATTGATACATTGGTGTTACAAAATGCACCTAAAAAACTCTCAGTTTGGTATTGATGTGTAGATTTGGAGACATGGAGAAGAAGCGCTACATGAATTTTTATAAATGGTGTTCATGCGGGCATTCAGTTTAAGAAGGAAACTAATAGAAGTTTACCATTTGTTGACATATTAATGTCTAAAACTAATCATTCACTATCGTTTAAGGTTTACAGAAAGTCGACACACACTGATTAGATACCTTCATAAATTATCAAATCACCATTCACGTCAAAAAATTGGTGTAATTAAATCTTTAGTTGACCGAGAAAAAGGAATTTGTGATCCCAAATTTATATTCAAAGGTGAATATAAATATTTAACAAGATCACTAAAAGCTAATGTATACTCCTTTAACGATAATAATAATGTTATTACACCTACTAGACACAACCATAAAAAAGAAATACGTTTCTTTCCTTTATAACTATATTACAGATAGAGTTGAAAAAATCCTAATTATTCATGGCATTAGAACTGTTTTAAAGCTACATGAAAAATTAAAGAGCATTTAAAGTTACCTAAAGATGTTTTAAACACACTATCACCTTCCGGGGTGTATAAGTTATCTTTTTCATGCTAAACAGTATACATAAAACGTAACTTTGACACAAGACCTTAAGATTTTATAGATAAGGTGAACCGTCAAAATCTGCAGTAGCTGAACATGCTTTAGATAATTTAAATCATGATATTTAATTTGGTAATATGGAAATATTGTCAAGACAAACTCACTATTATGTACAACATGAAGCAATTGAGATATGTAAACATTCCAATAACTACAATAGCTAAGAAGTAGGTCTCTGTTTAGATAGGTTTAGAATTTACGAATTGTATGTTAAGTTACCACAGCACTATAATACTGTAACATATATAGTTGAAAAAAAATTAATCAATGTACTAGATTGTCTCTTCACTGCAAAATGACAATTACAATTATTAACAAAAAACAATTTATTTTTTAGATTTGGCTTCGTATGTTTCTATTTGTGAATGCTTTTATCAATTATCAAATTAAAGTTTTTCAAATTTTGTTGAATTTGTCTTTTAATTATAATGCTTTTCACTGTTAGCCTTCGACCGTTAGAGGGTGTTTGTCATCTTTGAGGCAATTTAATAATATTTAATTTATCAAGGATTTCGTTTCTTTAGAAAATTAGATTCTATAGTTGCCTTTATATATACGTTTATGAAACTGTTACATTAATAGCAGGCTTTCATAGTATTTCATAAATTTATTCCAACATCTTAAACAATTTCGAAAGCACTACTGAGGACGACAACTATAATCGTTATCGAAACGTATTATATTTACAATAGTCAATATTCTGTTAACAATGAAGCTCTAAACTATTTTTAGAACAAAGTGTTAAAGCATTGGATAGCACTTTTCTTCCGAATGGCACTAGTTATAAAAGCTGACAGGAGTAAAATAAAAATCGTTAAAAGCAGCACTTTTAAGTAATTACCAAGAAGTCTATTTTCCTGTCATTAAATATTCGTTGCTCGTAATGATCTAGTTCATCTTTTTTCAAAGTATGCTCTTTCATTAAATTGGACCATTATTATTTTTGGATTTTATAATGAAGTAAAAAATGTGAAACGTAGAGTTCACCGATTCAAATTTTGTTTGAAACTAGAGATTTAAATTACATTCATAAATGATTCCCAACGATATTTTCTTTTGTAATGAAGTTTCATTAAAATAGGAACGCTTACATTTTACGTTTAAAACTGTAACAGTTAACCGCAACTTGAACATAGATTTAGTCTTTTCTATGGCATGTTGTACCTAACCCCACCTGGGTTGTAATCTTTTATTGCTTATATTTAATGTCGTTAATGAGGAAAAAATAATTTAAGCTCTATAAAACTTAAGATTAGTAAAATATGAGCAAATTTTGTTTTTATTTCTTATTAATTATTAATTAATTAAAGACCACAACCTACTCAACTGAAACAAAACTCGTATTGAACGAAGGCCAACATTAATGAATGCTGCTAAATGGAAGCAAACCAACGGCTCGGAAGTCGTATGTGCATATTACGGAGTTACAAAGCTTTCTGAAGTACAAAGCCGTTGATACCAGTATTTAGGGTTTTAGTGAACCGTTGTTTACATTATTAGTAATTCAAGTAAGTCTTTGAATAAACACAGTGTTCGTTAATAGGCTCAGAAATGCATAATTGTTAGGCTACCTTAAAAATTTTACCCGTCAAGTATTGTTTTTCAAAATACCGTAATAGTATATTACCGAGCTACGAAAGTGGTAGATATCGTACAAACGGGAATTATTACACGAGCGCGCAAGCCCGAGTGTAAGAATCCAGCGAGTGCAAGACACTTTCGTGCAAGCTTAATGTACATTATTTTGCTACGACCATGAAAAAAGACAGTCATAGTGGTGTGGGTGGAGTGGGGCATGTGTGGGGATCTGAGTGGAGGTCGACTACTTTTCGGGGGCGTTTTTCGACCCCTTGGCTGAATTTTAGCCCCGAATTAAGGTCTGGTTAAGGGTGTTGGATGCCCCTAACCAGGTTAAGAGGTGTGTTAAGCCTAGATAAGGCCCTCGTGGCTTCATTAGGATGGGCTTAAGACTAAGCCACACCCATTCCTTATACCTGATTGGTTATACGTGAATTAAGGCGGGGCTAAGTCTAGACCACACCCATTCCTTTTACCTGAATGATTGAGCCACCCCATCTGGTTTCTGATTGGTCTTTAACCCCACTACTCAGCATCTGTACTCTGATTGGAGGACTAAGTCTCTGCATTCTGATTGGTTACGGTTAGAAATTTGAATTTGTATTCTAATAAAGGGGCACTGTTTTTAATTATGAGTTATAAACCAGCAACTATTTTAATTACGAGATATAATTAAATTGTATCATCATAACCCTTTTAATTAAGCGACACAATTAAGATCCTCGGCCATTTTGTTATAATTAAAATGTGTCATCATAATCCTTTTAGTTACGCGTGATAATCAAGATCTTCAGTCATTTTGTTTTGGCGGGAAATTTGAATTTGTATTCTAATAAGGTAGCCTTAATGTTAATTTGTAAGACAGGTGTAGGGTTACGCAACTTGCTCTAGGGGCTTCGCTTCCTTGTCCAAAAACTTGCTTTCGGGGTTTCGCCCTCTGGCCCCTTGAAGGGAAATTGGCGCTATCTAGTTGTGTACGGACTAATGAGTGTTTTCGGTTTGGTTATGGCGGGGAAATTGAATTTGTATTCTAATAAGGGGCCCTAATTATAACTTGTAAGATAGGTATAGGTTTTAAATTTATCTGTGGCGCCACCGCTAGCAAGTCTGCTGTAGTAGGCACGGTCCCTTACGCCCGAGCTGGGATTGATGACCGCGAGATATTTTTAGAGCGACGTGAGTGGTTGGTGGCGACTTGTTTATGTTAAAATGTTATTTTTGCTGCTCCTATATACGTAACACACCAATAACGAAACTCTCTACTATATGTGTAAATTCTCCATTACGTAACACGGTTACGAAATGAAAATTAGAACTGTTACGTAATGAAAATTACAACTGTTACGTAATATAACTGTTAAAGGAAAATTAAACCTTATTAATTTGGTAACCCTGAAGTAGTTTAGTTTCACTAAGTTAACCTCAAGGTATTGTTTTGGTATGAATTTTAATGTTAAAAATTTATTACATATTATAATTATATGGTAACGATTAACATTTCGTAAAATGGATACACTTCTTAACGTAGTTTTGAAGTATAGAGCACATACATATTACAGTGGTTCTAGTGACAGCACTTAACTGGGAGTTCAAGTCGAGTTCATTGTAATCTAGCATTCAGATCAACTTTTGGATGTTTTTAAATGTATGTTTAGGTAAACACGTATTGTAACGAGTGCCTTAGAAAATTAAAAATTTCACGCTAAACTAAACGACATTAAGTATTTATACGTTAATTTCTAGGTAAACAAATGATTATTGGTTATTTGTATGTAAATGTGTATAATATTAAGATGAAAAACTTGAATTTATTTCGATATACCTTATTAAGAAAATAAAAAGCTAAATTAACTACTTCAATGCAAATGTTCACGAGTTGGTGATAATAAAAAAAATACACAATAATTTAAAATCGGGTTTTGAAAGTGTTCCGAGATTACGTTTAAATATTGAACGATTAAATGTAAAATTAGACAAACGATCCAGTGTAATAGATCGATATATAAGGCAAAGTAACTGGAAAACATTGACAATTAAAAGCACGGCCGTCGGTAGTTCGCTTCCAATTCGTCGCGCACGCTGTTTGTAGTTACAATTGAACAATTAAAGTAATAATTAAAAAATCATAAAAGTGTTGGAAAGAAAATTGCAATAGACTTAATCCACAAAAAATGTGTAAACAAGATATCGTGGGAACAAAAGAAGCAAGTCACCAAATCCGCATCATCGGACCAACTGCATCATCGACTTAGCCACATTGCAGTTACGTTACCGGCTTCCAATGAAGAAACAGATAAGTACGATTTCTAATTGTGTAAATAAAGGAACGTTTATGTGTTTTATTTTCTATGAATTTGAATTTGAATATCAAAATTGGACGGGAAACATTCCATTAAGTTTTGGTAAAGGTTTTTTTTGTTGCATGTTAGTATTAAGAATATTATTTTTTGATTATTATAGGTTGTTGTAAACAAAACATTTCTGCACTGCGAATTTCAGTAATTAAATATGTATAACGTTTGACATATTTTTATTATTAAAGACTATTAATATTAAAAGCTTATGTAAGTATTGAGTATGTAAATTCGGAAGGAAGTAAACTCAATAGAAATCCAAATAAATAAAAACATCAAATTGAGTATAAATTTTGGTAAATTGATAACGTTTGAGCGCACCTAAATAAAAAAAGAATTTGCAAACGTAAATATTAAAGTTCATTTAATCAAATTGAAATTAAATAGCAAGCGAATTAAAATTAAACTAGATGATATTTTTGTAAATCAAACTCAATCAGCTTAAACAAAAAGGTAATCACTTTAAGTCTCACAATAAGAGTATAAAATTTTTATTCGATAATATTGAAATTATAAAAAATGTTAAAATAACCCCTATCACCTATTCTTTGTACCGGGGTGTAAACTACAAAGGTATCACGACCGTTGAAAATTGGCGACCAACGTGGTGTGCACGATCGATTGACCCATAGAGAGATTAAGAAATCTAATAAATTAGTATAATAAATAAAAATTAAATTAATTACCAGTGGTGTATCATAGGTTAGGAATTGAAAAATTTTTTTTTTTGTGATTGACTTAGTTTTATATCCTCAAAAAGGTTAGAACTTATTAATTACCAGTGGCGTAGTTGAGTTTTTACTTTTAATTTTATATAGGAGGTTACAAAGGTAGGTTTATTTTTATTGTTTTATGGAATTAAGGTCAGGTTTCAAAAAGCCAGGTAGCAAATTATCGGAAATAATTAAAACAAAGCACATGCCAAACACAAAGGAAAGCGAAGATTTTATTTCCAGTCAAGAATCGCAAGATATATTAATAACAGGAATACCTGTTCAACAAAAAACAGAAGAATCAATTGTAATGAATATGAACATGTTATTAGTCAAGATGGAGGAAGGACAAAAGAAGTTGGTAGCAAAACAAGTAGAAAGCCAAGAGAAAATAGAAAAAAAAAATAGAAGTTAGACAAAAAACTAAACGAGAAGAATTAAAGGCTAACCGAGAAGAACTAAAAGCTAGTCAGTTATTAGAAGGCAACGCCAAAGCATGGGCAGCATTACGTCGTTTTGATTGGACCAATTTTGCTCAATTCCAAGAAGATTTTATAAAACAATTTTGGTCGAAATCAGTGTAGGAAAAAAATTAAATTAAGATTAGTCGTACCGCGATTTTACAACCCAAGGCAAAGAAAATATGGGGATTACGTTTGGTTTTGGATAAGCAATACTGTATATTTGCAGCCACCAATTGAAGAGGAACATTTAGTAGAAACGTTAATCAGACATTTTCTCAGGAATGTGGAAAACATAGTAATTGGATCCGGAGCCAAAACTATTGACCAACTTACTAATATTTTGTAAAGAATACAATCGGCCAATTATGAACATAGATCGACGGGATTTTACAATAACAGGAACGATTGGAATCGAGAAAATACTCGACCAAGCAATAGAAGGACGGATAATAGAACAAATGTGAACTTCGCCAATTACCACAGATGTAGCGGGGTCCTAGAAGAACCGTGGCAATGATGAGGATGGCCAGGAGAGAGTCGCCATCACCAAGACAAGAAGAAACTAGAAGACAAAGAGACAGCGAACAGACGGAAGAGGAGAGTCGAGAGAGATCGTAATCACCCGCACAGTCGAAAAACTAAGGGGATCGAGTCGAGGAGCTCCACTCGCCTCTTAAGTAACTTATAAAGAGGAGCAAATCCAACACTTCATTTTGTGAAAGTATATTACCAAAACTGCTGAAAACAATCATTAAATATTTTAAATTTGAAGGACCAGTATAATGGAGAAGGAAAAAAAAAGATGAAGAGGAAGATTCTAAAGCGGAACATGAAGAAGAAGAAACTACCTACCTCCCATTTTTGAAAGGAGAGTTGGAGGGAGTCAGTCAACAGATAATGTTAGATAAGTATTATTTCGGAAAATGTATATATTAAATTAAAGGAAAAAATTCAGAATCATTAACTGAACAAGAAATGACCATACGAGGAGTAACGGGAAAGGTCAGAAAAATAACCCATATCGTGACACTAGATATGACGCTAGGAGAAAGTAAACAATATTATTGTTTTCTCGTGGTCAAGAAGTTAGAACCGGAAATCATACTAGGAATGAATTGTATGTGCACCAAATCAGCCCGAGTAAACGTAGCCAAGAAAGAAATAACTTTTAAAGAAAGGGGCAAAGGACTATCAGGTCAAATTAGAACGAACGACCCGGATAGCGGAGATACATAAGGTGAGAGAATAAGGTATTTGAATGGATTGTTAACAAAAGGATTAACTAGGCTTCGTGAAGTATAATATGGCGAATTCTGGTGGAATCGCGAAAGTGGCATTGTATATCAAGCTATGCGTTAAGTAAGGCGTGCGCAGAAAGGTACCTGGCAGTTAGAGCGGTGGTAGACAAGTTAAACCTCCCTTAAGTTGTATATGAATCTTAGCACTTTATGGTGAATTCGCAGATCACACCTTATTTTTGTTTAGTTTTGTTTTTTCGGTGCACTAGTATCACTCAAAGGAAAGATAATAGTAAACGGTTTCGTTAAACGTTTACGTCAGTTATGCAAGACGTTTTAATAGTAATTATTAGATCTAGCTTTATTCCTTCAAAAAATTACATAGAGGTTTGGTGACAGCAATTGTATCAAGGCGTCAGGTTTTGTTTTATAAGCGTTGTGCAACTGTGGTTTCACATTAGTTGAACTGATCGGCCTGTATCCACAGTTTTTGCTTTTATAGCGCGACGTTTCGGAAGCGGACTCTGCTTCCGTCATCAGGCTTAGTCCTGAGAAGGACTGTTTTCGCACTTGAGACGAATTCATATGTTAGGATTTGTTCCCAAGCACTTAATTACTCTCAGATTCGAACTTTGGTACCTTTCACTTACAAGTCTGACACCATTACCGATGAGCCACTGAGTAACTCAATATATATATATATATATATATATATATATATATAACTTTTCGTGGTTTCTCAGTAGGTTATTGCGCATGTTGCGCCGTAAAATAATGCGCAGGTGTATGCGCTTCGCTCATTATTGGGATCCATATGGGTTTCATTTCTATACCAGCTTAGCTTATTGGATTTTCTGCTAGTGCGATGTATGTTGCTTCTTTGAGTTCGCCTTTGCGAAAGTTATGTTGCTAAGTTCTTACTTTGAGTGAGTTTTGGTTAGTACTCCCTGGAGCGTTCTTTTTAATTTGAAGCCAGTGCGTATTTTGTATTTGCTGCCTATCCTTCGTATCTTGTCTGAGGTACCTTGTATATATGATATTATCGCTGTATGTTCAGGTTCCTCTTTTTCATTTACAATTTCTCAGTTTAGGTTAGGTGTTAGATCGGGATAGCCATCTTCTTTAAGTGTTTTAGCGATACATTCTTCTCTTTTTTTCAGGTTCTCTAGTTTTCAGCATATTGTTTTTGCTCTATCGTACAAGCATCTTGCCACGCCTAACTTCACGCTTCTGTGGTGATTGGAGTTATAGTGTAGGCACCTCTCCGTATAGATAGGTTTCCTGTAAACATTTGTGAAAGTGTTGTCATCTCTGTGTACTGGTACATCCAAAAACGGCAGTTTTTGATCCGACTCCAATTCCATTGAGAATTTTATGGAAGGTGTGCGGCTATTTAGGTTATCTAGGAATTCAACTAGCTTATGCTTGCCGTGTTACCAAACTACGAAGATATCGTCCACGTATCTAAGCCACATCCTTCATTTTTTCCAGGAACTCGGCTTGGTCTTCAGTTTTTGCAGTAGAATATTAAATATCCTAACGGGTACACTTGGTGAAGATCAGCGAGTCGATCGTTCCAACGGAAGACACCGAACGGCCCTGAGCATCTCGTTACTGATTCTATTCACGCATCCTATAAGTATAAATGAAAATTATCCATGTGCTTATTGTTATTTTGAATTGTAATTTACCAGATTTTATGCTTATTTGTTTATTGAAACCGTTTTTTTTATTTAGTCATTTATTTACTTAATCATTTGCTATTAAATTGTTTTTTCTTCTAGATTTGTTGTTGATGACTACGTGGTGAATTGGTTTTATTATTTTATATGTTTAATTAATAAAGAGCGCGTGCCGCCCAATTTTTATACCTCGAAAGCGCTTTTGTGGAAGTAAAAGGTAGGAAAAAGGTAAACTTTGTGTCGATTGATTTGAAATTCGCATATGTTGATAAGCTTTTACTAATAATTATAATTTATTGTGGTGAACAATTAATACAGTAGACGTTTGTTAAAATTGATGATTGAGTTTCTTTTAAACATTAGGTTTCTTTTTTTAGTTTACATATGCGCAAAGGGTGTTATTTTTTATGTTTGGTAATTTAGTACTGTTGACCGGTGCATATTAGACTGAGTGCTTAAAATTAATTAAGATAGGGGCAGTGGGAATTTTTTGTTTGAAGTACAGATTAATTTGAATGTGATTACACAATTTTGGAGATTTTTATATAGTACCAATATTTAAGGGTGCGTATAAAAATTATCTGGTAGTGCCGAAAGGTGAGATCTATGTTGAGATATTTTGGTACATTATGTTTTAGATATGACCTATTGTTTGCGTACGTTTTACCCGAATCAGGACAGGGTGGCGTTCAAAACATAATCGGATTTTATTGTAACAACCATCTTTGGTAAAATTTATGATCCCAGTGTCACGAGGTAGTTGATTGTTGAAGTTACCTGTGCGGTGTTCTAATTCCGTTAGAACCCGTTAGAAAATTAAATTTATTAATTGTGAAAATTAACGAGCTGTAAATTAATTTAAACATGATAGTCCATATTTTGCTTAATAAAATTTACATGTTATTTTTGTAAATAGCAAATGGCTGGAATTTATTTATGAGAAAAACTATAAAAATTTACAGAAACCATTAATTTATTAATCGATTCGATAAAGGGTTAGTTCATATGTATTCGGGGGTGCAAATTTCACATAAATGATCAAAATAAAGTTTTACATTTGATTTAAAGAGATGGAATTATAATAAACTACTGCGCGGGTACACCGTAGGTAATATTTCCACTTTCCAAGATGGACATGGATTTAGCTATAGAAGGCATTCTTTGTCATTTTAAATTTTCTATTGGATTAATCGAAAATCGAAAATTGATACGGGCGCGAGACTGTTGATAAACGAATTTTTGTAGCCATTTTGAAATGGTGGCAAAATAAAATGTTTTAAATATAATTTATTAAAATTACAATCTCGCGTTACCAAGTAATAAATAAACTGGTTGTTTAAACCTATCTGTCATTGTGAATATATTTTGAAGTTACACATCGTGTAAAAACAATAATAACTATTGTTTTATACAGAAATTTCAGATTTGAGTAAACAAATAAAATTTTGTGTGCTAAACTCGCCTATTACTAAAATGTGGAAATTACTGCAGTATATCAACCATTTGAGATATCTGTATACAATAAAGGCTTTCATTTTATAATGAGTGAATAGATAAATAAATAAGTAATTTACGTAAGTGTAAATTTAAAGAAACATCTTATGGCCAATTACTTCTTTAAGTGTATGTTAAAAGTCAATGCAAAATAAGACAGTCATTAATAATATTGGGTGATTACAGTGTCATTAATCGCGCCTCAATTATTAAAATAAGTGTTTGATTGATAAATAAAAAATCAATCCGAAAGATTTATAAGTAACGGAACGCCATTTGCAATTACTATTTGGAGTACTGTACCTGTACACCCTGTCTACTATGGAATTTTTAGACTCCGCGGAATATTCTAGAGAAATACCATATACAATGTCCCATACCTATCCTCAACTGTTTATAAATAGAATATTAATAATACCTCAGTAGTTGCTAGCTGATATGCTTGTCAATCAATGTCAAAATTAAGTATGCTGATATTAACTGAACACCAAGAGATGGATAGATATTGCTGATGAAGCGACGCAATATTTTAACGAAATGCATTCAGATTGTCCCTCCAGTTTCACAAAACCTAGTAAGTAGAATCGAGAATAAATTTAGACAATATGGAATTTGAGTAAAAGAGAGTGACCTCGTAAGAGAACGGAGTACGTACTATGGATTAGACGTTTTGCTATCCATAGAATAAAATTCCCATGTAAAACTGTCACAATTGCCACTTTAAATACTTTAAATAAGAGTAATTCAACGGTGTATCGCATACCTCAATGCACAATATCATCCACAAAAGGTTTATTTAGTACAAAAATTAAGCGAAGAATATTTTACGTGACAAGATATACTTTGCGAACAAATACAGGATTTATACGATTTCTTTGAACGAGGCAATCTATTATCTGAATGCTACAACTAACAAACAAAATATTCGGTACAGGGCTAAAAAGAATCCGCAATGGATGATGAGAACACATACAAGCGTCTCCAGAGAGTTAATGTGTGGTGTGATATCTCTGATGAAAGAATTTTGGGTCCATACTTCTTTGATGTTACATTGTTAACTGGGGACAAATATCTTGAATTTCTTCAGTACGATCTTATTCCAGCCGTTATTGTTTTTATCCACATCAAGAAAAAGCAGATCTTCCAAGTAACCAATTCCGTTTTCAATAATTTCATTATACGGCAGCAGCTCGTGCTTATTTTAATCTATGGGGTTCATTGAAGGCAAAGTTTACGTCAATAAACCAAACAGTATCGGTAGCTTAAAATAGAATTCGAGACGATTTACTGTTTATAACACCGGAGTTTACCTGCAATACAAAATAAAAGGATATTTATCGCTTTGGTGGTGAATGGAGTTATTTTAATTTATGGGGTTCATTGAAAGCCAAAGTTTACGTCAACAAACCCAATAGTATCGACAGTTTAAAATAGAATTCGAGACGATTTACTGCTTATAACACCGGAGGTTACCTGCAATATAAAGGAAAAGTTTATTTATCGCTTTGGTGGTGAATGGAGTTAGTTGATTTTAAACATTTAATTCAGTTTTTTATTGCTAAATTCAGTTAAGTGAAATTTTATTAAAAGTAAAGGTAAGAAAATGCAATCCATAAAAATTTTAAATAATTCTAAACAGTTGAGGATAGGTATAAGACATTGTTCATGAAATATATCTAGAATTTACTGTAGAATTCAAAAATGTTATAAATACCATAAATTCAGGGAAGCAATGGGAAATGTGCACATAGACCGAACTTAATTCATAAAAAAATTAGAACAAATGAATTACACAGTAAGAAAACTATTTTTGATGTGGAATTAGTTTTGTCATTTCATGAATAAAACACGAGTTTAATCAAGTGATTACTTGTTTATTTAAGTGTAACTTCACAACATATTTAGTCATTTTTTTTGGACATAAGAAGTGTTTGGCACATGATTATATGTATTAGTTATTCTCTTTTTGATAATTGGCCCGGCCACGCCGGCAACACATTTTGCTCTGTAGACATGAAAACTTTTTCTGATGTATGCCACCCAGCGTATCAATGAGCTAGTGAGTCACCGGAGACAGCAGGTGTGTAAGATTCTGAAAACAGTGTGTCGCGACGTGTGGATATTAACGGTAATTGCGAGGGCGTGCACATCTTACGTACCGATGAAAGTGGTGTACCTATTGTCTGTTAGTATGTGAGATTATTTTAATTTACTGGGTATGTTTAGCGTTACATTGCACATATAAGGTATTACTGACATTATATGAACGTGTGTTTGTACGGGACAATTTTTTAAAAACGCTTAAAGTGGACCTCATATTGTGTAAAAAATTGTTTTTCGTGAAAATTTTCCAACAATTGAAATCGTATTTAAGCATATTTAAAATAAACAGTGACAGTTGTATTAAGAGAGAGTGTTACAAAAAGAATCCGCACCATAGTAAAGGAAACTTTTAAAATGATCCTTTATGACTATGTCAAAGTTTTTGATATTGTGAATTAAAATCAAGGCTGAATTAAATTTTGTGTTAGCGCTGATGTAAATATGTGTGTATGTCAACGGCATATAACAAATTTAGTTTATAGACGATTAAGAATTTGCCCACGAAGTAAATTAAAGCATTAGGCTGTTTCAAACATTAAAAAAGGTATTACTAAAAAGCGCCTAATTGATAGAAGAATTGAAGGATGGACGTAAGTACATGGAACATTTAGATTAGTGTCGGTCGAACTGAGGTCTAGTGGCCGAGTGAGTGCCAGTGTGTAATTAAAGGAGTTCAACAGCGCTAAACTACTATACTTCGTTTTATCGGTGTAGGAGCTTATTGACTAAGGCCAATTTGTATATTGTAGTGTAGTGAACGTCTGATCATCCAAAAAAGGGACCATTGTTAGTATTCTAATTTTAATGAGGCTATAACGACAGTTACGCCTATCACTATCTTTCTCTCTGATTACATATTTTACATAAGGTACACATAATAAAGTTGTAAATTTGAAAATAAATAGTGATTTGTGATAATTATTACGTTGATTATGAGTATCGTAGGTAAAATATGTAATTACCTTATCTACTAAATTACCTTCAAAGTATATTTAGTAATATTTCAGCATACCTCCAAGAGCGAACTTACCGATTTGGTTTGGAACAAAAGCACATCGAAAGGTTTTGAAGTAAACACTTTAGCAGAACCTTATTATTGTTCGTCACTGGATTTCTTACTCGCTTGCTCACTCCCTCTCTCGATCGTTCGCGCTTTTGATGAATTTAAAGTGCGATGAATTTTCTCAGTACATTCTTTATTGTAAGGTAAAGCTTGTAATTGTTAACTTGCCAGATCTTCAGATAAACAACGAAGATATGGACAAACAGTTTCTGTGTTTCGCAAAACTAAAAAAAAATCCAAAAAATTTTATCTGTGATATTTATGCACCAATTTTGTTGAGGTGGCTACGAAATAAATTAATTCCATGACCAACGGTTGACTGTGCGCCCATGGGTATTAGTTAAAATTTTGCTTAAATGTTGCCCAAAATCTATATTTAGGCACCAAGCTCGTTGGAGTCGCGTCAAAATTGATTTCCTCGATGGCCAAGAGCCAAATTTCGTGGCTCATGATTGTTGGTCAGCATTTGGACAGGATGTTGCCTAAAATCTATATTGCTGCACCACTTTTGTTACAGCCGCTGCAAGATTGGTTTCCTGACGGTCAAAAGCCTATTCTGCAGCCCAAGGGTGTTGATCAGCATTTGGGCCGAATGTAGCCTAAAATGTATATTTACACCCCAATTTCATTGGAGTCATTGCAAAATGGATTCGTTCAATGACCAAGAGCTAAATTTTATACCCCATAGGTTTTTGTCAAAATTTGGCCCAAATGTTGCCCATACGTATAAACAATGTCGTTGGAGTCCAAACAAAACTGATTTCTTCGATGGTCGAAAGCACATTCTTTAACTCATCAGTATCGCTAGCGTTTCGGCCGACTGTTACCTAAAATCTACATTTGCATACGGATTTTGTTGGGGTTACAGAAAAATTGATTTTCTCGTCGGCAAGGAGCCAAATTCTGTGATCAATCTATGTTGGTCAGCGTTTATGCCGAATTTTGTCCAAAATGTATGTTTATAAACCCAGTTTGTTGAGGTCGCGATTATCTCAATGGCCAAGAGTTGAATTTTTCGCCCGATGGGTGTTTGTCAAATTTTGGGCTAAATATTGCTTAAAATTGTGGTTGCGAAAAATAGTTTGCCTTAATGTCCAACAGTCAACTATAAGTACTATTAGTGTGCGACCATAGCGTTCGCTTTATATACAATATGTCGTTTATAGCACCAATTCTGCTACGGCTTAGGGCTTTTGAGTTTCCTACTGATTAGCTGAATTTATGTCGTTTTATTATACCCCAACCCGAAAATTGAATTTTACATCTGCACCTCTTTTCTACTGAACTACAGTCGAATAAACTAAGCGCATAAAGGTGTGGGGACGATACTGTTCCTGTTACCCAGATCATAACTTGTTTTTCCACTATACAGGTGTAGGAATTTTGGGATCATTACAACGGTAAGAACACACTAAATGTCGGCGAACGCTTAATTGTTTGTGAAATATTGCAACTTTATTGCTGTCATTTTTAAGCGAACGCTATCACATAATAAACGTTGGTATTGCTAGTCAATCAAGTTCTCCCATAAAAATCGAGCATACGTGAGAAAATGTTTCTAAACAAGCTCGTCAGTATCTCAGTAATAATACAGGGTTCGAAAAAAGTTGTAGAGTAGAACGAAATAAGAAACCTTAATTAAACAGCCTTTTTGTTTAAAGCTTTGCTTTTGCCTAAAATCCAAAAAGAGAAAAAATTCAAAAAATGTTTCTCATCTATAGAGTATTTATACAATTTTGTTAGGGTAGCAACAAAATGGATTCACTCGATGACCAAGAGCCAAATTACACGGTCCGTTAGTGTTTGTCAGTGTTTGGACCCAATATTGCCCAAATTTTATATTTATACACCAATATTAGTCAATATTTAGGCTGAGTTGGGACCAAAATCTATATTTATACACCAATTACGTTCAGCACGCAGCAGTTCATTCGATGACCAAAAGCTAAATTCAGTGATCCATGAGTGTTCGCCAGCATTTGCGCCGAATGTTGCCCAATATCTGTATTTTCGTTTTCTGTAAAACTGTTTTCCCAAAAACTATTTTAAAACACCAATGTAGTTGTGCAAGCCCAAAATTGTTGAACCGAAAGGGACTCAAAAACTATGTTGATACATCAATTATGTTATGAACGCGGTTAATAGAACTTCCTCGATGACCAAAAGCCAGATTATGCGCCCCGTTAGTTTTTGTCAGTGTTTAAACCGAATATTGTCCAAATCTTATATTTATTCACCAATTTTGTCATGATGTCGGCAAAATAGATCGCCTCTATGACCAGGAGCTACAGTTTGTGATGCATCCGTGTCGATCAACATTTAGCATCTGTTTCCACACCAATTTCGTTTTAGACGCAAATTGATTCCTTCGATAATCAAGAACTGTTGCCCAAAATCTATATCACGGACACGGAAACGGAAACGGAAACGAACACGGACACGGACACGGACACGGACACGGACACGGACACGGACACGGACACGGACACGGACACGGACACAGACACTATTTTGTGGACACGAAGTTCTGAAAGTGTCAGTTAATGATATTCCGAAAGAAAAAATTGTTGGCATTTGGGCCGATTTCTGCCAAAAATCTACACTCGTTGCTTTGGGAATGCAACAAAATACATTTCTTCGGTAATGAAAAGTTACACTCAGTGACCCATTAATGTTGTTCATCATTTGAGTTTGAGTTGAGTTTTGAAAAGTAAAGTATGTTGTGAAAGCGGAAAAATAGAATATTTTGATATTAAAAAGCTAAATTCTGTGATAGGTGTTGGTCAGCATTTGGGCCGAATTTGGCTTAAAATCTATATTTAAAAACCAATTTCGTTGTGCAATGATTTCTTTCGATTATCAGAAACAAAATTCAGTGGATAAGGTTTTGCCAGGGTTCGGGACGAATATTGCCCAATATCGATATTTACACAAATTTCGTTGGACTTGCATCGAAATGATTGCCTCGATGACCAAAAGCTGCACTTTGACTCAGGAGTATTGATCATCATTTGGCTTGAATTTAGCCCAAAAACTATTGTAAAGCACTAAGGCAAAATAGGTTTCCTCGATGGCCAAGATCTAAATTATATTGCGTGTTGATTAGTATTTGGCTCGAATTTTCCTAAAGTCTATATTTATACATCAAGTACGTTTTAAGGATACGCCAAAATGGATGTTCTCGATGATTCAGGGCTAAATTATGCGCCACATGAGTGTTTATAAGCATTGTATCGAATTTTGGTGAAAATCTACATTTGCTGCGGCAAAATAAAACATTGATGCCCAAGCCCCATATTCTGTGAACCTTGAGAGTTGGTTACCGTTTAGAACAAATTTTGCCCAAATTCTATGCTGGTACACTAATTTGGTTAATAACAGAAAAAAATTAATACAGACAATGCCTAAGAGCTGAATTCAACGGTGCATGATTGCACCATTTGGGCGAGTGATGCTTAAAATCTATATGTATGCATCAATTTCCTTAGGTTTACGGGATTAATACTCGATGTGTCGTTTATGACACCAACTACGGCATACGGCATTTTTAGCTTTCCATGTTATTCCATGACTTTATTCCATTTTGGGGTGGGTGGCTGTGTGCGTGCACGGGCGGGCGTGGATGTATGTATCTATGTATGTATACGGTGTGTCAATTTAAAAACTTACAATAGACTATATCTCATGAATACATGATGATATCAAAAAAATCTCTGAACCGTTTCTAGGGTACAAAGGGATAACCAAAATGACATATGAGACAACTGACCCCAATCAACCCCCTACGCCCCACCTACCCCAACTAAAAAAATTTCATAGCCAACCCCTACCTGTAATATATCATTGGAAAGCGTAAAAAATGCTATCCAGTGTTATAAATAAAAATTATACAAGGTATATTATATTATTTCAGTCATTTTTATAAATGAACACAAATCTCTTTTCAGAAATAACACTATAATATTTTATTTCAAAAAAGTACATCAATATTCACTAAAAGGTTTTGTTGAACTACAAATTTGGTAAAAATATTAATTAATGAAGTAAATGTTCAAAGTGGATTCCGTTGTTTTGTAAACAATAATACAGCTTGTTTTCAAATTCTTCACGAACTTTGGTAAATATTGTTCTGGTAATAGCCTGACATGCTTGAGTAATTCTTTCCCGCAACTCCTGAAGTAACACAGGTTGAGTTTTTTAAACAACTGACTGGAGGTAACCCCAAAGAAAAAAATCTGGTGGTGGAAAGTTGGGTGACCTCGGTGGCCATTCAATAGGACCTCTCCTTCCAATCCATTAGTTCGGATAATTAGTATCCAACCAGTGCCTAACTTATCACTTCAAAATAAGGAATTATTGGCATCTTTAGAGCTTTTTAACATTATATCGCAAGTAGAGTGTTTTTGTTTTTAAAATATTTAAATATTTAATTAGGTTAATATTAATACACCCTATATAATTTTATTTAAACCACTGGATAGCATTTTTTACGGGATTTCCAATGATGTATTACAAGTAGAGGTTCGATATTTAAATTTTTTCAGTTAAGGTAGATGGGGCGTAGGGGGTTGATTTGGGTGAGTTGTCTCCTATGTCATTTTGGTTCCCCCTGTCTACCCTAGAAACGGTTTAGAGAATTTTTTGATATCATCATTTATTCATGAGATATAATTTATTGTAGGTTTTTAAATTGACACACTGTATAACTCCAAAACGAAAATACCTATGTACTTAAAATGTTGTATTTAAGCTTGTTTTCGTTTGACTTAGAGCCGATTAGATTTTGGGAGAATTCCAGCGGCGCAAAGGGGCAAAGGGTTATTATGGGCAGTTTTTGGTTTTGGTTCCTAATGTAAAATTTAAGTGTTACTTCCAATTTTTTCATTATCTGAATAACGATTAATTTTACAAGAAAAAGTGTAGACGTATTTTTTAAAGAAGATTTGATTTTACATAAATTTTCTTTGCAAAGTTTTTGAATGTAAAGCGTAATAAATATGATTGAAAATGCAGAAGCTGTATTATCGACATTTTTATAGAAGCGGGCGGCTTTGGAATTTCTTTTTACGTTAACATGTATTTATGTCTATGAATTTCTATCTGACATGAAGTTTTTAACCAACAACGCACAGAAAAAAACCCGAACGCCCCCCCCCCCCCCCCCCCCCCCCCCCCCCCCCCCCCCCCCCCCCCCCCCCCCCCCCCCCCCCCCCCCCCCCCCCCCCCCCCCCCCCCCCCCCCCCCCCCCCCCCCCCCCCCCCCAAAAAAAAAAAAAAAAAAAAAAAAAAAAAAAAAAAAAAAAAAAAAAAAAAAAAAAAAAAAAAAAAAAAAAAAAAAAAAAAAAAAAAAAAAAAAAAAAAAAAAAAAAAAAAAAAAAAAAAAAAAAAAAAAAAAAAAAAAAAAAAAAAAAAAAAAAAAAAAAAAAGAAAACAACAGACACAGAACAACAAGACACAGACACAGACACAGACACAGAACAAACAGACACAGACACAACACAGACACAGAACAGACACAGACAGACACAACACAGACACAGACACAGAAAACAACAAGACACAGACACCAAACAGAACAGACAGACACAGACACAGACACAGACACAGACACAGACACAGACACAGACACAGACACAGACAAGACAGACACACACAACACAACAAACAACACAGACACAGACACAGACAACAGACAAACAGACAAACAGACACAGAACAAACAGACACAGACACAACACAGACCCCCAAAAAACAGACACAAAACACAGACAGACACAGAACAGACACAGACACAGAACAGAACAAACAGACAACACAGACACAGACACAGACACAGACACAGACACAGACACAGACACAGACACAGACAAGGAAAACACAGACACAGACAAACAAACAGACACAGACACAGACACAGACACAGACACAGACACAGACAAGACACAGACAAGACACAGAACAAACAGACACAGACACAGACACAGACACAGACACAGACACAGACACAGACCAGACACAGACACAGACACAGACTCAGACACAGACAAACAGACCAGACACAGACAGACAGACACAGACAACAGACACAGACAAGACCAGACAAGACGAGACGCAGACACAGACACAGACCAGACCAGACACAGAACAGAAGACAAATACACAGACACAGACACAGAACAACAAGACACAGACACAGACACAGAAAGACAGCAAACACAGACACAGACACAGACACAGACACAGACAGACAGAAACACACACACACAGACACAGACACAGAACAGAACAGAACAGACACAGACACAGACACAGACAACACAGACACAGACACAGACACAGACACAGAACAAACAGACACAGACACAGACAGACACAGAACAGACACAGACACAGACAAAAGACACAGACACAGACACAGACACAGACACAGACACAGACACAGACACAGACACAGACAAGACACAGACACAGACACAGACACAGACACAGACACAGACAAGACACAGAACAGACAGACAGACACAGAACAGACACAACACAGACACAGAACAGACACAGACCAGACACAACACAGACACAGACCCAGACACAGACACAAAGACACAGACACAGACACAGACAAGACAAGACAGACACAGACAAGACACAGACACAGAAAGATACAAACACAGGACACACAGACACAGACCAGACACAGACACAGACACAGACACAGACACAGACACAGAAACAGACACAGACACAGAACAGACCAGACCAGACGCAGACGCAGACGCAACGCAGAAGACCAGACGCAGAGGACGCAGACGCAACCAACACAGGCACAGCACAGACACAGAAACATAACAGACACAGACACAGACACAACCAGACGCAGACGCAGACGCAGACGCAGACCAGACCAGACGCAGACGCAGACGCAGACGCAGACGCAGACGCAGACCAGACGCAACGCAGACGCAGACGCAGACGCAGACGCAGACGCAGACGCATCGCAACGCAACGCAGACGCAGACGCAGACGCAGACGCAGACGCAGACGCAGACGCAGACCAGACGCAGACGCAGACGCAGACACAGAACAGACACAGACACGGACACGGACACGGACACGGACACGGACACGGACACAGACACAGACAGAGACACAGACACAGTCGGTTTAAGAGAAATGAGTTCAGTCGACCTTAATGTATACAGGTAGTTATGTTATTCTCAAAAACTGTTCAATTGCGTTTTGAGAAAATGAAAAGTGCTTTTGTGGTGTACTCAAGAAGAAAGTGTACGATTTTGTGGACACGAAGTTCTAAAATTGCCATTTACTGATATTCCGAAAGAAAGAAAAGTTGTTAGCATTTGGAATTCTGCCAAAATCTACACTGGTTCCTTTAATGCAACAAAATACATTGATTTGGTAATGAAGTGTTGCACTCAGTGACCCATTAGTGTTGTTTATCATTTAGGTTGAGTTTGAAAAGTAAATTATGTTGTGAAAGCTGAAAATGGAATATTTCGGTATTAAAAGCTAAATTCTGTGATTCATGGGTGTTGGTCAGCATTTGGGCCAATTTGGCCTAAAATCTATTTAAAACCAATTACGTTGTGTAATGAATTTTTCGATTATCAGAAACAAAATTCAGTGCATACGTTTTTCAGGGTTTGGGACGAATGTTGCCCAATATCGATATTTAGACAATTTCTTGGGATGCACAATGATTGCAAAGCTGCACTTTGACTCATGTTGATCATCATTTGTTGAATTTAGCCCAAAAGCTATTGGCAAAATAGGTTTTCGGCCAAGATCTAAATTATGTTACGTGTTGAAGTATTTGCAAAACAACGAATTATTTTTTTTTATTTTGAGTTAGTGTAACTCAGGAACATCATTAGTAAGTCAGAATGGATGAAATAGTAATGACTTTAAAGTACGTTAGAGCCACTAATTCACTTACAAGCAACTGAAATACTTTACAAACACGCTTTCCCAAGTTTAAGCATCATCAAACACGTCTTCAACTTGATTGTAGCAAATTTGCATAATCTTGTTACCTTTGATATAACATGCTTTTTATCAATCTTTGCTTTTACAGATGATAAATTTTGCGACGTCTCATATTGAATTCCATTTACTTTATTATATTTATTTTAATTTTAATTTTTAATTTTAATTCAAATAATAATGATTGAGGTATAAAAAGGAACTTATACAAAAATTTGCAGGCACGTATGTATGAAGAATAAAATTGCACAATTAACAATTCACATCTTCAGAGTTTAAAAAAATGTCTATAGCTCAGCTGCTCACAGATACAGCCACTAGGTGGTCGAATGTCTAGATGCGTGGCCAGCGTGACTAAAAGAAATAAAAAAATAAAAAAAAGGGCGCCACGTGTTCTGTAATGTATAGCCCTAAAATCACAGAAAGAGTGACAATTCAAAATGAGAAATTTACTATTATTGAAGAAAACAGCTGTAAACATAATTAAAAATAAGTTAAAAAAAAATTATCGATGTTTCTTATTCTCAATACTTTCTTGTATATATCCTTATTTCTATGCTATTAAAGTCTAATGTTAAATAAACCATCGAAGTATAAATATTTCAACTTTCATGATTATTATGATTCATGTTAGGATAGTGATCTTTTGAATATGGATTAGTGTATCTGTTACATCCTCGTCGTCTACATTGGCGACATTTGTGCACATAATAACAGTGTTAGCTTGCTAGATAATTATAGTAGTGAGTAATAATTTTAAAAAACAAAACTATCGGTAAACGTCCAATGTGAGTTGCCTAGTTTGAAAGTAAAGTTGAGTGTCAAAAATGACAGGGTAAGTACCACGAATATCTCTGACATACGTTCTATTTACTGAGTAAAACTATGCAAGGTTGTTATTAAATAATAAATTTCAATAATAGTGAAGTAATTTTCAAGTTATTTATAAAAATCAAGTCACAGATTGATTAGAATGTTTTGTGCACATATGTGAACCATGCGACTGTTACGGGAAAAACGGAAGTAGACTCATATATATATATATATATATATATATATATATATATATATATATATATATATATATATAAAAGGCAGAGGGTCGAAAGTGGTTAGGTGTGGGTGTGATATTAATTTTCATATAGGATAATTCGTAAAGCATAAGTCACAATAAGGGCTTGTTTATAACCGAAAATATCGGAATCTAATAACATAAATGTCAGTATTCTACAGTAAAGTTCAAAACAAGCAAAACGTTTGATTACTTTACATCGCATAAACCAGGTGAATCCGTGAAATAGAAGTCTCAGTGTGGGGCTTTCTGTAAAGCTTCAAAATATTTGCACGTAATTAAAATAAAATGATTGGTCATGAATCTTATTTACTCTAATTTTACTTTAATTAAATCATTATTAGTAAAATTCTATACCTTAGAACAATTAACTAGCGAAACAATCCGACAGTACAATCTCTTCTAAATTGTTAACGTTTTCGCTTTCTTCAAAATCATATACAGCAATACTGGAATCGTCGTCACTGCTCGTCGTGTAACTCAACATTTACTATTAAAATAATTAGCAACAAGAACGTAATCGAAGCTATTTTATCTTCTACGTATATATATATATATATATATATATATATATATATATATATATATATATATATATATATATATATATATATATATATATATATATATATATACACCGGGTGTCCAAAGCATCACGCGACGGAAGATTGTGGCTTCGCTGTTGATTTTTAGTTAAAATCATTTATACAAAAATTATATGATTCCAATACGTGCACAACTTAAAAATATTTTAGCACCAACAGGGTGATTCGTAAAAGTAGGGGTGCATCAACTTTTTTATTTTAAATGGAACACCCTATATATCATTACATTTTTGGATAGCCTAATGAATAAGATTTTAAACGATGTATAGATTTGTACATAAAAAATGCAACGTTGCCAAGTTACTTAACAAAAATATATTTTTTACTGAATGTAAGGTGAGCAATAAAAATTGCTTTTTGATTTATTATCTAAGTTGAGACAAATTCACTCAGGGATATAATTAAGCTAGGTATAGGCTTTGAAAAAATGTAAACGTTTTATTGATATATTGAATATGGGAGAGAAGGCTCCGTGTGAAAAATTAGCATGTTCAACGTTCATTAATTCTCTTATACCCAATGGAACATCCTGTATATTGTGATATGGGCGAATTATGAATAAGTTTCAAACAAGCCTCGTCTTTTCTCAGTGCACATATTCAATCGTTGTCTGTGGGAACGTTGTAAATTATGCAACATTTGTTGCATTACATTACGAAACGATGCTCTATAAACTTCATTTTTAATGTAGCACCATAGAAAATAGTCCATGAAAGTCAGATCGGATGATCTAGATGGCCACCTGATAGTCCCATAATGACCTATCCAACGATCAGAAAATGGCTGATTTAAAAACTCCGTCACATCACGAGCCGAATGTGCAGGAGCGCCATCTTGTTGGAACCATACTTCCTCATTAGCGAATGGGATGTTCTCTTCAATCCATGGTAGCACGTTGGTTCGCAATAAATTTAAATAATTTACTGAATTTAAATTGTTTTCCAAAAAATAGGGTCCTAATAATATGTTGCCAATAATACCAGCCCAAACATTGAGACTCCATCGATGCTGATTGTTTTTGCATCTAATTATATGTGGATCTTCCGTGGCGTAATAATGACAATTATGTCTATTTACAAAATAATCGTTATGAAAAGTAGATTCGTCTGTTATCATAACTGTATTAAAATAATTATGTGGGTGCAATCCCCAACTACAGTAATTTAATCTATTTTCAAAATCATGTTCATCCAATGCCTGGTGGAGTTGGATCTTGTATGGATGGTATTTATATTCCTTAATTATATTGTGTATTGTTTATTTCTGTAAATCATGTTCCACTGCAATTTTTTTAATACTTATCTGAGAGTTTTCTTATACAGCTTGAAGTACCACTAGCTGAATTTGCTCGTTGTTTACAGGTTTTGGACAATTGTTCTTTTTATATCCAATCGATCCTGTTTCCTCAAATCCACTTTTTAAATTTCCAAGAACTCGTTAATCTGGACAACGGGCATCGGGAAATGTTTGTTTATAAATTCTAGAAGCAAATAAACAATTACATTGGGCTTCTATTATGTAAATCATTTGAATTAATTCGTTCTTCGTATATTTATTTCATTTTAAAATTTAGAGTTTCTTAATTCAAGTTTTCTTCTAAATACAAGCGTAGTGAAAAAGTAGTTTGGAAAGAAATCAAGTTAAACTACACCTAATTGACAGATTAAATTTTGTTTTATTGGTTTTAAGTCATGGCACTCTATTAAATCGTTACGTTATAAAATAATTATGGAAAAATTAAAAAAATGGATATATTTTAAAAACAATTAATTTCAGCGGTATCAAAGTGTTCAGATAAAAGTAGGCCTTTAAGAGTATTATTCGCCCATATCAAAATATACAGGATGCTCCATTTGAAATAAGAGAATTGATGTACGTTGAACGTGCTCAAGTTTTACACGCAGCCTTCTCTCCCCTATTCAATATATCAATAAAACGTTTACATCTTTTCAAAGCCTATACCTACCTTAATTATATCCCTCAACTAATTTGTCTGAACTTAGATAATAAACCAAGAATTAATTTTTATTGCTAACCTTATATTCAGGAAAAAAATATATTTTTGTTAAATAACTTGGCAACGTTGCATTTTATATGTACATATGTATACATCGTTGAAAAGCTTAATAATTAGGCTATCCAAAAATGTAATGATATACAGGATGTTCCATTTAAAATAAAAAAGTTGATAACCCCCCTACTTTTACGAATCACCCTGTAGGTGCTAAAATATTTTTAAGTTGTGCACGTATTGGAACCATATAACTTTTGTATAAATGATTTTAATGAAAAATCAACAGTGAAGGTGTTCGGAAAAATGTGGAAAATCTCTCGGATTCAGATAGAAGACGAAAAAATAACATGACGAGTTCCTATAAATTTTTTTCCTCCAGACCCGCCCTACGGAGAGGTGAGCCCCTATAGAACGCCGTCGGAAATAAGTTTTTCTTGAATAACTTTTAAAATACTTGATATAATTTAATAAAAATTCAGTATGATGACCACTAGTAACGGCCTCTTAAAATAGTATTCTTGAAACATATTTAGCTTGTTCAGTTTACCAGGGATCGACTAAGTTGTAGACCTTAACGCCTAAATTTTTAACACCCTGTATGATAAAGATCTAAAAAAAATATTTTTGGGTAGCTTGAACCTTTATCTAAAAAAAGGTATACTTGTTTAATATCGATAAAATGAACTATTTCCATAATTAAAAAATTATTTAAAAAAATTAAGCCAGTGTTTTTTCGAATTTTTACGACAAAACACTCTTTTAATAATAAATTAGGAAAACCAAATTAAACATATTAATTATTAAAAAAAAAAAAAACTTAAGTGAGTTTATTGACCCACGAGGTATAATTTTATTTCTGGTTTGTTTTATTTATCTTCACTCGAAAAAACATATGTCAAACATTCCTATGATACGAAATAAATAAATAACCTGCATTTTAGAGCTTGACATTTGCCACATCGCTGATACATTGATCGATATTAATTTACTTTAAACTTACTGATTTTTGGATTTCCTGGTGATTTGAATTGTAAACTTATTCGAAATACGGAATTCACTTTCATTGAATATGCAGATATGTATCTCATGTATGGTGTTGTCTCTTGCAATGCTTTGGAAGCAAGAAGATTGTATCACGAGAGATTTCCTAATCGTACTATTCCAAATCAGAAGACATTTCAACGAGTTGATCAACGTCTAAGAGAGAATGGTGAGTTACTAAGGTAATAATATTGACTTTCTTTATAACTTTAGGAATGTTTAAGAAAAAAAGTACTGATGCTGGTCCGACAAGAACAGTGCGTACGGTGGAATTGGAGGAAAATATTTTGAATGCTGTAAATGGTACTCCTTCAACGAGCATTCGCAAATTAGCCGTACAATTTAGTAAGCCAAAAACAATCATTCATGAAGTTCTTCAAGAACAACTGTAATACCCATATCATTTGCAAAAAGTGCATAAATTGATTCCCGAAGATTTTCCTCGTAGAATGCAGTTCGCAAACTGGCTATTGGATCAGCAACGAAATAATCAAAACTTCATTAGCACTATTTTACAGATAAAACAGCTTTTACCAAAAATTGTTCACGAATTTACACAACGCACACGCATGGGCTGATGAAAATCCTCATGCAGCTATTGTTTCGCATCATCAACATCAGTTTCAATCAATTAATATCTGGGCAGGAGTCTTTGGCAATTTTTTGATTGGACCATTTGTATTTCCGGCGCGATTGAATGGACAACTTTATTTGGAGTTCCTCCAGAACGCTTTGCAAGATTTAATAGAGAAACCCTCCGAAACACGTACTTTATGCACGATGGTGCACCACCTCATTTTAGCGTTGATGTGCGGGAACACTTAAATAACGTCTATCCAAACCGTTGGATAAGTAGAGTTGGACCTATCGCCTGGCCCCTAGATCTTTCGACCTAACGCCTTTGGATTTTTACCTGTGGGAACACCTCAAAACCTTGGTGTATTCCAGTCCGGTTGATACTAGGGAGGAGCTTCTACAGAGAATCACGTTTCATTGTAATGTGCTAAGGAATAATGTGGGGTTATTGTTAGACTTCACGGAGCCCATGTTGAACGCACTTGTGAAGTTTTTAATTAAATGAAAATGAAATATAAATTTGTTTATTATTTTTTTTTTCGAAAATAGTTAATTTTATCGATATTAAAAAAGTATACCTTTTGTTTAGAGAAAGGTTCAAACTACCCAAAAATATTTTTTTAGATCTTTATCATACAGGGTGTTAAAAATTTAGGCGTTAAGGTGTACAACTTAGTCCATCCCTGGTAAACTAAAAAAGCTAAATATGTTTCAAGGATACTGTTTTAAGAGGCCCTTACTAGTGGCCATCATACTGAATTTTTATTAAATTATGTCAAGTACTTTAAAAGTTATTCAAGAAAAACTTATTTCTAGCGGCGTCCTTTAGGGGCTCACATCTCCGTAGGGAGGGTCTGGAGGAAAAAAAATCTAGATTCTACCGATGATTTTATGTCGATTTAACGTAAATTACTTTAATACAAAAAGACTTCCTAAGAGAGCTGGAGCTCTTGGAAGATGGCGCCCTAACATCGGTTTAATTCAGATACCTTCAAAATGTTTTCTCTTTAAATGACAGCGTTCTGTATATTTATTTAGTGGTATATGCCCAATCGACGTTCACGCAATTGTTATTTTGTTTATTTTCCATAGCCATCTTTCATAATTGTGAACAATGTCCAATGCCCCGCCCAAACGAGCCGCTTATGAACTAAAAACGCATATTCACGCCACATGATTGGGCATATTCCACTAAATAAATGTACAGAACGCTGTCATTTAAAGGGAAACCATTTTGAAGATATTTAAATTAAACCGATGTTAGGGCGTTATCTTTCAAGAGCTCCAGCTCTCTTAGGAGGTATTTTTTAATTAAGGTAATTTACGTTAAATCGACATAAAATCAGCTCTAGAATCTGCAGTATATACAGGGTGGTCCTTTTAAAGTGTTACAAAGCGATATTGAGAAAATGGCTGAATGAAAATAAATGAAATATCTAGGGATACAATGAGTCGTTGGCGGACACTTTTTGACAGAGTAAGTAATGTTTTAACCTTTCCACTTTTTAGGGGTGGGGGGTAACTTTTAAATGTTAAATGGAAAGGTGCAGTTTTCTTTCCAGATTCGTAATCTCCAGAAAAAACTACGTTATAATCAATGAATAATTTAATGCCAATGTCAATGTCACTACGCTAAATTTAACAAAATTAAAAATAAAATCAACTAAAGAAAAAACTGATATTAGGTACATTATTTTATTATAATAGGTGTTCAAAGTGACGACCATTTTGTTCTAAACATTTATCAACCCTCTTTCGAAAAGAATTCCGCACTCTGAATAACATATCTGGGGTGATTTCACGAACTGCACGCTTAATCCTTTGTCTCATGTCTTCGGCTGTAGTTGGAGCAGTCACCATGACTTTTTCTTTGACGAAACCTCACAAGAGAAAATCAAGAGGGGTTAAGTCTGGCGATCTTACAGGCCAATTTACTGGTCCCCCACGACCAATCCATCTATTAGGGTGTCATTCAATATAGTACGTGCTTCTCGACAGAAATGTGGTGGTGCGCCGTCTTGCTGGAACCAAATTGCTTCACGTTGTTGCTCTGGAATATTTGGCATCAATCTTTGCAAGTCACTTCGAAGGAAATCGCAGTATCGCTGTCCATTAAGATTACCATCGAAAAAATGAGGTCCAATAACAACATCGCCAAATATCCCACACCAGGTATTTATCGACCAAGGGTGTTGATTAGCGACTGTTCGCATCCAGTGTGGATTTTCTTGAGCCCAATAATCTATGTATTATAATAAAATAATGTACCTAATATCAATTTTTTCTTTAGTTGATTTTACTTTCAATTTTGTTAAATTTAGCGTAGTAACATTGACATTGGCATTAAATTATTCATTGATTATAACGTAGTTTTTTTCTGGAGATTACGAATCTGGAAAGAAAACTGCACCTTTCCATTTAACATTTAAAAGTTACCCACTAAAAGTGGAAAGGGTTAAAACATTACTTACTATGTCAAAAGTGTCCAACGACCCATTGTATCCTAGATATTTCATTTATTTTCATTCAGCCATTTTCTCAATATCGCGTAACACTTTAAAAGGACCGCCCTATATATATATATATATATATATATATATATATATATATATATATATTGTGATGATTAATTTGATTAATGATAATTTTGTATTATTGTAATTTGTAATGTAGAAATTAAGATCAAATCCATTAGAAGATTGTTATGTTTTTTTTATTAAAACTTCAGCGCGATGTGCCCTCACAACTTTATTATAACAAATGCTGTTATTTTTATTTATATAAATTGCCTCGGCTAGCATTCTCTGGGGATAGGAATCAATATAGCTCATCGCTAAAATCATATAATCATAAGTAGAGCTCTTAACCAAAATAAATTCAGTTGTGAATTTTACAATTATGGAATTATAGTCTATTCTACTATTTATTGAAACACCATGTACCAATTCAATTATATCGCGTTGTGCGCATGCGAATCTTAATTTGTATTTATATGTTCATGACTAAACCACATTAAGAATAATATATTCTTGGTAAGTATCCTTTCCTTTTTATAACAATAATAACTCAACATAAATTCAATACATGATTTTGTTATTTCCAGGCCAGCATGCAATTTACTAATATCCTTTACACGAATGCACATAAATAATACACAATGATAAACAACATAACCTCAATTAAGTACAAAGAATTCATAGACTCACGTTTACTTTTCCCTTGTCTTTAGCTGCACCATAATATAATGATGATGAACCAATGTCCATATCAGCTGTCTTTTGAATTCCTACATTAATTTTCCATTGCCGGAAATCTATCAGCATAATAATTTCTAATATCTATATCAAAAATTAATTCCAATTCCAATATACGTTTACTCTAACTCGGACCTGTCTAATTTCAATATATGCTCCAAGGAAAGAAGATCAACAACACTAGCGATTGTGTTAATTATACTGCTTAAATAAATTAGTCCCATGGTAGTAGTTCTCAAGCCATAGGTATGTGGCTTAAATATTTTCGTTAAACACTTTATTTTAAGCACTTTTATTTTAATTATAATTTTGATAAATGTAATAATTTATGTTTTAGGTTGCTTTTTCAAATTTTTATTTTCTTACAGCATTTCATACTTTTTATTTTCATTCAATAGCAAAGCACATATAATTTGCATAAAATGATTTTAATTTAAAACAAAAATACATTATGAACACTAGTATAACGACCACTCGTTATCCAAAAACATATTACCGGAACATAAATTACGATAACCAAATTTATTTACAAAATATTTGGATTTCAATTGTTTGTTACTATGAAATTTTAGAGGTTATACGATTTAAAATTTTTATACTTACACACTGAGTAAACATGTTCTTACTTTAAGAAATAACAGGAAAAGATCAAGATTTCTTTTTTCACTTGCTTATATAGCTGTGAAAATTTCTACATTACCTAAGTAATTTTGTCAATACAAACATAATGTTACAATTCTATTGGGTAAGCATTTTTCTAAAATTTGCAAAATCATTTTTGGATTCTACACAATTTTTCCTTTCTTTAGATACCACTTTTGCTATACCTTGTTTCAATATTTACAATTTAACTATTTCACAAAATTTTTATGTTCAAATCTCTTTGTAAGTAACTTAATCTAATTTTCACAGGAAAAGTAAGACCAGAAATGGATTCTGTGGGTCAAACTACATAAGAATAACACAGTCTCAAACACTTTTATGGTTTATTAAGGAAAATTCCATCTCAATTGGGATTTCCTAACCTGGTTTTTCTCAACTTTATCTTTAAATTACATATACGAGTGTTAATTTAAATTGGAACATTTTCCAAACACTTCATTATGTAAGTTTTTAACATGTTTCTTTAGATTCACTTTTCAAATATATAAGCTCTATGAATCCTCTCAATTCTGTTCATGTATCATACACATTACCACATATTTTAACTTTTTACGTTGTTTTAAACAATTTTACTTTTATATTTGTTTTAGAATAGAAGTATAATATACTGCTACACTGGAATATACTTATACAAATGGATTTACGCGTGTTGTGTAGAAGAAAACTACATATAATTCAACTTCGAAGATGCTCGGTAAGTAATATGATGACAATTCTGTGTTCAGCTATGTTCATACCTTTATATTTTTGAAAATGAATTTAATTAGCTAATAACATGCCATATAATCACTCCTGTCCATAGTTTTAGATATATTTTAACTTAAGCACTCAAATGAACACTATTCCTCATCAATGAAAGCGAAAATCTTACTACAAACCGACGAACAACAACACAAAAATTTCCCCGGGATGGATGAATTTCTCCCATAATCCACACAAATTGAACGAGCTGATTCCCTCACGATAGCTTCACATAATACGGGTAGAGCAGAAGTAAGCTCTATGCGCCCGATATCTACATCATTCGACCAACAACGTCCGACCTGTTCTCCTTACAGCCTAACTTTAAGTAACTAATCGAAACAAAAATTCCCTTACCGCACCTTAATCACCTCAACTTTTAACCGCCACTAAAAATCTTCAGTACTACACTGCATAATGGACATTTTCCAAGAAAAAAACGGACCTGATACCTAGAATCGAGATGCAAACCTCCTATTTTTCAATAAAAAAGAACCCTATTTCTCAAATACGCTTTCTATACGCTCCCCATTAACGAATTTTATTCAAAATGAACTAGTCAACTACAAGATACTAAGAATTATTCAACGCGTGGCAGACTTGCGATATAAGCACAATAAGAAAAATAAATTCCAACGGCGAGAACTCGTATATTATATCTCATAAAACTCAACCATAATGAAATTTAATTTCTTTTCGCAAAATTGCGATATCATACTTTACAATAAAAACCACGGTAATATAACATTAATTTAGAATCCTACATATGATATTCAAATAACTGTATACAAAAGTTGACTATGATCCTTCACTGTACATGAAAATTACAATAAATCGTAACTATGGAAGTACATACAGTTTAAGTTTGAATCGATTGTGAGTTGCCTCCTCGATAGCTCAGTTGGAAGAGCCCCACTCTAGCTAAGTGTAGGTCGTGGGTTCAAGTCCCACTCGAGTTAATAAACATTAATTAAATTAATAAACCGACTTTTTTTTATTTTGATTTTTCTAAATTGGGTAATATTTATTCAGTTTAGAACTCTATGACAGTTGAAAATATTACTCTGAATGTATCCAAATAAAGTTTTATAACTTGGATTTTTCGTGTGTTCAGGGTGTGATTAATAAGTTAGGACGACCCGTATACATAATTATTTTATTAAGCGTTTGGATAAATTTCTTTTCAAGTGCGAATGAACTTAAGTTTTGTATGCTTTTACTTAGTGGGCTACAACCCTATCTTCCAGTATTAGGTTAACATCCCGCCTAAGACTATTTTAGAAAAATTTAAGATTGTGGTGGCGCCTAGAGACAATTTTTCCTGAATTGAGCATTGCTAGTTGTGAATATATTGTAAGTGTGAGGTGTTTGAAACTACTTTTCAATCATTTTACTCCTTATATCGACCCCGCCTATTTCAACTGTACCTGGCTTGGCAACCCACTGCACGACGCCTAGTGCGGTTTGGATGTGTAACGTGTTATGATATTTTTTGACAGGTAGCTAAGGCTATGTATTTGAACAACTTTCTTAACACCTAGTGACTATAAATGTGCTAAAAATCTAATTTAACAAAATTTAACCAAATTATAAGTACAAAGTTTTGAAGAACTTTAATTCGAAAATGGTGCAAGCAAGCATATACAGCCAGTCTCGTAAATTACGAACCCAGTAAGTAACAGTGAGTATTATCTTTCAATCTAACTAAAGGTAATAAACCGCTTTCCAACCCTCTCACTTATCGTGAGATATCCAGAGGATAAGCAATATCCTGATTTAACATCTTTGTTTAATGCCGACACCCGTGAAACGGTCCGTCATCATGTCAGCCTGTTTATTTAACAGCGCTGGATACCGAAATGTCCCGAAGATTTAAAGGTCTTACGCCATCCCCAGGCTAAGAGGAAACTTTACATCTTATCGGTCCTGGACCAGTATCCGATACTGATCGCTTATCGCGATAACCCAGACTTGAAGGAGAAACCCTTCTGCAAGTCTACCGTACCTATAAACCGTTTAATTTATCCTGTACCTGATAATCTTTAGACTAAACGTTCCGGAAGGTTTAAATGCCTTATCATTATTATTATTAAAACCCCAGGTAGCTACTATTGACGCGCAAGGGGCTACTAAGCGACCTCCGCCATAAGCGTGCCCGCACCCAGAATACAATACGAAAGTATTCATTGTTAATTTCAAAGAGTTTAAATACCACCAAATCTGTTTTACTAAAACTTTCGCTAATTATTCTAAAAGTAATTAGAAATATATTAACCCACCGTAATTAATATCCTGTAAATATTATTTAGTTTCTGTAAAATTCACTTTCATGAAAGTTAGAGGTATAAAAGTTGCATTTATACAATTTACACTTGCATTCTTTGTAAAACGCATAAAGCGAAAACAATCCCTTTAAAAGTATTGGTTTTCTGTTTCACCGTAAAAGCAGGTAGAGCGAGTATTACCCTTGTTATCTTATCACCACATGCACCAGCCAACTATCATAAACAAAGATATAATAACTGCATCAAGTTTTGCTACTATCTGCTACTCGACAGGTCCGGCGTTTAATTTTATTTTTAAAATAAACAAAATTTCCCTTTCATCGTAATATAAACTAGGATCAGTTTTTTTTGAGCGTATAAACATCTCGCTAACCGTATTTTCACAGAAAACGTGTAGGGAGAAGTTGTCTGACGATCTCTGCTCCAATCGCTATAAAAAGGCGCCCACACTGAGAATCTTGGACCAACGTTCGACAGCCTGAGGGAGGCTAGAATTCTCGCTTCCTGATCTTTGTGTTTATTTTACCTGGAGTACTGTGTTAATTTGACACTTGTCGTATTTACGTTAGCTGTAGTAATATTATGTGTAAATATTTATACGTGTATAACCCTTACAAGTATATTGCTCTGAGTGGACTACCCTGGTAATAGTGATCAACGAACAACTCATTTCTTAAGGAATTTAAAACCGGTTGAGCTAGACTGAGGCAAATTAAAGCAAACTGCTCTAATTAATGTAAGCGAAAGCAGCTTACAATGCTAACTTAAAAAATTAAAAGACATGCAATAATTTTAATTGTGATTTCTTTATTTTCTTTCATACATTCATAACGAAAACAGGCAATATTGTAAAACAATAATTCATGTCCGAATGACGTTTAAAACTTCATGTCAGATAGAGATTAATAGACATAAATACATGTTAACTTCCAAAGCCGCCCGCTTCTATAAGATATCAATAATACAGTTTAACCATTTTCGTACATATTTAATTAATGTTTAGACGTACCTTACGTTATATTAAGAAATGTAAAATAAAATTTTCTTCAAAAAATATGTCTACACATATTCTTATGAAATTAATCGTTATTCATGCTGAATGAAAATCTCCCCTTGGTTGACATGGCGCTGCAGTCGCCGGAAGCAATCCTTAAGTATATCTAATGTTTTGACGTAACTTTCTGAATTAATGGTACCGCCTTTTGGCATTACATCAACGAGAATTACGCCCTCACAATCCCAAAACTCTGTGATCATGGCTTTTCCGGCTGAAGGAACTCTTTTGAATTTTTTTTCTGTAAAGAGTGAACATGACGCCATTCCATCGATTGTGTTTTTCTTTCACCCTTTGTGCCCAGCGACCAACGGTACTCCTATCGACTGCAGATGTTCCGTAGACTTTGCACAAACGTTTATGAATATTCCCCACGGTTTCGTTCTCTGCCACGAAAAATTCAATCACAGCACGTTGTTAATTACTGACGCCATTTTAAAAAATTTCTACACTTACGCTATCTGTCGGAAGAAAATGAAACTTTGCATACACGCGCGGCAAACTTCAAGTAAGTCGCACCTAAATTCGCACAATTCTCAGGAATGTTTTTCACTGAAAAATAACTTATGGGCATTATTTATTGGGCAAACTCGTACATATGTAGGTATAGAAGGTTACGCAATCGACTTTTTCTCACTATCCCTAAATCGCCTTATCTCACTTTACAACTTTTGTCCAAGTTTCTCCAAGATCGGCATAATGTTTTTTAAAGGAAATTTAATTTTACATAACTTTCTTAATATAACACAAGGTAAGTCTAAAGATTAATTAGATAGGAATGAAAATGGTTAAACTGTATTATTGATATTTTATGGAAGCGGGTGGCTTTGGAATTTTTTTTAAGTTAACATGTATTAATGCCATACCTATAAATCTCTTATCTATATTTTTTTTGTAGACATTTTTGAGGAGCCGCAAACTTTTGCAAAATCTCTTGCAGACGACTTCTTTAGCTAGGCGTAAATTCCTTGAAAAATGTTTCACATTTTCACAAAAGGAACACTTAGGTCTATCTGGTAATGGGCACAATACTTCAGCTTCAGTTGTTTCAGGTTCTTGTGACTTGGTGTTCGTAGAACCAACAATATTATTAATTTGAACATAGCATTCGGCATGAGATTGCTCAAGACGAATCCAGCCTCTTCAAGCTTTCAAGTAGTATATTCCCACAACCGTTGACGAATGTGAGACATGTTCAGACCACTCAGAAAAGCATCTCGTTTTCTTCAACATTAATATCCTTGAACTTGCAGTGTTTGCTGAACAAATGAAGCGCTTCCGACTGATAATCTGGTACCTTGAACATGTTTCGTTTTTCTCTTTAACACAAACTCCTCCTAAAGTGTCCATAGCTTGTTCGTAAATAGAACATTCCGCAATGTATTTAAATGTAGAGTGATAAACATAACTAGTTAGTAGCTTTAGCGTCTGCACTTCATTCATTGCAGTCATTATGTTTTCTAAGAATATTTCGAAAGTAGTTGGCCAGTGTATCCATTCCGGGGTTGAGCCTTTTTTTACTAATAGTATTCCTGAACTGGCTAAGATTTGTCTAACGTGCTAAAGCACTCAGGAGCACTGGGAGGGGTTAGGGTTTAGTGTTACAAGATGGAATTTTGAGTGCGTAATTATGGTGTAAATGGGCAATCCGAGTCTTCCTGGCGAAGGTATTAAGGAGTGTATTTCGGACGTACACTTGCCATTGTAATAGCGATAGAGCAAGGAAAGAACAGAAACTGTGCTTCTGTGCTCAAATGACTGTAGGTCAGAAGTTAGACACAGGCCATTAATAAGCCTTATATCCATTTTTGTATGCAGTTTACCATAACCAGGGCATATTGGAGAGGACTGATCCAGAGGTGGGAATTATATTCCAGATGAAGTCGAATTTGAGCCTTACACAGTGAAAGGAGTTGTTGCGATGATACTAACATCCCTAACATAGAAATAGAGTTTTAAAACATTAGATCGAAGCCATTCATATTAACAACAGGAAACGATCGATTTTTCTTGGCGGACACAAGGCAACACTCGGTTTTGTGGGCGTTGAGCGTTAGTAGATTATTCCTTCTCTATTCAAGGATACGTTCTAAGTCACTGTTGGTCAAGGCTGCCATTTTCACTTTAACTCCCTGACTAGACTTATTGTTGTTAACAGTAGTTTCTTTCGAAAAGAAGCCATTGACGACAACCCGTATACGTCTTTTGTCAAGAAAGCTGTATATCCAATTGATGAGTGTATCGGATAAAGCCTAACGAGGTAAGATTGGCAAACAGGCACTTATGCCTAACCTGGTCAAAAGCTACTACGACTGTTTCACCGACCTTTCTAATGTGTTATTCCAAAGTTGGGTGACATATGAAAGATGATTACCCATTCAACGACTCTGTCTGAACCCTGACTGGTAGTCGTTTAAGAGTTTATTGGACTCGGGGAACGAAGGTAGTTGGTGGTTGATGGCTTTTTCCGTGATTTTCGGTAGGATGAAAGTGATAGCTATTGGTCGATAGTTTCAAGGATCGGTTTTATCGTCCTTTTTAATAGGTTGGACGTTTGCCAACTTACACGATGAGGGAAACTCTCCAGATGATATGGAGGCCGAACATAGTTTAGGCTGTACAGGTACTATCTCGGGGTAGCATTTTTTAAGGACGATAGCTGGAATACTGTCAGGGCCAGTCGCTTTGTTTGACTCAACATTATTGATAATTGATTCTAGCAGCTTGTGGATTGGTTTCATAGCGTTTGGGGCAGATCTGGGCTACGGCATAATTTTACCAGAATCAAGGAGACGAGAATTTGATGCAAAGTAATCGGCAAAGAGGTTGGATTTGTCAGTAGGATCAGCTACTACAGCTCCGTTACGAGACGTCATGGGAGGATAGGGGGATATACTAAAGGTTTTACTGATGTCTTTAGCTAATGACCAAAATTTACGACTACAATATCAAATCGCCCGGATCTTAGCAGTTTATTCATTAGTAATAGCAGTAATGCTGATTAAATTGAAATGATATCAAACCCTTCTCTAAAAGTTTTAATCAGTGTAAAATTTCAATATGACGTTAACAATACATCAAAGCGAGATAACTATAATAATAACACATAATGAATAAATAATAATAACACCAACTATACATAACACACAATAGAGGAATGACGTTTATTTATTGATTCTTTAAAGAGTAGCTCCGAAACTGTCTTCTCAACATTGGAAACAAGTTTCCGTCTATATCACTTGCCCACGCTGCCAAAAAGAAGGAAACTTACTAAAGCATGGAACTTTCACTGAAGACATGGGGTGCAATATGTCACTGAAAATTTATTTTCTACATTCCGAAATTTCTTCCCAGAAAATATTGAAGCAGTAAGTGACGAAGACAGCGAGCGGTTCCATCAGAAACGATAGAAAAACGATATCAGGGAAAGTGTGGTCCAATTATGCTTACAGATTATTGTTGGACTCTTAAAAGAGATGCCGTTAAAATGGAATACACAAAAAAAATATGGCAAGAAAACTGACACTTTCACTTACTAGGTAAGCGCGTATTGTATTGCATTATGTGTAAAGATGAAAAAACTTAGTCACTCGTCACGGGTATACGGGTTACATTTTAGAATTCAGTGTAAAAAATACTACTATAATGTTACCTGGCTTTACCGGCTTATTTGTACAGTTCTTGCTTTTGTAACGCGTTGTTTCAGAAGCGGACTCTGCTTCGGTCATCAGGCTTAGTTCTGAGAAGAACTGATTTCGCACTTGGGCTGAATTTATTTATAATGATTCTTTCTCAAGCACTTGAATGCTCACAGATTCAAACTTGATATATATATATATATATATATATATATACGCGGTATTCAAATAAAGAGGTACAGCTATATATGACAATATAGGGTTTTCTTGCACGTTGTTAGACTTAGTTTTTGCAACTTGTCTGCAAACGCTAGCAAACACACGTTTGTGTGTTTTCTTGGTTTTCAATTCTTCGATTCTGAAGTGAGAATACACACCTCATGTAAACCATACAACATAACATCGTTACCTGATTTTGCCACACTATTAAGGTGTCAATTCCAAACAATACAAATACATACCGGGAATTAGATTTCCACTCAAAACAAGTACATACAACAAGTACAAGTTTATTATTTCAGAGAATCAGATTTGCGTCTTATTAGCATTTTCTGGATAAAACGAAGGTGAAAAGCCAACATTCCAGATAAAACGGTTAAATTATAAAACACTTTTGTTGCAGATAATACGGGGTTCCGGAATGTCGGGTTTCGGAAAGGCGAGGTTCTACTATACCCTGTTGGAGGTTATGGTCAATACTGCATTTTACTGCAGAATAGTAAATCGATAATCAATGTAAACGTTCTTGCGGATGGTGATATACATCCAAGTTATGGTCAAGATTGCATTTGATGTGGCGTCGTAAACTGAGTATCAACACAAGGGTAGTTGTTGGTTATGATCAAGTATTCAAAGAGGTGTATGAGGGGTCACTGTAGAGGTAAAGTACCTTTTAATTATAGTTGGTCACATCTGTGTATAATGGATGAATCACTACAACTGGTCTTCACAGAGCTCCAGGTGCTACACCTTGGATACTGCAAGCTAAATTAAGTGAGGGTAACCAAATATGGTGATCTGATAGAGGGCAGCAGTAGCCATGAGTACCAAGACAAGGCGCAAGGGAAATGATCTTAACCCGGCTTCTCATTGGATTTCCACAAAAATGAGTGAATTAGTTTTAATGGATGCGATACTGTGGTGCGGAAAGCAACGGAAAACTACCGCACTATTATTTCCCAAGATGTTCAAATTGGCTGAAAATCAAATACAATCGGCCGTCAGTCGGGGGCACCCCTTCAGTGGGGAGACGGTGCTAAAACCCTCCCGTCAGCCAATGGAGAAAATTAAACATCTACAAGAGAACTGTCAAAATAGCCACCCGGACCATTCGTAACCTTTTCCAGGCAGGAAAATTGCATAATATTGTTGCAGAAATGGACAGAATGAAAATAGATATACTTGCAGTCAGTGAAGTTCGATCGCGAGAAAGTGGAAAATGTCAGACAGTTAATGGTGTAATGTATTACTCCGTTGGTAACGATCCACATCATAGAAATGGGATAGAAATAATATTAAATAAAGAAGTGTTATAAGTGTTATAAACGTTGTACTCTTTTCAGAACGAGTCATGTTAGTCCAAATATTGACTTCTATCGGTAAATTGAATTTGATACAGACACCAACAGCCGACAAAGGAGACGATGAAATGGAGAATGTTTATAGCCAACTAACTGACAAACAAAGGTCTGAAATCAAGAGACGCTAGTATTATCATGGGTGATTTCAATACGAAAATAGAAAGAGGAGCACAAGGAGACAACGTAGCAAACTTTGGGTTAGAAACACGGAATGAAAGAGGTGAGAGGTTACTACAATATTGTATAGAAGAAGAACTAATTATAATTAACACGCTTTTTAAATTAAAACTCACAAACAAATACAAAGAAATCCACAACCACATTAGACAAAAGATTCGAAGAACAACAGAAGCATGGATGATGGAGAAATGCGACAAAATCGTACAACTTCAGAACAAACATGATACTTTTAATTTACGTAAGATAAAAGAAATGACCGGGATGAGACGGACGCAACACTCAAGCATCTTAAAAGACGAAAGTGGAAACATTATTATGGATTTAGAAGGGATGGAATGAATACCACATGCAAAAGATTGTGACCATCATAGAACAACAAGTCTTATGAGTCACGTAATAAAGGTTTTCCTTCGAGTTATACAAAAAGTGTGAGGCATAAATTTCTAACACCCAATTTGGTTTTCGTAACGGTTTCGGTACCAGATAGGAGCTTTTTAGTCACAATGTGCCTGTACAAAGATGTCAAGACATGAATAACGATGTATTCGGATGTTTCATAGACTATTCAAAAGCTTTCGACAATGTAAAACATGGCAAGCTTTTGAACATATTAGGTAATTTACAAACAGGTCATTCATATAATAGCAAATCTTTACTGGACCCAAACAGCTAAGGTAAAGGTAGAAAACGCTCTATCAGAAGAAGCAGAAATAAGGAAGGGAGTAAGACAGGGTTTCGTGCTGTCACCCCTCCCATTTAACATACACTTTGGTGCAATTTTCAAAGAAGCTTTAGAGGAAACGGTGTTAATGGTGTTCCCACACAAAATTTAAGGTATGCAAAGAATACTGTCATTCTATCTAACAACGTTGCAGATTTGCAAAGAATGACAGAAAAAGTAAAAGCAGTAAGTGAAACATATCGTCTTAGCACGAATATCACTAAAACTAAAACTTATAGCGTTTACAAAGAACCGTACGCGGCCAGTGTATTTGTTTATAGGGAATAAGCAAATTGAGCAAGTCCATCGTTATTCATACTTGGGAACGCTAATTAATGAAACTGGACAACACAGACAAGAACAGCTGTCACACATAGAACAAGCACGAGTGGCCTTTATTAAAATGAAAAAAATGTTAACAGCGCCTGATCTGTCACTCGAGATTAGACTGTAAAGAACCAGCGTCCTGTACTTATATGTTTTAGAATAAATTATGTGCGGACCATCCTGTATGTAAGATTTCATAAGTTTACGCGATATTGCACAACAAATAATTTATTCATCACCGCTGACGTGTATTTCTTAGAAACCGTAGGTTTCTGCACGTCAGAACGATTTTAACCAATCACGTAACGGTATTCCCCGCACAGTAGCCGCGAAGCCGCCCACAGATGCACCCACCTTTATAAACTCGCGACGCGCATAGGAAAAAAACTCCTTCAGTAAGGAGATGAATCTTAGTAGATTCAAGTTAAGCCGATATCCAGCAGCCGCCTCCGTACCGTTGACCGTTCCAGAAACCAGTAGCCGCAGCCGCTCCGTTTGCTTAGAGTAAGCACCGACCTGTTGTTCACCGACGAAGAGTCCTTCGCGATCGGGCGAGAACGCGAACCACTTCGCACCGGGCAACCTAAAGTTCAATTCTGTACTGCTATTGATAGACACGTAAGTTGTAAAGTTATACATTCTGACAATTTACACTCAAACACTACAGACCGTAAATAATTCCGGGCTGAGCTCCAGGAGTTATACCACATACACCTAGAGTAACGCAGGGGTAGCCCCCGACGGAACTCGCCAATACAAACTACACTAGCACCTAGAGTAGCACGAAGGGTAGATCCCATCGTCACTCGCCACCACAAAGTACACCTAGAGGAACGCAGGGGTAGCCCCCGACGTATCTCATCAACACTTGAGGGTGAAGGGTTGTTACAGGGCTGTAAAGACCTACGACCTTTCTCTTAGTATATACAGTAAAGACAGGCCGTCGCCTATGTCTTCTGGGCATTACTGAAATCCCGCTCGAAACTCACACACTATCTCCAGACAAACATAATAACCATACACGGTGTCTTTAAATTGCAGAGGAATACCTCCATAACCTGTAGTATAAATTAGTAGTCCACCTAACCATCGTAAATACCTGGTGCGAGAACGTTTGTATACAAATTAGAGATTACGTAGAGTATTCTATCTTTACGTAAACCTATTAGAGTAGTTTTAATATTAAGTATTTTGTTCCCTTGATTAATTATAAATAATTAAACTTAGTTAGAGATCGGTAATTAATTTAGTTAGATAAATGATCTAATTGCCTGCATTAAAACCGGTTATAATTGGACAAAGGTCGTCACAAGACCTCGCGTTTGTATACGTGCATTTCGCGTGTATTATTTCCCGGGAGTAAGACATCCTTGCTTCAGCGATCCAGAGTTACTAACGTATAAACACGATATCGATTTTCTCAAACGATTCGAGTTCATTGCGCTGGCGTCCCGACCAACAACGGTATCAAGGCTGACGCTCTCGCTACTATACGTGCAGGACCGTAACCTAAACTTTGCCTCTTAGGTAAGGAATAGATTAACAAGACCATCTTTTGTTCACAGAAGCGACGTCGCACCCAGTGACGCTAGGACCCGGACCGAGAAGTTCTCCTATACATTTTGTTAATTACTTTCTTATTTTATTTATTGTAAATATTTGGTTAATATACATTTTAAAAATGCTTTACGGTTTTTATTTAAGGTTACAGTGTTAAGCCCATCCAGTACTTACTACGAACCACACCCCGTTTATAAAATAAACCCGATTGAGCAAAGCCGAGGCAAAATAAAACCGCGTTGGGTTACCAAACCAGAAGGTGCAATATAAATATAAGTATAGAACCCACTTCAAAAGGGGGCATTTAAGACTAAAATTGTTCAGTGCTATGTACTCCCGGTTCTGTTGTATGGGGAAGAATGTTGGACACTTAACGAAGAAACAACGAAAAGAATAGAAAGTTTTTTGAAATATGGATCTATAGGCGATTACTACGAAAACCGTGGACCGCCAGAACTAGAAATAATGAAGCGGTACATCGAATAAATAAAGAAATGGAATTCCTATTGTAGGCAGCGGACCGAGGAAATTGTATTATTTTAACAAACATTTTTAAATCGAAATTATTACTACAATAGAACGGGTTTAAATATCTTGATAATCAGTCGTAATTTGCTAATGTTTTCTGTGATATTTTATTTTATGTGTTTTATGTAGAAATGTAGGAATGTATGTAATTGATATTTGAGTAAGAGATGAACAGAAAAGGAAAACATATATTAGGGTAGAGAAACAGGTGTTCTGCCGAAACTGGCGTGACGAATTGTTGAAAATTTCTATACGCACATTCTTGAAGTAAAAATGTCACTGATTTAATATTTTAATAATTAATTACGTCGAAGCATACTGCAGATCAAGGGACGTCTTTGTTGGGTACTAAGAAATTCGAGACCGATAATGTTTGTTACGTACGAATGCATATTTTAAAAGTTAGTACTTCTGTTGGAAATTAATATGAAATAGCTTCCACGTAATGTTTCTTACTTTTTTTTATTACTTTTGGAAAACGAGGGTTGATTTCGGGATTAAATATAGTTAGTTCATCTCGGAAGAGGGGGAGTTACACTTAGAGTTTAGATTGAGTAAGATCGATCGGTTTGTTTGATTAGAATATCTTCATTGTAAACAGTCTTTCTTTAAATATTTTTGCGTGTATGTTTTCTTTCGAATTAACCAATGCGAATTGTTTTTTTCCTTTGGGTGTTAGTTTTAATGTGTTTTTCAAATATTAATCTATAAATAACAGCTACCATTTTGAAGTTAAATCATTTGTGTCTGTGATTAATTCAAAACGTAAGTAGGTATTTTAATGTCAATTAAAGCTCGCAACAAATAATTCTACAAGCCTATGTAACGTATTAAAAATCAAGCATTGCTTTATAAAAGGTATCTTATTACGCACGTAGGCTCATTAAGTTGAAATCTGTTAAAATAAAAGGGCTAGCATCAGACAGTACCGGGCTCCCTCTCTCATGTAGTTGGGCGAATTAGCATTGTTGGTTGTTGATTATATTTATATTTGTGTGGAGGTGGGCATGGACAAACGTGCAAAAGATAGCTTTCGGTAATAATTGAAAATAGGCAATTATCGATATATCTACATAGGCATGGGTCCAGATGACCTAAAAAACACCTAGAATTATGTTTTTATTGTGTTGTATAGATGGATGTGTACCCCGGAAAGGGACGCTGTACTTTATTTTTAACGCAGTCATTCAAGCTTGTTTATCGGTCACGTGGTTATTTATTTGCACTACCCCTGTAAGGCTTTATTTTAATTAGTTCTTTTGTATGTCTTTGATTCAGTCGGCTTATTTAGAATTGTTTGCCTGCGAACTAATTTCTCTTTATATGTAATTTATTGTAATTGTACGCAATTGTGTATGTGTAAATTTATTGCCCTTTTTTTTGTTCTTGCCGTTACCTTATTATCACCTGTGCAATGTTACTGTTTGTTAATTTGCCTTATTATTTTATTTGCTTATTTGCTTAAAGACCGCCATGATTAGTTATATAGGGCCACATGTTTGGAATTACAATTTTTATTCTGATTTATTTATCACACAATTGTCGATATTATTACAATGGATTTTTTTATTGTATTTATGTGTAGCTAAATTGCTTTTTATTAATTTATTTTCTTAATGTTATAGTTTTGTACGCACTTTAAACTGATTTAATGGTGTTTTGTTATATATTGAAAGCTTTCATTGTTTTTTGTTATCGGATTTATTAATGATTACTTGTTTATAAATAAATTGGGTTTTCTTGGTGGTTCTTTCCCAAAATAGCACATTAACGGGTTGAACCATCATTGCGCAAAGTTCGTTAATTTTAATTTGAGTAGCTTCATTATTTACCTGACTCACATGATGCAACACTTAACCTCAACAAGCTTATCTAATTCAAATAACACAGCGTACCTACCACTAGACGGCCAATTCTTTTGACCAGATTTGAGGTTTGCGAGTAATTAAATGTCAGGCTTGTAAATAAATTCTAATGTTTTAATTCTTGCCAGAAAAATCGATGTAAGGCAAGCAATTAATTTGAATAATAGTAGCATTATGCTCAGTAAAGTCAGGATAAATCATTTAGCGATTGTTGTGATCATTTTGTTGATCGCTTCGTAATTTAAATAAGTGAATTAATATACAATATAGAATGGACTGTAATTTTTCAAGTGGACTTACCCTTTATATTCTGCTTCATTCACAATGGCACATATAGGATTAATTATAGGAAGGAAGGATGAACTTGCATATATATAAGTGGTAATTCAAATTAATTTCTTTATTTTATGTGATTTCGTACAATCGCAACTACACTCAATCTACCCGTCACCGGTACAAAACGATACTAAAAATACTAATCCGATGGGATTTCCAAAATTTTTCTATGTACAATATTTACCTGCAAAACAAGTTAAAACCAGCTTTATCTGCCATCTTAAAACTAATACAAAAATTAAATTATAACCGGCCACAACATTCTGGCCACCCGATTGCATATAACAAACAAGAACAAAAATGTTTTAATAAACTAATTATTATTGTCTTGGAAGTGGACAAAGCGTCACTACTGGTCGAACATAAACATTATTTTGTGTTTTAACTGATGCAACGCGAACTACATTATCTTTTCCTGAGTATACCTTTTCAATTATACCTAAGGGCCATTATTTTGCATAATTGTGACTATGGTTCCTATTTTTATAGGCTTGGTATCCTTATTCCATTTTTGTCGAACTTGTAATAGTCCGGGAGGCAGCGACACAAATTTCCGGGTCATTACCTCCCATTTAATTTTTTGAGCATGAGTTATGCATATAATATGTAACTCTAATATGGACGTCTTCCATTGCACCCTTACGACATGGGGTTGCAGGAGGGTTGTGATTCCCGCCGAAAATTAATAAAAAAAACTCATAGCCTCTTGCATGAAACTTGCTCAACTCATTAATTGGAACATAAAAAGTGTGAAAAATGTCGTCTTCCATCTGAATTCCACAACAAACTACGACTTCCACCCACATCAATACGCGCAAAGAAATGAGAAAAAAAATTCATAGCCTCTCAGGTCATACTAAGTGTAATGCTTATTTTGATAGTTTAAAAGATAAAAATAATAGTCTTCCACTTGTAAACAACAACAAGGTCGTCTTCAAGCCGATAAAGATACACTCGATATACGGCGCGAGCGAGCGCCGCGGCTACACGGCTGCATTTTTATCTGTTTGAAAGATAATTAATGTTGCAAATTGTTAGGATAGCAGCACAATGTTAATATTTATGTTATAAATTATTCATTTCAGTGATTTTAAGTTTAAATAATAAATGTACGGAAAATTTACGTCAAAATCGAAACTTTCAATTGTGGAATATTTACAATTTTGTTATTAAAGGTGAGTAAATTTAAAAACACACACACACACACACACACACACACACACACACACACACACACACACATATATATATATATATATATATATATATATATATATATATATATATATATATATATATATATATATATATATATATAAGCTTTTGTAGAAAGGGAAACCAAATTTATTGTTTTCATGTATAACATATAATATAGGGATTTTACGATTTGCGATTCACGACCATTCCTCGCTATCGTATTGATCGAGTGAATCGTCGGTTTCATCTATAATGAATTCGACATCCTCAATGTCAGAATCTCGGATTTCATCTTCTTCGCCTGATTGATCTTCAGGGCCTTGATCGTTTTCCTTATCTGTGAATATAAAAATTTAAATAATTATTTTGAGATATTTGTTTTTTCTTGATCATACCTTGGTTTATTGCGATATCATCAATGGATGTTGGCAGTTGGAGAGCAACCATTGAAAAATTAATTTATTATCTAATTCCTCCCAATCATAGTCGGTGGGAGAAAATTCTATGGGTTGCGGTAGATAGGCTGAGCAATAAATGCTGTTCTTTTAATCTGCTTCTGGAGCTCGGCTTTGCATGGTGGTAGGATTGCTCCGTCAACATTTTTCGCATTTGTAAAGATTTGTAAAGATTTCGTCACCGTCGTTAACTTTGTAATTTTTCATAAAGACGGCCACACGAGCCTCGTCGACGTTCGTAATTTTTTTCAAGCCGTACATTCTGCAGACAAACTCCTCAAATATGGCATGGACTTCCGGGGTGTCACCAGTATTCAAGTCGCTGATCTTTTCAAAAGCATCCATATACTTTTCGGAATTTTTTAAAATCGTAAATGGACTATTTTTACCTTTACGATAAAAAGACGGATTAAAGTCACATCCGGTGAAGGCGTGGAAAGCCGGTAGCGCATTGCACAATTTTGTGCTTAATTTTTTTGACAGCTCCGACACATTTAAAAATCTTTGTCAATTTCCCACGCCGACGTGCATCCACACCTTCACATCACTCTTGAATACACTGATATTGCCCAGCAATATAATCAGGATGTCTGTATCAGAGTATCGCACAACCACATTTGCTTCATAATCAATATTGCTGAAATGATATATTATTTTCGTATCAGCCTCTTCGTGTTGGGGACACGTCAAAATATCATCAATCTGCTTTGTAACAATGTTATCAATAACATTGTATTTATAGCATTTCTCATAATTCAAAAATATTACTTTATTATTTATGAATGGCGCGTAATGGCTCGACTCCCAGTCCGAAATAAAAAAATTAGTCAACGCCTTTTTTAAATTAATATTTTTTAATTCAGCAAAAACCATGTATATGAAAAGGACGATCTTCTCTTGCCCCTCTTAATACGTGTTCATTATCTTTTATCGATGGTGTTATATACTGATCAAATATTACCACTATTGTTTGTGCTCCCTCAGTCATACACATTTTCAGAAATTTTTGTGATATTCCTCCAAATGAGAGAGGAATATCTTTCATCAGGTGTAGTAAAAAAAAACCATCATGGATCACGATATCAGTGTGACGCGGTTGATCTTTATCTGATACTTTTTCCAGCAATTTGAATAATGCTGATTTGTCGGTTTTGCAAATTGATCTATCAGCATGGCACAGCGAAAAAGGCATTGGTGTCAATGGATATGTTAACACTCTGTCAATATCCAAAGTCTTTTCGAGAGAAATTCGTAGAAGATGTCCGAATAAATCTCTGTAATTTTCCTGTCTTTTTTGTACAAAAAATACAATATGGCTTAACTTCAGACATTCTACTTTTCACATTTGCTCGCACTGCATTTAAGAAGACTTTCTAAGGAAGGCAAGGACGCTACCATAGAAAAAATATATAATTACTGAAATAGAAGACTCACTTCTTTATTATCCGCCAGATGGTCTTGCAACAATGCTGCCGCGGTGTTGTAGTCATGGAACTATTTTAGAGGCGCGCTTTTTAAATTTATGTTTCAGTTTGCGGTTTAAAAATTAAAATTTTTTGATTTGAGTTTCGGCTTAAAGTTAGGGCCAACACCTTTTCTTCTTCACTAAATCGTCTACCTTTAGGTTTCATCTTTTGATGTTTTAACTGCGACATGATGAATTGATATGTAGTTTTGTTAACAGAAGTTTTAATAAATTCATCTCAATATCTCCGCAGGTATAAATGTCTGGATGCCTACCTTCATATACAGCTATATAATATAGCTGTAGATCCATGTACGTAGCCGATCGATATATGAATGCTCGCTGTTTTTTTTTCTTTTTAGAAACTCATTGCTCATTGTTTTTATATTTACTCACCTTTAATAACAAAATTGTAAATATTCCACAATTGAAAGTTTCGATTTTGACGTAAATTTTCCGTACATTTATTATTTAAACTTAAAATCACTGAAATGAATAATTTATAACATAAATATTAACATTGTGCTGCTATCCTAACAATTTGCAACATTAATTATCTTTCAAACAGATAAAAATGCAGCCGTGTAGCCGCGGCGCTCGCTCGCGCCTTATATCGAGTGTATCTTTATCGGCTTGGAAGACAACCTTTGTTGTTGTTTACAAGTGGAAGACTATTATTTTTATCTTTTAAACTATCAAAATAAGCATTACACTTAGTATCACCTGAGAGGCTATGAATTTTTTTTCTCATTTCTTTGCGCGTATTGATGTGGGTGGAAGTCGTAGTTTGTTGTGGAATTCAGATGGAAGACGATATTTTTTACACTTTTTATGTTCCAATTAATGAGTTGAACAAGTTTCATGCAAGAGACTATGAGTTTTTTATTAATTTTCGGCGGAATCACAACCCTCCTGCAACCCCATGTCGTAAGGGTGCAATGGAAGACGTCCATATTAGAGTTACGTATTATATGCATAACTCATGCGCAAAAAATTAAATGGGAGGTAATGACCCGGAAATTTGTGTCGCTGCCTCCCGGACTATAAGGATGTCAAATATTCCGCATGCTAGCGTTTCCAAAATAATTGAACAATCATATCCAGGAGTTTATATCTATTTAATATGCTAATTCGTTCGTTTGCGAGGTTATCAGCAGGGAAACTCGTTAGTGGTGCACTGCATAAAAAAAGGGCTGACGTTAAAGCGATAGGATCACTTGGGTCGTCACTTAATATACATAAAGGGCGAGAGTTAAGTAAAGCCTCGATCTGTGTTAACACCGTAAGAAACTCTTCATAGCTCAATGTTTGTTGCCCAATGGATCGTGTTAAGTGAGTTTTCACTGTTTTTATATTGGCCTCCAAAGTCCACCCATATGGGGTTCAGAAGGGGGATTGAATTTCCAACGGATTTTATTAATATTTAATTCTCCTTGGAAAGCATTTTTATAGATATCGGAATTGAATAAATCATAAATTTCATTAAATCGGGTATTTGAGCGACCATAGTTCGTACCGCGATCACTATATAGGGTGGAACATGTACCTCGGCGGGCTATAAATCGTTTGAAGGCTGAAATGAAGGCATCGGATGATAAATCGAAAGCAAGTTCTAGATGAATTGCCTTGGTACAGAGACATATAAATAAACAAACATAGGCCTTTTGGGATTTTATACCACGTCTTCTGGAAACAGTGATATCATAAGCACCAGTGTAATCAACACCAGTATGCAAAAACGCCTTTGATTGATTTACTCTGGCAGGTAGCAAATCTGACATCAGATGAGAAACAGATTTAGGATTCAATTTAAAACAAAGGTTACAATTCCAAATACGACGACGTATGTAGTTTCAGGACGACAGAATCCAATAATTTTGTCTTAATAATGATTGTAGTAAATGGGCACCAGTATGAAGATATTTTTTATGATAGTAATCTATAAGCAAATCCACAAAGGGATCAGATTTTGAGAGCAGGATAGGATATCTTCTCTCAATACTAATTTTTGAATTCGCAAGTCGACCTCCTACGCGTATTATTTTTTCGGTCATGAATGGACGTAGTTTTTGCAAAGAGTTACGTTCGATATTTTCGTTTCGTGATAGTAAGTCGTACTTGACTTCGAAATGTTTTTTCTGGACGTCTCTAATTAAATATATTTCGGCCTTATCTAAATCGGAACTACAAATTCGTTTATTTGGTGGAACTAATTTGAGAAAACGTAATACATATACAGTAGCGTATAACAGTTTGGTCCATGATGAAAAGTAGTTAATGAGGCGATATAAAGGAGATTCCATTTTTAATTTTACAAAGGTACAATAATTTTCTTCGCCTACCGTAAGATCCCTATCACCAACAAGGTTAATGGGCCATTCTGTCGGATCAGATAACAACCATCTCGGACCGTGAAACTAGGAATTCTTGAATTTGCATTCTTCCAAACCTGGGGACGCTACACTATTTACAATTAAAAGGCGAAAACTAGAATACCTGGGCCATATTACACGCAATAACAAGTATCAGATTACATATAATTATGCAAGGAAAAATCAACGGAAAAAGAAGTGTGGGCCGGCGACGAGTTTCTTGGCTACGGAACTTACGGACTAGTTTGACATGACATCAGTTGAACTGTTCACAACATTAACATCCAAGATAAGAACAGCCATTATGATAAGCAACCTCTGTCGGGGAAGTTAACTAAGACGAGGTTAAAATTGGGTGTTGTGATCAACTTGTGTATTGTGGTTAACATAAGTTACTGGGTATTCATGTTTGGCGTAAGGTTTTTACGTTAGGGTGACAGTTATGGTAATTCCAAATTCGGCATTGTAGTTACTGGGATTTTCTTCACACCCCGTCTTAGTGTATATTGCAATGTTACCGATTTGCTGTGTCGTAACCCAGACGTACCCTATCATGAAACGTGTAATTTGTACTTGTTCGCACTAATGCAAATTCAAGAGACAAAACAATAGCTAAAGGATGCATCTTAATTTGACTGATAAGATGCTATGATTAATTGCTTAATTGATGTCACTGAGAATGATGCTACGTCGGCTAATGTTAGGCTTACTCCAATTAATAGCTTAAATCTCCCTTACTGGCCGTGATTAAATAATCAGAGTTGATTTACAAATCTGCTCTAGAACTCTCAAAATTCTAACCTGATAAAAAAACAGTGATCGTCTAGGGGGCAAATAACCTACGTTGTGTAATGCGCAGGAGATAGGGTCGGATAAGGTTAATTTGTTGCATAAGGTGGCAAGGTAATTAAATGAAACAAAACTACAATTGAGATAAACGAGTTGCGCTACCTGGTGATTCGCTCGTCATCCTAATTACATCGGGAGAAAAAGAATCACCAAGAAAACTCCCTTTATTCCAATAATAATCACACAAAGAAAAAAACAAAAATAAGATAACACAAGTGAATCACAATCAAAGGGTTAAATAGGTATCAACACTACTCTATCGGTATTAAAGGCGTACAAAATCTATCACATTGCCTAAAACGACGTTTAGCCACAAATAAACATAAAATCAGGTCTATAAATGGTATTCAAATTAAAGCAAAAATAAACAAGTAATAAATAACAAACAGAGGATCCCTTTTGGAACCAATTCCTGTCTGCTTTTAGTTAAATAATTACATATAAAGCATTACACAGGGTGTGGGACTACCGGACATAAACAGAACACAAAAAAAAACAAAGGACATCATTAAATCAAGTTAAAAGGCGTACCTTACAAAATTTAAATATCACCAAAATAAAAATGCAAGGCAATTTCAATAACTACACAGAAAGGCAATAAATATAAACAGTGTGATCGTATCCACAATAAAGATCGTCAATCAATCTAAAAAAAAAGAAAAGGAAAAGTGTAATCCCGATCCTGTGGCCCTTTTGTTTAACCAATCAGGACGGTTATTAACAACAAAATACATTAAGCACTCTAGTAATACATATTACAAATTCAACCTACATAAAGAAATAACAACAGAAAATTAAACAGGTTACAGATTATTTATGTAGACACACATGAAAGAGGGCAAGTACGTTACACATACAAATTTGTGGATACGAGCACAACAAATGATACACATGTACAGTGACAATGAATGATATAATGGATTACACAGAAAAACCATTCAAAGTATAAACCTCTGACATAAAGTCCTGCAACACCGATTCACCCACATGACTAGTACGTATTATTACAAATGCAAGATAATAACGCTCTCAATTCCTCTTAGGCATAAAACAAAACACAAAAATATAGACATATAGGCATATAACGGTAACAAAAGGGACGTTTGTATAGATATAGATCATTAGGATCAGCTTTTCTGATTTTATACCTATGATCGCTAGTGGTTTTATCATTATAAATACAGGTTGGAATTATCAATGCATAAAATAGAACACATAAAGAGAGAAAAGAGAGCGTCCTTCGCTATGTTTGCGCAATTACAATGAACACAACAGTTTTGCAGGTCCGGGTCTCAGTTTGGCTTGAACAATTTAAATGAGTAGGTAGAATGGCCTTTTCTGTGTAATTTCACAAACCGTAAAATCTTTTCTTTTACTTACATTATCAATGTAGGTTATCCTTTTAAGCTTTCACCAGCACAAATGTTGAAATACTCGGATTTATCGATTAACACAAAACAACGAAAAGAAGATCTAATTAAACAAACACCGAATCGATCTCAAATCTACTCCCGCACGCCTTGAAAATTCTAATCAAACTCCCCCTTTCTAAGACCAACAAAACGTTTTTATTCTTCCCGCACCCCCTATTTTCTATATCAACTAACAAAAGCAATAAAACTATTTCGTGTGAACGCTTTTGACTGAATTATACAAAGAAACATTATTTCTAATTAACATGTGCAATCAACCGTAGAAACCCTGTATTTCAAATATCACATTTCAATCCCTGAACCACTTATGCTTTGACCGCGGTGTAATTTTTTGTATAATAGTGACATTTTTATTTCCAAAACGCTTTTATAAACATATTTAGTGATTTGTCTTGCCCTTCGATAAAGGCAGTTTTCTCTGCCTGCAACTTAAACATCTGGTTGGGGGCCGCCCTCAGTTAAAAACCTACACAAATTTCTTACAAAAACAAAGAAACACAAACCATTCTCAAATAACCCTTATTATATAATAACCTTCAGTAATTAACTTTTGCTATTTCGACAACAATTTCAATCGGAATATTTTCAATGTATTCATCAAATTTTCGTAGTGTGCTACCTACAGCTGGCAAGCTAAATCGCAGCCAAGCACGTAATTATTTTTACTTGTGTATGCTGTCAAGATAGCTGAGACAAACTTAATTTTCCCGTAAAATATGAATTGTTTAATTATATTAGATGGTACTACAGATATAATAATATCGTATTCTTAGTCATAAAAGAATAAGTGCGAATAAACGTACACTATAAGCAAAATTACGATCGCATTACTACAAAAAGGTTATGTTGATATAATTTTAATGCCACGTCATCGTTATTATATCTTTCACAATCAATATTGATGTTAGTAATTACGTTAAAAAAATATATTTTCTCCGCAGTGCGGACACAAAGAGCGAATTTAAAATAAAAGAGAACAAACACTAATCCGTATTTTGTAATATCTAAACATTTCTAGAATAAAATTTATGAGTACTTTAAATTAAATTATGTTGTAACCTAATTTCGTATTTTGAGGATACGTGGTGCCATTTAATTTTTAGTATTGAGTCTGAGATCAAAGAGATGTATATATCAAAGACTTCCTTTTGAAGGTGGTGCATTTACTCGAATGCATTGGTAAAGCAGACTAAATGAGATTTCCAGAGTAATACGTCTTTTTATGATTAAAAGAGTTGACTTACCGCTGGAGATGATCGCAACAGATTTCCACTTCATTTGTGCGACGCTTTTTGTGAAAGTTTCGGCGATATATCCTACTGATGGACTAACTCTATATCCATAAATCTCATCACCCTCGTTCATATTCTGCAAAAATAAATACAGATAAAATATGGTAAAACAAAAAAAAAAGGATGAGGATTACCTGAGGGCAGTTCCATGTGACGAGGGTTACGTTATGAAATTTTGCCATCAGATAAGCTGAAGAACATAGCGACGGTTTCAAAGATCCTAAAACGTATTCTGTGGAAGTCGATATTATTTCTAATATCTTTTGATGTTCGCTACAAATATCTGAAAAAGAAAAAAAAATCGTATTAGTAAATACGTTAATATAAAATACTTTTAAGGGAATGTTTGGTATAAAAAATTATTTCCTCTATTACGATGTTTGTGGATAAAGCGTTTCCGTGTTGAAGGAACTCAATTATTAAATTACAATGTGAGCGTATTCACAAAAATGGATAGCTGTCATTATTTACATTTTGTACGGTTTGAAAAATTTTTACACTATTTTCCGTTCGGTAAATTAATGACAGGCACTCTTTATTTTCCGAATTTATGAAATGTCCCATTAAAGTTGAAATTGACGATAAGTAGATATAGAGTGGTATTGTGTGTAATAGATATTCGGGATGCTGTCTGGATTTTGTACAAGACATAATTTGTCTCATTAAGGTTTGTTAAAGTGCTACTTTTAGAGAGGGTGGAATTTGTTAACAAAATTTAACGAGATCTTTTCATCTGCTTCATTGTATTTACATAGTAATTACACAATTAACATATCATTGCGTGCAGTATAAATACAAAATGGGGTTGTAAAAATATTTCGACTAACATTATTAATTCCTTTTGCATGTAATTTAATAGAAATAATCGTTAGGGAAAGAATTTGGATACCGAATATGTGCACAGTTTATGTAGAGTAGACGCCGAGCACTTTGTAACGTGGATTGTCGCGTGATGGTCTAAAGCTATTTTTTTTGTATTGTGTATTAAAGTTAGGGTCAAGAAAAAGGTACGTGTTGTTAAGAAAATATATTTATTTATTTTATAATACAAACAAGTCTCAGACTGAAAAATAAAAAATAAACATTAACTTATTTTCGTCATATTTTAAATATAAACTAAGCAAACATATTTATTAACTATAAAATATAAACAGCTCAGTAAAATAAAAATTAGACAATAATCAGCCCTGTGATGTATCATCTACGTTAAGTATAACGTACACGTTATCCTGCCGTTACGTTATTATCTCTGGGTTGATGTGATGTAGCGCATTTAACGTTTTGTTCATAACGTGTTACCTTATCCACGTACGTTATCTGTTAACATAACAGCAGCTCTTAACGTCTTGATTTAACCTGCCGTTAGGACTTAACGTGTGACGGTGCTTCGTTGTGATACACATTTATAAAAAGAAAACTATGAATTTTGGGGCGCTCTTGAATTTGGCTTTATTCGAGCAATTAGAGGATGCTAACAGAAGGTAAACTATGCACCAGTATGCTATTAAAATTTCCAGTGAGATTATGTACCTACGTACCCACACATCAAATTTCATAAACCAAGAAAATATACATGACACATTAAATCCATTTGAGTTAAGAGAGGAAGAATTACAAAAATGTTTTCGGTTGTCAAGAGAATTAGCCAGATATATGGTGGAGGTTCTGCAACCTTATTTAAAATAAGGCCAAAGAAATAATTCTTTGACAGCCGAAAACAAAGTATAAGATTACTACTACAAACAAAATACTCATTTAACTTCATAGGTCTTAGGTACACTTGCATTTTTCGCGACGGGTTGTTACCAGCGAAGTATCGCGCAGAACATATATATATATATATATATATATATATATATATATATATATATATATATATATATATATATATATACTGTGGAGCGTTCCACACTCAGTAAAATTATATCTGAGGTAACAGACATAATGGTGGAACGTTTACTTGAGGTGCATATTAAATTTCCTCAAAGAGAAATAGAACGGCAAGCAGTAAAGCAAAGGTATGGTGATTTTTCAGGTATCACGACAAATGGACGCGGAAATTTGGACGCGCGACAAAAGGACGCTGACATTTGGACGCAGCGATATTTGGTCGCAACGTCATTTGGTCGCAACGTCATTTGGAATAATCAGCCCTGTGATGTATCATCTACGTTAAGTATAACGTACACGTTATGCTGCCGTTACGTTATTATCTCTGGGTTGATGTGATATATCGCATTTAACGTTTTTGTTCATAACGTGTTACGTTATCCACGTACGTTATCTGTTAACATAACAGCAGCTCTTAACGTCTTGATTTAACCTGCCGTTAGGACTTAACGTGTGACGGTGCTTCGTTGTGATACACATTTATAAAAGAAAATTATGAATTTTGGGGCACTCTTGAATTTGGCTTTATTCGAGCAATTAGAGGATGCTAACAGAAGGTAAACTATGCACCAGTAAGCTATTAAAATTTTCAGTGAGGTTGTACCCATACATCAAATTTCAGAAACCAAGAAAATATACACAGAAGAATGCTCCGTGACACATCAAATTCATTTGAGTTAAGAGAGGAAGAATTCCAAAGATGTTTTCGATTGTGAAGAGAATTAGCCAGATATTTGGTGAAGGTTCTGCGACCTTATTTAAAACAAGTTCGAAGAAGTAATTCTTTGACAGCCGAAAACAAAGTCTAAGATTACTACTATAAACAAAATACTCATTTAACTTCATAGGTCTTAGGTACACTTGCATTTTCGCGACGGGTTGTTACCAGCGAAGTATCGCGCAGAATATATATATATATATATATATATATATATATATATATATATATATATATATATATATATATATATATATATATATATATATATATATATATATATATTACTGTGGAGCGTTCCACACTCAGTAAAATTATATCTGAGGTGACAGACATAATGGTGGAACGTTTACTTGAGGTGCATATTAAATTTCCTCAAAGAGAAATAGAACGACAAGCAGTGAAGCAAAGGTATGGTGATTTTTCAGGTATCACGACAAATGGACGCGGAAATTTGGACGCGCGACAAAAGGACGCTGACATTTGGACGCAGCGACATTTGGTCGCAAGGTCATTTGGTCGCAACGTCATTTGGTCGCAACGTCATTTGGTCAAACGTCATTTGGAATAATCAGCCCTGTGATGTATCATCTACGTTAAGTATAACGTACACGTTATCCTGCCGTTACGTTATTATCTCTGGGTTGATGTGATGTATCGCATTTAACGTTTTGTTCATAACGTGTTACGTTATCCACGTACGTTATCCGTTAACATAACAGCAGCTCTTAACGTCTTGATTTAACCTGCCGTTAGGACTTAACGTGTGACGGTGCTTCGTTGTGATACACATTTATAAAAAGAAAATTATGAATTTTGGGGCACTCTTGAATTTGGCTTTATTCGAGCAATTAGAGGATGCTAACAGAAGGTAAACTATGCACCAGTAAGCTATTAAAATTTTCAGTGAGGTTGTACCCATACATCAAATTTCGAAACCAAGAAAATATACACAGAAGAATGCTCCGGGACACATCAACTCCATTTGAGATAAGAGAGGAAGAATTCCAAAGATGTTTTCGATTGTCAAGATAATTAGCCAGATATTTGGTTGAGGTTCTGTGACCTCATTTAAAATAAGGCCAAAGAAATAATTCTTTGACAGCCGAAAACAAAGTATAAAATTACTACTATAAACAAAATACTTATTTTGATAAGTTAAGTTCATAGGTCTTAGGTACACTTAGGTACATTTTTTGCGACGGGTTGTTACCAGCGAAGTATCGCGCAGAATATACATATTACTGTGGAGCGTTCCACACTCAGTAAAGTTATATCTGAGGTGACAGATATAATGGTGGAACGTTTATTTGAAGTGCATATTAAATTTCCTCAAAGAGAAATAGAACGGCAGCAGTGAAGCAAAAGTATGGTGATTTTTCAGGTATCACGACAAATGGACGCGGAAATTTGGACGCGCGACAAAGGACGCTGACATTTGGACGCAGCGATATTTGGTCGCAACGTCATTTGGTCGCAACGTCATTTGGTCGCAACGTCATTTGGAATAATCAGTCCTGTGATGTATCATCTACGTTAAGTATAACGTACACGTTATCCTGCCGTTACGTTATTAGCTCTGGGTTGATGTGATGTATCGCATTTAACGTTTTTGTTCATAACGTGTTACGTTATCCACGTACGTTATCTGTTAACATAACAACAGCTCTTAACGTCTTGATTTAACCTGCCGTTAGGACTTAACGTGTGACGGTGCTTCGTTGTGATACACATTTATAAAAAGAAAATTATGAATTTTGGGGCGCTCTTGAATTTGGCTTTGTTCGAGCAATTAGAGGATGCTAACAGAAGGTAAACTATGCACCAGTACGCTATTAAAATTTTCAGTGAGGTTGTACCCATACATCAAATTTCAGAAACCAAGAAAATATACACAGAAGAATGCTCCGTGACACACCAAATTCATTTGAGTTAAGAGAGGAGAATTCCAAAATGTTTTCGATTGTGAAGAGAACTAGCCAGATATTTGGTGGAGGTTCTGCGACCTTATTTAAAACAAGTTCGAAGAAGTAATTCTTTGACAGCCGAAAACAAAGTATAAGATTACTACTACAAACAAAATACTCATTTAACTTCATAGGTCTTAGGTACACTTGCATTTTTCGCGACGGTTGTTACCAGCGAAGTATCGCGCAGAATATATATATATATATATATATATATATATATATATATATATATATATATATATATATATATATATATATATATATATATTTTACTGTGGAGCGTTCCACACTCTGTAAAATTATATCTGAGGTGACAGACATAATGGTGGAACGTTTACTTGAGGTGCATATTAAATTTCCTCAAAGAGAAATAGAGCGGCAAGCAGTGAAGCAAAAGTATGGTGATTTTTCAGGTATCACGACAAATGGACGCGGAAATTTGGACGCGCGACAAAGGACGTTGACATTTGGACGCAGCGATATTTGGTCGCAACGTCATTTGGTCGCAACGTCATTTGGTCGCAACGTCATTTGGACGCAACGTCATTTGGACGCAGCGACATTTGGACGCAGACCATTACGTACACCGAATAGATACGTAAACTTTCCTTCGCACTTTCTCCAGGCTTAGGACTGGCAGTACTTTACTGGCGTGTTCAAAAGTTTTTTGTGTATTTTGTTTTATTCAAATTATTTCCATGTTGCAAAACATTCGGTCATTTTACTTCTAACTTTTTATATTTTATTTTAATTTTTTTGGTGGAGGTTTTCAAATAGGTATATTATCAACACTTAGAATTGAAAGTTATGTGAAATTCCTCGTAGATATTCCATAATTGTACGATTTTCATAGTCAGCAACTACATTTTTATGCGCTGTGCTGTGTCTTTATAGACTTTCCTTTGTGGGACTATGTTGCTTGCTATGAATTTCTCTATTTTCACACAATTGAGGCTGTCTTCTTTTTAATTCTTTTATAAATAGCCAAAATACATGGGTGATTGGCGTTAAGTGTGGAGGCAAAGCTATTGTGCCATCCTTCTACCGCATTGTTTGTTCGTGGCAAATTTTCCACAACCTTTGAATAAACATTCCACATGTTTATTGGAAATAGTGGTTGTCTTCGTCGTCTTCTGTCTAGACGACCTATCCAAGTATCTTCGAAATAATTGGTGACTGGTAATAAAATATTCTCATTATCAGTGTAAAACTCACTGTATATTAATTCCTTGTAGAAGCAATTACATGGTCCTCGGGTACAAAAGCTAAAGCCGCTAGTTGTTTTAATTGCAAGGCAAAATCGGATCGTTATTGTACCTTCGTCGTAATCCTGCTTCTTGGATATGTTTCCATATACATTGGGTAAAGTGGAAAAAACAGCCACATAATGTAGCTTCTGGAAATTGACCTCGCACGGCATTAAAATCAAAATCAAAATCGACTATAACAGTAGTCGGTTGTAATCCTCGTTTCAACCTTTTAAGATTTTCAAATAATCGTGTATACGTGCCTTCAGTTTTGTTGGGGAGCAATGCATACACCGTTGGGATTACATTATTGTATTGTACACCATGGATAGTATATACTTGCTGGAAAAGCAGTGGAGCGACTTTAAAGGTGCCATCCATATACCAATGTCTGCTATGCTCCATACACGATAAATTTCGTTCAGTGGAAAATAGCAGAATGCGATCTTCACCTGGACCACTGTCAAATAGAAGGAACGGTTCCCCTCTGCTGTCTTGAGGTATTCATCTGGAATAACTAGCTCCATCAAACTTCTGGGAGTTGCCGGCGCACCTTCTTTTGTTTTCTAATACGTTGTACTGTTCGCTTCATGAAAAGTTCAACTTCCTGGTATAATTGCTGCAATAGATTGTACCCATGTAGCTATTGTTGCTCCAAGAACCGATGACCCAACACGGCCAGGTCTGGCATATTATAACCGTAAAGGATTTTACAGTATAAATGTACAGGTGGTAAGTGATTAATTTTATTGCCATATTCTGAAATAGGTGATTAATTGCAATATTATGAGATAGATATGTGACGCAGACCTTAGAATTTTAAATTGTAATGCACGGTTTCCTGGGTCTACCCATGATTCAACCATATGGAGTATGAGTGCTGTTAAACAACACCTTGAAGCAACGTACCAACGTAGTGAATTAAATTCCTCATGGTTAATTGGTTTGTGTCTAATTTTATACTTGATATATATTCCTAATTTTTACACTATTTTCCGTTCGGTAAATTAATGACAGGTCTTTATTTTCCGAATTTATGAAATGTCCCATTAAAGTTGAAATTGACGATAAGTAGATATAGAGTGGTATTGTGTGTAATAGATATTCGGGATGCTGTCTGGATTTTGTACAAGACATAATTTGTCTCATTAAGGTTTGTTAAAGTGCTACTTTTAGAGAGGTGGAATTTGTTAACAAAATTTAACGAGATCTTTTCATCTGCTTCATTGTATTTACATAGTAATTACAAATTAACATATCATTGCGTGCAGTATAAATAAAAATGGGGTTGTAAAATATTTCGACTAACATTATTAATTCCTTTTTGTAATTTAATAGAAATAATGGGAAAGAATTTGGATACCGAATATGTGCACAGAAGAAGACCCTAGCACTTTGTAACGTGGATTGTCGCGTGATGGTCTAAAGCTATTTTTTTTGTATTTTATTAAAGTTAGGGTCAAGAAAAGGTACGTGTTGTTAAGAAAATATATGTACAGGGTTATTACAAATGATGTTCTTGATTTCAAATAAATCTAGTTTTATTTATCATAAAAAAATAAAATGGTTACATTTAAGAAAAACTTAAAAGTTTCATCCCAGGTGCCAAAATTATAAATGTTCCATATGGAACCCTTGTGATACGACAGATGTTAAGCGTGTAATCAAGCTCTTGCCATACTTTGTTAAGAGTGTTCAGGTCGGTTGTTTCGCTAGCTCTGGTAATCCGTTGTTGGATCTCAGGTATGCTTTCTGGTGGTGTATACACTTTATGTTTGATGTATCCTCACAAGAAAAAATCACAGGGGCTGATGTCCGGAGATCTTGGAGGCCAGTTCAAGAGTGCACCATCACTTTGTAACAACTCTTTTATGTGTTGTATAAAATATACCTCAATTTAAGATCTTTCCTTCATGTAGTTCTAAATACAAGAAAATTTTAATTATTGAAATTTAGGTATGAGGTAGGCGACTTAATTTGCATATCTTCTTAGTTCGTAAAGATTTATAATCCTGCTTTCAATTTGTATTCATTTCTTATCTGATACATAACGCGTCTGCGTTAAGTTATTCTGCTGATATCTTGTACGCATGACCTGATCATCTACTTCGAAATCCTCCATTTTCACTTCCGTTTTGATTTTATCTAAATTTATGTGAAAAGCGCCATCAATTTGGTGGTAAGAGATATTTTTAATACATTTACATAAAATTAAAAGTATTTTGTTCTTTTTAGGCGTTTTCTTTACGTTTTTTTACGTTTTTTTTCTTTTTTTAATTTTCACGCATTTAAATAAAAATTTTAAAATTTTAAGAAGAAATTATACGGATTTTTTTTAAAGATAAATTCCGTTTGGGGTGTGGCTGGTAACATTATGTCAAGATTGCACCATGATGACGTAAGAATGACTGTTAACCTCTCCGTAATCATATTTAGATATCAGTGGTTGTCAAAAAGAAAAGTTTGTGTACAAAATTTCTAAGGTATTTATTTAGTGATTTATTTAGTATTTTAAGCATAATTTTAAGACCTTCATTATTTCAGCATTACATTTAATTCAATAAACATAGTCTGTATATTGTTATTTTTTACATTTTTGTCAAGTCGGTTTAATTGTCCCGATAATTAAAAAAAAAAGGCAATTTGGCGCCCGAGATAACTTCATTCATTTGTTACATTCTTTATTATTCATGGTAAGTGGTAATTAAGCAAATTATTGTAGTGAACCTACCCTGTTAATCTACCGATGAGCCAAAGGTTCAATTATACATGGTGTAAGGTATGTATTTCTTTGGAGATTTCATTATTTTGGATAACTTACTTTTTGTTATTCAAAATTTATTATACGTTCACATTTTTATTACAACTTGGATCTGCATGGCCGATTCATCTGCCAGGTAGCCGATTTTGAAGTCCAGAATGAAGTTTAGGGATTCTTGTTCTAATTTCGGTAGAAGCCATTCCGTCATCATGTCCAAGATTTATTCCATTTATTGTTTGTCCAACAAAGAAAAAAGGTCCGTACACTTTGTTGTAAATGATAGTACAAGACAAATTAGCTTTCGGGTAAGTACTCGATTTGTGTGGGTTCTCCGAACCCCATATTATGACATTATGTCTGTTCACGGTGGGATTTTCATCACTAAAGACTAAACATTTTACACAGTTTTAATTTTCCATCAATGCCTAATGTTCTCACAAAAGAAAGTTGGTTTTAATGCTTGAACAAGCTGAAGTTTGTAAGGCTTGAAATTTATACGTTTACGTAAAATTTTCCAAACTGTTGACTTGGTAAAGCTGTTTGCTGCATTTAACAGTAGATTTCTGTGGACTACGCGTAAAACTTTCCCTTACCTGCTCTACAGCGTCATTGCTTACAGACTGATTTCTTTTTACAAATGCACCAATTTCTCTTAAAATTCAAGTACCACTTGTGACTGCTAGGAGGATCTTCATTAAATTTGGTTCTAAAGTAACGTTGCACACTAATAACTGATTGGTTGATGTGAAAATCCAACACATAAAATGCTTTCCTGCCTTTAAATTCAGCCATTACATAATTGACAAAAATTGACTTTAACAAATAGCTGATACGTACTTAAATCAATGTAAACAAAACTTTATGAGTGTTTCTTTCCAGTGGTACCAACTGAAATGGTCTTAGACGCGGTTGATCTTTATCTGATACTTTTTCCAGCAATTTGAATAATGCTGATTTGTCGGTTTTGCAAATTGATCTATCAGCATGGCACAGCGAAAAAGGCATTGGTGTCAATGGATATGTTAACACTCTGTCAATATCCAAAGTCTTTTCGAGAGAAATTCGTAGAAGATGTCCGAATAAATCTCTGTAATTTTCCTGTCTTTTTTGTACAAAAAATACAATATGGCTTAACTTCAGACATTCTACTTTTCACATTTGCTCGCACTGCATTTAAGAAGACTTTCTAAGGAAGGCAAGGACGCTACCATAGAAAAAATATATAATTACTGAAATAGAAGACTCACTTCTTTATTATCCGCCAGATAGTCTTGCAACAATGCTGCCGCGGTGTTGTAGTCATGGAACTATTTTAGAGGCGCGCTTTTTAAATTTATGTTTTAGTTTGCGGTTTAAAAATTAAAATTTTTTTATTTGAGTTTCGGCTTAAAGGTAGGGCCAACACCTTTTCTTCTTCACTAAATCGTCTACCTTTAGGTTTCATCTTTTGATGTTTTAACTGCGACATGATGAATTGATATGTAGTTTTGTTAACAGAAGTTTTAATAAATTCATCTCAATATCTCCGCAGGTATAAATGTCTGGATGCCTACCTTCATATACAGCTATATAATATAGCTGTAGATCCATGTACGTAGCCGATCGATATATGAATGCTCGCTGTTTTTTTCTTTTAGAAACTCATTGCTCATTGTTTTATATTTACTCACCTTTAATAACAAAATTGTAAATATTCCACAATTGAAAGTTTCGATTTTGACGTAAATTTTCCGTACATTTATTATTTAAACTTAAAATCACTGAAATGAATAATTTATAACATAAATATTAACATTGTGCTGCTACCCTAACAATTTGCACCATTAATTATCTTTCAAACAGATAAAATGCAGCCGTGTAGCGGCGCTCGCTCGCGCCTTATATCGAGTGTATCTTTATCGGCTTGGAAGACAACCTTGTTGTTGTTTACAAGTGGAAGACTATTATTTTATCTTTTAAACTATCAAAATAAGCATTACACTTAGTATCACCTGAGAGGCTATGAATTTTTTTTCTCATTTCTTTGCGCGTATTGATGTGGGTGGAAGTCGTAGTTTGTTGTGGAATTCAGATGGAAGACGATATTTTTTACACTTTTTATGTTCCAATTAATGAGTTGAGCAAGTTTCATGCAAGAGACTATGAGTTTTTTTTTATTAATTTTCGGCGGGAATCACAACCCTCCTGCAACCCCATGTCGTAAGGGTGCAATGGAAGACGTCCATATTAGAGTTACGTATTATATGCATAACTCATGCGCAAAAAATTAAATGGGAGGTAATGACCCGGAAATTTGTGTCGCTGCCTCCCGGACTATAAGGATGTCAAATATTCCGCATGCTAGCGTTTCCAAAATAATTGAACAATCATATCCAGGAGTTTATATCTATTTAATATGCTAATTCGTTCGTTTGCGAGGTTATCAGCAGGGAAACTCGTTAGTGGTGCACTGCATAAAAAAAGGGCTGACGTTAAAGCGATAGGATCACTTGGGTCGTCACTTAATATACATAAAGGGCGAGAGTTAAGTAAAGCCTCGATCTGTGTTAACACCGTAAGAAACTCTTCATAGCTCAATGTTTGTTGCCCAATGGATCGTGTTAAGTGAGTTTTCACTGTTTTTATATTGGCCTCCAAAGTCCACCCATATGGGGTTCAGAAGGGGGATTGAATTTCCAACGGATTTTATTAATATTTAATTCTCCTTGGAAAGCATTTTTATAGATATCGGAATTGAATAAATCATAAATTTCATTAAATCGGGTATTTGAGCGACCATAGTTCGTACCGCGATCACTATATAGGGTGGAACATGTACCTCGGCGGGCTATAAATCGTTTGAAGGCTGAAATGAAGGCATCGGATGATAAATCGAAAGCAAGTTCTAGATGAATTGCCTTGGTACAGAGACATATAAATAAACAAACATAGGCCTTTTGGGATTTTATACCACGTCTTCTGGAAACAGTGATATCATAAGCACCAGTGTAATCAACACCAGTATGCAAAAACGCCTTTGATTGATTTACTCTGGCAGGTAGCAAATCTGACATCAGATGAGAAACAGATTTAGGATTCAATTTAAAACAAAGGTTACAATTCCAAATACGACGACGTATGTAGTTTCAGGACGACAGAATCCAATAATTTTGTCTTAATAATGATTGTAGTAAATGGGCACCAGTATGAAGATATTTTTATGATAGTAATCTATAAGCAAATCCACAAAGGATCAGATTTTGAGAGCAGGATAGGATATCTTCTCTCAATACTAATTTTAATTCGCAAGTCGACCTCCTACGCGTATTATTTTTTCGGTCATGAATGGACGTAGTTTTTGCAAAGAGTTACGTTCGATATTTTCGTTTCGTGATAGTAAGTCGTACTTGACTTCGAAATGTTTTTCTGGACGTCTCTAATTAAATATATCTCGGCCTTATCTAAATCGGAACTACAAATTCGTTTATTTGGTGGAACTAATTTGAGAAACGTAATACATATACAGTAGCGTATAATAGTTTGGTCCATGATGAAAAGTAGTTAATGAGGCGATATAAAGGAGATTCCATTTTAATTTTACAAAGGTACAATCATTTTCTTCGCCTACCGTAAGATCCCTATCAACAAGGTTAATGGGCCATTCTGTGGGATCAGATAACAACCATCTCGGACCGTGAAACTAGGAATTCTTGAATTTGCATTCTTGCAAACCTGGGGACGCTACACTATTTTTTTTTTATGATTGTGGACCTGAACAGGCTAAATAAGGCCTATCGTGCTAAAGCACTCAGGAACACTTAGGAGGATGGATAGAGGGATAATGAATTGCCAATAGATGCCTATGAACAGCTACCTTAAATTTTCTCATATCATAAGTGAGTGGAAAACAGGAACTAGGAGATCATTCCAGAGTTTAGCAGCCGTGTAGAAAAATGTGGATTGTGCACGTTTGGTACGACAGGTGGAGATTTGTACTGCATGAATGAGCGAACCGAGTGTTTCTAGCAAAGATAGCCGGAGATGGTATCAAAGAATGTAATTCACCAGCACAATAGCCGTTGTAATAACGATAATACAAAGAAAGAATTGAAACCATCCTTCTATGCTCAAGGGACTGTATGTGAGAAGTTAAGGACGGGTCATGTATAAGCCTAATCGCTCTCTTTTAATACGATCAACGATATCGAGAGCGTATTGGAGACACTAACCCAAAGGTGAATTATATTCAGATGAGGCCAAATTTGGGCCTTATACAGCAGAAGGAGTTGTCGAGAGGTAAAGTACTGCTTAGATCTGTACAAAAAGCCTATTTTACGAGCAGCTGTTTTGGTAGCTGACAGAAGATGGTCAACCCATGAGAGATTTGAAGATACAGTCATACCCAACAGAGTAATAAAGTCTGAAAACTTAAGAACTGAGCTATTCATACTTACAACAGGAAATAATCGATCTTTTTTGGCGGACATAAGGCAACACTGAGTTTTGTTAGCCTTAAATTTAACTAGATTATTGCTTCCCCATTCGAGAATACGTTGAATGTCTTTGTTGATTGAATTTGCCATTTCAGCTTTAATTTCTTAATTTGACATAGAAGGTGGATTATCACTATGAGTAGACTGAGATGAACAACAGTGAAGAGTGCTATTGTCAGCAAAGCAATGGATGGGGTTAGTTGTTGAAGAAATAAGGTCGTTTATGTACAGCAGAAAAGTGTAGGCGCTATAACGGGTCCCTGTGGTACGCCCGCGTTAATGCTAACTTCTTTTGAAAAAGCCATCAACTACGACACGTATTCGTCTTTTATCAAGGAAACTAGAAACCCAGTTGATGAGCGTATCATTTAACCCAAACGAAGTGAGTTTGGCAAGTAAACACTTATGCCAAACTTGGTCAAATGCCTTTGAGATATCTAAAGCGACTACAACTGTTTCTCCGGACTGCTCTACTGTATTGTTCCAAACTTGGGTCACATATGAAAGAAGATCGCCTGTTGAACGATTTTGCCTAAACCCATATTGGTGGTCACTAAGGAGTTTGTTAGTTTTACAATTAAAAGGCGAAAACTAGAATACCTGGGCTATATTACACGCAATAACAAGTATCAGATTACATATAATTATGCAAGGAAAAATCAACGGAAAAGAAGTGTGGGCCGGCGACGAGTTTCTTGGCTACGGAACTTACGGACTAGTTTGACATGACATCAGGTGAACTGTTCATAACATTAACATCCAAGATTAGAACAGCCATTATGATAAGCAACCTCCGTCGGAGAAGTTAACTAAGACGAGGTTAAAATTGGGTGTTGTGATCAACTTGTGTATTGTGGTTAACATAACTTACTGGGTATTCATGTTTGGCGTAAGGTTTTTACGTTAGGGTGACAGTTATGGTAATTCCAAATTCGAATTGTAGTTACTGGGATTTTCTTCACACCCGTCTTAGTGTATATTGCAATGTTACCGATTTGCTGTGTCGTAACCCAGACGTACCCTATCATGAAACGTGTAATTTGTACTTGTTCGCACTAATGCAAATTCAAGAGACAAAACAATAGCTAAAGGATGCATCTTAATTTGACTGATAAGATGCTATGATTAATTGCTTAATTGATGTCACTGAGAATGATGCTACGTCGGCTAATGTTAGGCTTACTCCAATTAATAGCTTAAATCTCCCTTACTGGCCGTGATTAAATAATCAGAGTTGATTTACAAATCTGATCTAGAACTCGCAAAATTCTAACCTGATAAAAAAAACAGTGATCGTCTAGGGGCAAATAACCTACGTTGTGTAATGCGCAGGAGATAGGGTCGGATAAGGTTAATTTGTTGCATAAGGTGGCAAGGTAATTAAATGAAACAAAACTACAATTGAGATAAACGAGTTGCGCTACCTGGTGATTCGCTCGTCATCCTAATTACATCGGGAGAAAAAGAATCACCAAGAAAACTCCCTTTATTCCAATAATAATCACACAAAGAAAAAAACAAAAATAAGATAACACAAGTGAATCACAATCAAAGGGTTAAATAGGTATCAACACTACTCTATCGGTATTAAAGGCGTACAAAATCTATCACATTGCCTAAAACGACGTTTAGTCACAAATAAACATAAAATCAGGTCTATAAATGGTATTCAAATTAAAGCAAAAATAAACAAGTAATAAATAACAAACAGAGGATCCCTTTTGGAACCAATTCCTGTCTGCTTTTAGTTAAATAATTACATATAAAGCATTATACAGGGTGTGGGACTACCGGACATAAACAGAACACAAAAAAAAACAAAGGACATCATTAAATCAAGTTAAAAAGGCGTACCTTACAAAATTTAAATATCACCAAAATAAAAATGCAAGGCAATTTCAATAACTACACAGAAAGGCAATAAATATAAACAGTGTGATCGTATCCACAAAAAAAGATCGTCAATCAATCTAAAAAAAAAAGAAAAGGAAAAGTGTAATCCCGATCCTGTGGCCCTTTTGTTTAACCAATCAGGACGGTTATTAACAACAAAATACATTAAGCACTCTAGTAATACATATTACAAATTCAACCTACATAAAAAAAAATAACAACAGAAAATTAAACAGGTTACCGGTTATTTAAGTAGACACAAATGAAAGAGGGCAAGTACGTTACACATACAAATTTGTGGATACGAGCACAACAAATGATACACATGTACAGTGACAATGAATGATACAATGGATTACACAGAAAAACCATTCAAAGTATAAACCTCTGACATAAAGTCCTGCAACACCGATTCACCCACATGACTAGTACGTATTATTACAAATGCAAGATAATAACGCTCTCAATTCCTCTTAGGCATAAAACAAAACACAAAAATATAGACATATAGGCATATAACGGTAACAAAAGGGACGTTTGTATAGATATAGATCATTAGGATCAGCTTTTCTGATTTTATACCTATGATCGCTAGTGGTTTTATCATTATAAATACAGGTTGGAATTATCAATGCATAAAATAGAACACATAAAGAGAGAGAAAAGAGAGCGTCCTTCGCTATGTTTGCGCAATTACAATGAACACAACAGTTTTGCAGGTCCGGGTCTCAGTTTGGCTTGAACAATTTAAATGAGTAGGTAGAATGGCCTTTTCTGTGTAATTTCACAAACCGTAAAATCTTTTCTTTTACTTACATTATCAATGTAGGTTATCCTTTTAAGCTTTCACCAGCACAAATGTTGAAATACTCGGATTTATCGATTAACACAAAACAACGAAAAGAAGATCTAATTAAACAAACACCGAATCGATCTCAAATCTACTCCCGCACGCCTTGAAAATTCTAATCAAACTCCCCTTTCTAAGACCAACAAAACGTTTTTATTCTTCCCGCACCCCCTATTTTCTATATCAACTAACAAAAGCAATAAAACTATTTCGTGTGAACGCTTTTGACTGAATTATACAAAGAAACATTATTTCTAATTAACATGTGCAATCAACCGTAGAAACCCTGTATTTCAAATATCACATTTCAATCCCTGAACCACTTATGCTTTGACCGCGGTGTAATTTTTTGTATAATAGTGACATTTTTATTTCCAAAACGCTTTTATAAACATATTTAGTGATTTGTCTTGCCCTTCGATAAAGGCAGTTTTCTCTGCCTGCAACTTAAACATCTGGTTGGGGCCGCCCTCAGTTAAAACCTACACAAATTTCTTACAAAACAAAGAAACACAAACCATTCTCAAATAACCCTTATTATATAATAACCTTCAGTAATTAACTTTTGCTATTTCGACAACAATTTCAATCGGAATATTTTCAATGTATTCATCAAATTTTCGTAGTGTGCTACCTACAGCTGGCAAGCTAAATCGCAGCCAAGCACGTAATTATTTTTACTTGTGTATGCTGTCAAGATAGCTGAGACAAACTTAATTTTCCCGTAAAATATGAATTGTTTAATTATATTAGATGGTACTACAGATATAATAATATCGTATTCTTAGTCATAAAAGAATAAGTGCGAATAAACGTACACTATAAGCAAAATTACGATCGCATTACTACAAAAAGGTTATGTTGATATAATTTTAATGCCACGTCATCGTTATTATATCTTTCACAATCAATATTGATGTTAGTAATTACGTTAAAAAATATATTTTCTCCGCAGTGCGGACACAAAGAGCGAATTTAAAATAAAGAGAACAAACACTAATCCGTATTTTGTAATATCTAAACATTTCTAGAATAAAATTTATGAGTACTTTAAATTAAATTATGTTGTAACCTAATTTCGTATTTTGAGGATACGTGGTGCCATTTAATTTTTAGTATTGAGTCTGAGATCAAAGAGATGTATATATCAAAGACTTCCTTTTGAAGGTGGTGCATTTACTCGAATGCATTGGTAAAGCAGACTAAATGAGATTTCCAGAGTAATACGTCTTTTTATGATTAAAAGAGTTGACTTACCGCTGGAGATGATCGCAACAGATTTCCACTTCATTTGTGCGACGCTTTTTGTGAAAGTTTCGGCGATATATCCTACTGATGGACTAACTCTATATCCATAAATCTCATCACCCTCGTTCATATTCTGCAAAAATAAATACAGATAAAATATGGTAAAACAAAAAAAAAAGGATGAGGATTACCTGAGGGCAGTTCCATGTGACGAGGGTTACGTTATGAAATTTTGCCATCAGATAAGCTGAAGAACATAGCGACGGTTTCAAAGATCCTAAAACGTATTCTGTGGAAGTCGATATTATTTCTAATATCTTTTGATGTTCGCTACAAATATCTGAAAAGAAAAAAATCGTATTAGTAAATACGTTAATATAAAATACTTTTAAGGGAATGTTTGGTATAAAAATTATTTCCTCTATTACGATGTTTGTGGATAAAGCGTTTCCGTGTTGAAGGAACTCAATTATTAAATTACAATGTGAGCGTATTCACAAAAATGGATAGCTGTCATTATTTACATTTTGTACGGTTTGAAAAATTTTTACACTATTTTCCGTTCGGTAAATTAATGACAGGCACTCTTTATTTTCGAATTTATGAAATGTCCCATTAAAGTTGAAATTGACGATAAGTAGATATAGAGTGGTATTGTGTGTAATAGATATTCGGGATGCTGTCTGGATTTTGTACAAGACATAATTTGTCTCATTAAGGTTTGTTAAAGTGCTACTTTTAGAGAGGGTGGAATTTGTTAACAAAATTTAACGAGATCTTTTCATCTGCTTCATTGTATTTACATAGTAATTACACAATTAACATATCATTGCGTGCAGTATAAATACAAAATGGGGTTGTAAAAATATTTCGACTAACATTATTAATTCCTTTTGCATGTAATTTAATAGAAATAATCGTTAGGAAAGAATTTGGATACCGAATATGCACAGTTTATGTAGAGTAGACGCCTAGCACTTTGTAACGTGGATTGTCGCGTGATGGTCTAAAGCTATTTTTTGTTTTGTGTATTAAAGTTAGGGTCAAGAAAAAGGTACGTGTTGTTAAGAAAATATATTTATTTATTTTATAATACAAACAAGTCTCAGACTGAAAAATAAAAAATAAACATTAACTTATTTTCGTCATATTTTAAATATAAACTAAGCAAACATATTTATTAACTATAAAATATAAACAGCTCAGTAAAATAAAAATTAGACAATAATCAGCCCTGTGATGTATCATCTACGTTAAGTATAACGTACACGTTATCCTGCCGTTACGTTATTATCTCTGGGTTGATGTGATGTAGCGCATTTAACGTTTTGTTCATAACGTGTTACCTTATCCACGTACGTTATCTGTTAACATAACAGCAGCTCTTAACGTCTTGATTTAACCTGCCGTTAGGACTTAACGTGTGACGGTGCTTCGTTGTGATACACATTTATAAAAGAAAACTATGAATTTTGGGGCGCTCTTGAATTTGGCTTTATTCGAGCAATTAGAGGATGCTAACAGAAGGTAAACTATGCACCAGTAAGCTATTAAAATTTTCAGTGAGGTTGTACCCATACATCAAATTTCAGAAACCAAGAAAATATACACAGAAGAATGCTCCGTGACACATCAAATTCATTTGAGTTAAGAGAGGAAGAATTCCAAAATGTTTTCGATTGTGAAGAGAATTAGCCAAATATTTGGTGGAGGTTCTGCGACCTTATTTAAAACAAGTTCGAAGAAATAATTCTTTGACAGCCGAAAACAAAGTATAAGATTACTACTACAAACAAAATACTCATTTAACTTCATAGGTCTTAGGTACACTTGCATTTTTCGCGACGGGTTGTTACCAGCAAGTATCGCGCAGAACATATATATATATATATATATATATATATATATATATATATATATATATATATATATATATATATTACTGTGGAGCGTTCCACACTCAGTAAAATTATATCTGAGGTAACAGACATAATGGTGGAACGTTTACTTGAGGTGCATATTAAATTTCCTCAAAGAGAAATAGAACGGCAAGCAGTAAAGCAAAGGTATGGTGATTTTTCAGGTATCACGACAAATGGACGCGGAAATTTGGACGCGCGACAAAAGGACGCTGACATTTGGACGCAGCGATATTTGGTCGCAACGTCATTTGGTCGCAACGTCATTTGGAATAATCAGCCCTGTGATGTATCATCTACGTTAAGTATAACGTACACGTTATGCTGCCGTTACGTTATTATCTCTGGGTTGATGTGATATATCGCATTTAACGTTTTTGTTCCTAACGTGTTACGTTATCCACGTACGTTATCTGTTAACATAACAGCAGCTCTTAACGTCTTGATTTAACCTGCCGTTAGGACTTAACGTGTGACGGTGCTTAGTTGTGATACACATTTATAAAAGAAAATTATGAATTTTGGGGCGCTCTTGAATTTGGCTTTATTCGAGCAATTAGAGGATGCTAACAGAAGGTAAACTATGCACCAGTATGCTATTAAAATTTTCAGTGAGGTTGTACCCATACATCAAATTTCAGAAACCAAGAAAATATACACAGAAGAATGCTCCGTGACACATCAAATTCATTTAAGTTAAGAGAGGAAGAATTCCAAAGAAGTTTTCGATTGTCAAGAGAATTAGCCAGATATTTGGTTGAGGTTCTGCGACCTTATTTAAAACAAGTTCAAAGAAGTAATTCTTTGACAGCCGAAAACAAAGTATAAGATTACTGCTATAAACAAAATACTCATTTAACTTCATAGGTCTTAGGTACACTTGCATTTTTCGCGACGGGTTGTTACCAGCGAAGTATCGCGCAGAATATATATATATATATATATATATATATATATATATATATATATATATATATATATATATATATATATATATATATATATATATATATATATATATATTACTGTGGAGCGTTCCACACTCAGTAAAATTATATCTGAGGTGACAGACATAATGGTGGAACGTTTACTTGAGGTGCATATTAAATTTCCTCAAAGAGAAATAGAACGACAAGCAGTGAAGCAAAGGTATGGTGATTTTTCAGGTATCACGACAAATGGACGCGGAAATTTGGACGCGCGACAAAAGGACGCTGACATTTGGACGCAGCGACATTTGGTCGCAAGGTCATTTGGTCGCAACGTCATTTGGTCGCAACGTCATTTGGTCAAACGTCATTTGGAATAATCAGCCCTGTGATGTATCATCTACGTTAAGTATAACGTACACGTTATCCTGCCATTACGTTATCATCTCTAGGTTGATGTGATGTATCGCATTTAACGTTTTTGTTTAAAATGTGCTACGTTATCCACGTACGTTATCTGTCAACATAACAGCAGCTCTTAACGTCTTGATTTAACCTGCCGTTATGACTTAATGTGTGACGGTGCTTCATTGTCGTACAATTTTATAAAAAGAAAATCATAAATTTTGGCTTTATTCGAGCAACTAGAGGATGCTAACAGAAGGTAAATTATGCACCAGTATGCTATTAAAATTTTCAGTGAGGTTGTACCTACCTGCCCACACATCAAATTTCAGAAACCAAGAAAATATACACAGAAGAATGCTCCGTGACACATCAAATTCATTTGAGTTAAGAGAGGAAGAATTCCAAAGATGTTTTCGATTGTGAAGAGAATTAGCCAGATATTTGGTGGAGGTTCTGCGACCTTATTTAAAACAAGTTCGAAAAGTAATTCTTTGACAGCCGAAAACAAAGTATAAGATTACTACCACAAACAAAATACTCATTTAACTTCATAGGTCTTAGGTACACTTGCATTTTTCGCGACGGTTGTTACCAGCGAAGTATCGCGCAGAATATATATATATATATATTACTGTGGAGCGTTCACACTCAGTAAAATTATATCTGAGGTGACAGACATAATGGTGGAACGTTTACTTGAGGTGCATATTAAATTTCCTCAAGAGAAATAGAACGGCAAGCAGTGAAGCAAAAGTATGGTGATTTTTCAGGTATCACGACAAATGGACGCGGAAATTTGGACGCGCGACAAAGGACGCTGACATTTGGACGCAGCGATATTTGGTCGCAACGTCATTTGGTCGCAACGTCATTTGGTCGCAACGTCATTTGGAATAATCAGTCCTGTGATGTATCATCTACGTTAAGTATAACGTACACGTTATCCTGCCGTTACGTTATTAGCTCTGGGTTGATGTGATGTATCGCATTTAACGTTTTTGTTCATAACGTGTTACGTTATCCACGTACGTTATCTGTTAACATAACAACAGCTCTTAACGTCTTGATTTAACCTGCCGTTAGGACTTAACGTGTGACGGTGCTTCGTTGTGATACACATTTATAAAAAGAAAATTATGAATTTTGGGGCGCTCTTGAATTTGGCTTTATTCGAGCAATTAGAGGATGCTAACAGAAGGTAAACTATGCACCAGTAAGCTATTAAAATTTTCAGTGAGGTTGTACCCATACATCAAATTTCAGAAACCAAGAAAATATACACAGAAGAATGCTCCGTGACACACCAAATTCATTTGAGTTAAGAGAGAGAATTCCAAAATGTTTTCGATTGTGAAGAGAACTAGCCAGATATTTGGTGGAGGTTCTGCGACCTTATTTAAAACAAGTTCGAAGAAGTAATTCTTTGACAGCCGAAAACAAAGTATAAGATTACTACTACAAACAAAATACTCATTTAACTTCATAGGTCTTAGGTACACTTGCATTTTTCGCGACGGTTGTTACCAGCGAAGTATCGCGCAGAATATATATATATATATATATATATATATATATATATATATATATATATATATATATATATATATATATATATATATATATTACTGTGGAGCGTTCCACACTCTGTAAAATTATATCTGAGGTGACAGACATAATGGTGGAACGTTTACTTGAGGTGCATATTAAATTTCCTCAAAGAGAAATAGAGCGGCAAGCAGTGAAGCAAAAGTATGGTGATTTTTCAGGTATCACGACAAATGGACGCGGAAATTTGGACGCGCGACAAAGGACGTTGACATTTGGACGCAGCGATATTTGGTCGCAACGTCATTTGGTCGCAACGTCATTTGGTCGCAACGTCATTTGGACGCAACGTCATTTGGACGCAGCGACATTTGGACGCAGACCATTACGTACACCGAATAGATACGTAAACTTTCCTTCGCACTTTCTCCAGGCTTAGGACTGGCAGTACTTACTGGCGTGTTCAAAAGTTTTTTGTGTATTTTGTTTTATTCAAATTATTTCCATGTTGCAAAACATTCGGTCATTTACTTCTAATTTTTTATATTTTATTTTAATTTTTTTGGTGGAGGTTTTCAAATAGGTATATTATCAACACTTAGAATTGAAAGTTATGTGAAATTCCTCGTAGATATTCCATAATTGTACGATTTTCATAGTCAGCAACTACATTTTTATGCGCTGTGCTGTGTCTTTATAGACTTTCCTTTGTGGGACTATGTTGCTTGCTATGAATTTCTCTATTTTCACACAATTGAGGCTGTCTTCTTTTTAATTCTTTTATAAATAGCCAAAATACATGGGTGATTGGCGTTAAGTGTGGAGGCAAAGCTATTGTGCCATCCTTCTACCGCATTGTTTGTTCGTGGCAAATTTTCCACAACCTTTGAATAAACATTCCACATGTTTATTGGAAATAGTGGTTGTCTTCGTCGTCTTCTGTCTAGACGACCTATCCAAGTATCTTCGAAATAATTGGTGACTGGTAATAAAATATTCTCATTATCAGTGTAAAACTCACTGTATATTAATTCCTTGTAGAAGCAATTACATGGTCCTCGGGTACAAAAGCTAAAGCCGCTAGTTGTTTTAATTGCAAGGCAAAATCGGATCGTTATTGTACCTTCGTCGTAATCCTGCTTCTTGGATATGTTTCCATATACATTGGGTAAAGTGGAAAAAACAGCCACATAATGTAGCTTCTGGAAATTGACCTCGCACGGCATTAAAATCAAAATCAAAATCGACTATAACAGTAGTCGGTTGTAATCCTCGTTTCAACCTTTTAAGATTTTCAAATAATCGTGTATACGTGCCTTCAGTTTTGTTGGGGAGCAATGCATACACCGTTGGGATTACATTATTGTATTGTACACCATGGATAGTATATACTTGCTGGAAAAGCAGTGGAGCGACTTTAAAGGTGCCATCCATATACCAATGTCTGCTATGCTCCATACACGATAAATTTCGTTCAGTGGAAAATAGCAGAATGCGATCTTCACCTGGACCACTGTCAAATAGAAGGAACGGTTCCCCTCTGCTGTCTTGAGGTATTCATCTGGAATAACTAGCTCCATCAAACTTCTGGGAGTTGCCGGCGCACCTTCTTTTGTTTTCTAATACGTTGTACTGTTCGCTTCATGAAAAGTTCAACTTCCTGGTATAATTGCTGCAATAGATTGTACCCATGTAGCTATTGTTGCTCCAAGAACCGATGACCCAACACGGCCAGGTCTGGCATATTATAACCGTAAAGGATTTTACAGTATAAATGTACAGGTGGTAAGTGATTAATTTTATTGCCATATTCTGAAATAGGTGATTAATTGCAATATTATGAGATAGATATGTGACGCAGACCTTAGAATTTTAAATTGTAATGCACGGTTTCCTGGGTCTACCCATGATTCAACCATATGGAGTATGAGTGCTGTTAAACAACACCTTGAAGCAACGTACCAACGTAGTGAATTAAATTCCTCATGGTTAATTGGTTTGTGTCTAATTTTATACTTGATATATATTCCTAATTTTATTTTATGTTGTCAGGAGATGCTGGCTATCCATTGCAACAATGGCTGTTAACGCCCATTGAGGATGCTGTACCAGAGTCACCGAAGCACAATACACCCGGAAACACATTTTAGCAAGAAATACCATAGAAAGGTGTTTTGGGGTAATGAAACAAAGATTTCGATGCCTACTAAAGCATCATATTCTACATTATCCTCCTGAGAAAGCTGCAAAATTGTGTTATCATGTGCAATTTTACATAATTTAGCTGTACAGGTAGGCTTGGATTTTCCAGTAGAAGAGAGATCGTATACGATGAATTAGGTGATATTCAGAATTATGAAGGTATTAATAATGTTGTTGTGCAAACAAAATTATTTAAATGAAGGCCGGAGAATACAGGCACAGTTACTCAGAACCTACTTTACTTAGTGGACATTTTATTCTTCAATTACTACAAATGCAACGAATAAAAAACAATTTTATTTTTATATTATGCACATATGTACATCAGAATAAATGAACTATTACATTTGTATTATTTACAAAAATTATTAAAACCATCTGTATGAGCAAAAGTTTTAAAATATTCAAATTTTAATTTTGCCTGTTCTACCTTGGTACGCTCCTCATATGCACTTGCAGACTTATACATTGAACGAGCCACTTCACGGAATGCTTCAGACTTACTTTCTTGAGTTTGCAGGGCAGTTTTTGTGCATCTGCAAACACTGAACATTGCAGAATCTGCGTAGTGTACCTTGAAGTGCTGCTACCAGATGTTGATTTAATAAAAGATTTTGGCGTAGAAATTTCTGTGAACATACCACAATTGATTACAAGATGATTACGTGTGTTGAAATTTTTACCTTTTGTGTAGTCTGTTTTCTTTGGCTGTTTGATTACAGTAGGTTTCTCACTTTCATCATCCTGTGGCCGTAAATCTAGAAATGCCCCAAATGTTTACACATACAAATTAATAAAATTCAAAAACATACCCTCTTCACTTCCGATTACAATTTCCTCATTTGAAATTAATAAATCTGAAATAAACCGTGAAATCAGTGCTACATATGAAACACTAAAGAAATTATTTACCATCAGCTGCAGAACCTATTTTAAGTGTGTAATCGTGAAAGGTTGTGTCCATGGGAATACCTATAAATTTCGTTATGCACATTAGTTGGTAAATTATGTATAAGTAGAAAGTGATTTACCATTAATAAATAATTTAGCTTGAGATTGTGGTTGCTTTGGAAAACAAATCAGATTTATGAAAACCTTTATCTTACCATTTATAAATATACTATTACTTTTTTCCATTGTAACGCAGTTTTGGCGTCCAGTTCCTCTTGAATTTTCTTCTCCTGCAAACACTTGCCACAAACTATTAATTTTTGTACTTCGGATGGCCTAGTTTTCCCCGTTACCAAAATACGGTTATTATTTTCTATAAAATTTATTAAATTTTCATATTGTAGCCGCGTGTTTTTTAATTTCTGCGACATTTTAACTACGAAGACAACGAACAGAAAGAGGTACTGGCAAATGCTGAGTTGAAATTCTGTCATCTGTTTTCGGCATGCGTACATACAATAAGCTCTTATTCTCTCTAACACAACATTTTTGTATGACGTTATCCTTCTTACGCGCGACTATACTTTCTTCTATTTAACCGCTTGCGAGATAACGTACGCTATAACGTTTACGTTAAATAGTTGATACATCACACTGTGTTTACGTTGGTACCTTATGAGAGCCGTTATGCGAAAACGTTATGTTTACATAACGTATACACGTTATAAATAACGTAGGAGATATATCACAGGGCTGAATGTCTTTTAACCCTAGAATACTGGACATTCGTAAAATTTACGACGCTCCTGAAAAGTCGTGTAAGATCGGGTACTTCCGGATCATGTTTCGCTGCGCGCCGCTAGCTATTTTCCTAAATAGTCATCACATAACATAAAAGAATGGTATGTGATAGTCATCAGCTAGACGGTGGTGCATACGTTTATCGTAATTTTTAGCGCGAAATCGCATATTTCGTTGACTCGTCGTAAATTTTACGAATGTCCAGTATTCAAGTTACTTTTTATTCTTATATTATTGTACCCTCGTACGCTGATAAAATTGGGTTAGTGTTTGTGTTTTGAGAAGTAATGTACTTTTTGCTATCTTGAAAGTTTTAAATAATTATTTATAATTTTTGTAAAGAATATGGCGCAAAAATCCTTGACACGAGAAAAATAGAGGCTGAAATACAGCGTATAATGGCTGAAGAAGACTCTGAACCCGAACATTTTGAAGACAACGGAAGTGATTGGGAGGAGAACAATGTAGAATACGAAGTGGAAAGTTCAGAAGATGAAAGTGATGATGATATTTTATACAGCAGCATCCGGCCACCGCCGATAGATACAATCTATCTGAAAACTTTTCAACTGCCGAACAAAAGCGTTCAGAAGAAAATAATGGCGATGACATTGATGTTCGAGGATTTCCAACCAACGCAGATCAGTCCAATTTATCTGAGGACGGCTGGTCTGCAGTAACTAATGAATCGGAGTAATAGGAAAATAACCTTTTTACCTCGCTATATTATAAACCGAGAAACACCTGCTTGAAAGGAAAAAATGGTCAGCGAAAATACCTTCAAGGCGTGGAAAAACTAAAGCAAGAAACATTATTCACTTTTACCCGGTCCTAAAGGGAATGCCGCAAAGTGTTCAGCTTTGGATGAATTTTTCTTGCACTTATTTTCAAATGAAATTCTAGAAATAATACTTTTACATACAAATTCCGAAATTGCCAGACAAGCACAAAAATATAAAAGCAATGCTAATATTTCGCAAACAACAAGAGATGAGATAAAAGCTCTTTTGCAATTTTGATAAGATCTGCAGCGAACAAAGATAATCATTTGTCTGCAAAATATATGTTTGACACTAAATTATCAGAAACATTTTACAAAACTTGCATGAGTTGTGAGCGCTTTTCATTCCTAATAAGTTCTCTTAGGTTTGATGACAAAGAAACCAGACCGGAAAGAAAAAAGGCAGATTCGTTTGCACACATTCGTGAGATATGGGATGTTTTACTGCAATATGTAGGGACTCGTATACACCTTCTTCATGCGTAACCACTAATGAGCAGCTGGTTGGATTTCGCAGGCGTTGTCCTTTTCGAATGTACATACGAGTAATCCGTCCAAATATGGCATCAAAATAATCATGGTGTGCGATTCGTCTTCAAAATACATGTTAGATGCCCGTCCTTGTTTAGATCCAGCGTCCTTTACGTAGGTTTTTTAGAATAAATTATTCGCGATCCACCCTATATTTCAAATTACAAAAGATTGCGCGGTATTACACCACAAATAATTCATTAATCACAGCTGACGTGTATTTCTAAGATCCAGTAAGTTTTTGCACGTCAGAGCAGTTTAAACCAATCCAATAACGGCATCCCCCGCACGGTAGCCACGAAGCCGCCCACAGATGCACCTTTATAAACCCGCAACGCGCTGCAGAATGGGCAGACCAGAAGAAGACGAGAATAACCGGCAGACCAGAAGAAGACGAGCCCGAGACCAGACCAGACCAGAAGATAGAGAAGATATTGAATGCACTTCGCTTCGTTCATCCGTACCGTACGTGAAATACCTGCTCGATCGTGACCGAGACCGCTACGCCGTTCCTGATATCCAGTAGCCGCCAGTACCGATTGCTTCTTGTAATCACCGACCTGTTAATCGCCTCCGCGGAATCCATCGTGATCGTGGGACCACGCGCACCGCTTCACGCCGGGCGACCTAAAGCTTGTTACCGAACTGCCATTAAAAGACACGTAAGTTGTAGAGTCATATAATCTAACAATTTGCAACAAATCATTACAGAACGTAAATAACGACGGGCTTAGCCTCCAGGAGTTATAGCGTTAACATTACACCACCACATACACAAAGAGTGTAACGCAAGGTAGATCCCGACGTCACTCGTAAACACCTGAGGGTGAAGGTTTGATACAGGGCTGTAAAGACCTACGACATTTCTTAGTCAAACAAGTTAGGCAGGCAGCTGCCTACAGTCTACTGTTGGAGCTAAGGCCCCGCTTACTACACATACATACACTACCTACAGACAAACGCAATAAAAACACAGTGTCTTTAATCGCAGTTTTTTCCCGAAATACCTGAATCGAAAATATTTTTTAGTAAGCGACGCGGCAACATGCAAAAACGGCACGGGCCCAAAGGTATTCTACCTAAACTACTGCATGTTACTTGCCCACACGCACTGGGTGTGAATGCATTGCAAGGAATTTAGTGCTGTAAATTTAATTTCTTCCGTGAAGAAGGTAAACATTACATTGTCTGTGTCAACGATTTAAAAATTGCAGGTATTTGTAAAAGCACCATTACGAGTTTCTGAGTATAAAGAAAAGCTGCCATCTGTTCCACTCTCTCTCTCTCCCGGAACCTGTGATTACCAGAACCTGGATCGAGGGTGTAATTTTGCGCTTCATTGAAACTCAATTAAAGAGGTAAACATTTTTGCAAAATCTGTTATGAATTCTGCAAAATGATATGATAATTACAGGTAGTGAATTCATTTCACCTTCCACGGCTGCTGCTATACAAAAAGCTCAAGAGAGTTTTGAAGATGAAAACGTCCGTCGAGGTAAATGTATATAAACACCCATTTCTGCTACCTGTTCGAAACTATAAAGAAACTAGAAGGGAACCTCGTGTTAGTGGAAGCGTTAGGGATAGTGGACGATGTAAATGAAATCCAATGGGCGAGTGGGATAAAAGTAAATGAAAAGATATTATCTGTGTTACAAAAGAATCCAAAATCTTCACAAAATAAAAGATATTGTAAATGTACATAAAGGAGAAGAGGCCATTGGCTTGGATGCCCCTCAAGAAGTCGCTGCAATTAAATATGCCCCATTACATCCTGTGATGTCGAGATCTTTCTCGACATACAAAAATTGTCAGCAATACCAGGGCAAATTTGTTACCTGACCATACAGCAGTATTAATTACAACCTGGAATAATAATGTTAACGTAGATTAAATGTTTTGTTATTTTATTTTTTTTCTTGTAAATTCATTTTACGTAAGTAGTTATTAAATTATTTTAAACAATTGTGTTTTTTCGAATTTAGATTTTGCCTTTTCCTTTTTTTGACTGTTTTTGTTGCCTTTTGCCTGCTCTTTTATGGGTTTTCTTGCCTAACTATCCGCTCTCTAATAAAATTCCGACTATAAAGGAGGGGCATTATATTTCCAGTGCACAAACCAAAAACCAAAATATTTAAAAATATATATATATATATATATATATATATATATATATATATATATATATATATATATATATATATATATATAAATAAAAATTTTTTTAAAAAATTTTTTTAATAAAATATATTATATTTTATACTTTTAATTTTTGCATTTTTTAAATTTAGTGTTTTAATAAAAGTCGTCAATTTTACGATACTCCAGTATTAACGTATGTTTGAAGGTCCAGTATTCTAGGGTTAAACAATCTATTTTACTAATTGTCCTCATTTTCATAATTTGCTTTTTCTTTACGAAAACTGTAGATGGAGATTCTATTGGAATGTTTGTGACCTCCGATAATCTAGTGCGTAGAGATTTCGGAAGTTTATCATTGGAGGTACGACGAATCATATGTTCATTTATTAGCTCTTTCGCTAGTTGGTGTAGAAATAATCGCCGACTCTTTGTAATACCACTATTTCCGGTAAATATAATTTGTGCATTTATACCAGTAACATTTAGCATAGCAAAGAAGATAACAATAGGCCATCGTGCGGTACCTCGAGCAACATTGTACGTTGCACATAACTTGTCGATGGTGTCTACGCCTGCTTCAGTTTGGTTATAAAAAGTTATGATGTCTGGTTTATTGTGGTTACCAGAAGCGCCGAAATGTAGGCTGGAAATTAATAGAACAGTTTTCCTTTTCTTAGGAACGTAAGAGACCATTGTCCCGTCTTCTCTAAAACCAAAAACGCTGTACTTTTCATCTCGATGCTTTATGGTTTTCAATTCTGACGGGATTTGCCATTTATTTTTTTTTTAATGTTCCTACAAAAGATAACTTCGTATCTGCTAAATTCTTCAGTAGAGAAACGTCGCTAAACCAATTGTCAGACATTACGACCTGTATTGACAATTGAAGCAGTTAGTCGTTTTGCAACATCTGTTGTTTTATTACTGAGTGCAATGGTCCTTGTGGCTGCTCACCTGCATATATCTCCAAATGTGACGTATAAAATATCCGTGAGTCAACTAATGCAAAAAATTTTAAACCATATTTTCCAGGTTTCGACGGCAAATATTGGCGGAATATGCATTTTCCACGAAAAGCTTCTAACTTCTCTTCAATTTATAACGTTCTCACCGAGTCAACAGGATTTTTTACAATTCTCATTGAATTTCTCTAATATTTCTCTTACAGGACATAGTTTATCAAGCTATTTTCTTTTTGCTCTAGTTTATCTATCGTCAAATGTGAGGCATCACATTAAAAATCTAAATCGGGATAAACTATTTGTTAACCTAAAGGATTCAATACCATCTCCATTTGTGCCCCATACATCTTCAAGGCTTAAGCGGGGGTTTCGATAAACGCCGGCTAAATATAATAGTCCAATGAATGCCTTACTCTCAATTAGGCCTGTCTAACGAGCATCTCGATTTCTAGAATAATCTGGTGCTATAAGTTCGATGTATTGGTGGGTGTACTCGACTATTTGATTTAATATTGCATCGTTAATGAGGCAATACCAACTACTAGATATTTTCTTGGCATCCTTAGTAATATCCACTACTCCTGGAAGGTGAACCAACAGATTTTGTTTTCCCATCTTTCTTCTTGTAGAAAACGGTATTTTCTTCCATGACATTTTTTTTCGCAGATAAGATATGTAATGATCTTTGCCTGATTCTTCAGCCGCACTTTCTTCACCACTTTGATCGGTATCTGAATTTACAACTCTAGTCTCAATCTGGTCCTCTTCTTCAAGATCTGACTCATGCGGTACTTCAAATTTGTCTTGGTTGTCATCTGATTCATCCTCAAAAAGCATTTTATGAATCTCAGCCATATCATTTTCATTTTCCAAATTAAAAATCTGTTTCTTGGAGCTCATTGTGATCCTAAAATAAAATTATAACAATTATAGTCGCGTGCACCTCACAGGTGACAGATAATTTTTGGTAATAAATAATAAATTTTTGACAAATTAAAATTACCAGGTAGTTTACATAGTACCAATCAAGATGTGAGGTGATGCGCGCGTACGCGCGCGCACGCTCTCCACCGACAAAGATATATTACCGCTTTAATTGCAACTCATACACTGTTCGAACGAACGAATAGAATCAGGAACATAGCTGAACGGTAACGCCGCTACTCCTCCACCGCCGTTTTTAATACGTGCTTATATGATGGCATGCACCTCGTAGGTGCAACACATCTATTGGAAGGTTAACGGGCATCTTAGGCATGTTATCATAATTTTGCCAGTTTGCGGACTTATCCTCAAAATATGTCTCGACTGTTCCATTGTTTTCTAGAATGTATACTATTTTACTATTAATAGTAAAGTACTGGATCTTCACCTCACTACCATTTTCTTAATGGGTTTTTAATTGTTTAGCTAATTTTTCAGTTTAGCTTAGTTTTCAGAGCCTTTATTTCACTCAAGATTCTTAATTTCAAGGTTACTGGTCGAATATTACTAGCTATGAAATTCTCAGATATGTTGTTAACAGCCATACAACAGAATACCGGTACCCGTTGTTTAAAAGTTTTTGTGGTTAGAAAAAACGGAGAATTCTGAATGTTTGGACTCCAGGGTTATTCCCGATTATTTTTCATTTTAATATATTCCCAAGCTCATATTACTTCCGGTTATCTCGGAAATCTATTAACTTTTTTGATCGAAGCACCCAGTACATTACTTTATTTTTTTCCTGAGAAAATATCATGATGAGTTCTGTCAGGCTTCCCCATATCTATTTTCAATTGTTTCATGTAAATTTGGATTCATTAAAAATGTTGAAATATGTATTCCTATTTGGTGGTAAGCGCTTATGGGGTAGGCGGAGCACAAAAATGATACTTTCGAAATCCACATTGTCAATTGATTTATCGCGTACAGGGTGTCCAAAATTTGATGACCAATTACATCATTTTCAAAATTGAAAAAGATCGTTCTTTCAAACATGGCACCCAGTATATTATTGAATGGTGGTATGCAGAATTTGATTCTGCATCGATTCACTTTAACTTTCCCTATACCTATTTCCAACGGTTTACTTGTTAATCCATATTTTTTATCAAAAGCCGATAAAACTCCAAAAGACTTATCTAGTAAGCCTTTATTTTGACAGGAATAGAAACAATGTTGATTTTATGTCAAAGCAGTTATCACCTCACAGATTCGTAAGATGTCTACTGTTACAGGCCAAATACTCAGCCCGTAAAAGCAATGTGCGCGCACGACATAGCTCAGTTGTGTGCGCGGGGTTCTCATTTAATACTGTAAAAGGGCGCTCGTCACAACTCCAAAAACATCAATATCGGGAGAAACGTCACAAAGGTGCCACCTGCTAATACGTTTATAGCGGGAAATCGTCATGAACTAGATCTTAGTAATGGTCTAACAGGAAACCATAATGTTCGCCCAAAGTTTATCCAAACCTCAATAAAATTATAGCTTCATACAAAAGCCGTAAAATTGCGACAATAAAATTAAAAAGACTCATTTCGTTAAACTTCAACGTCTAAATTATTGCCTCAAATGTCCAAAAAAACTGATCAATACGGTAATTAATTATTCAACTTAAAACGAAAAATGTTGATTCCTATAAATATAACTTCCAAAAAATTGCGACTACTCGAAAAACAATCACTGGCATGCAAATAAGCCAGCTGTTCAGTCAACCACCTATTTACTTTATCATTACGTTACGGTACGTCTATTAGATCTTCAACTTCAATTATGTCAACTAGATCAAAATGACTAATTATCACTCAAATTATTGCGTTAAGGCTTGAATCAAATAATAAAGCATCAAAAAGAAATAGCCATCGTAAAGTTCCGTAAATCTACAATTTCGGTAAAACCAGTAAGTAGAACAGGGGCACCCTCCCCTCTTTTTTTTGTGACGTCACCTCTGGGGCACTTTAACTTTCACTTTTTATATGCCCACGTGGGGATTGTATTTTTTTCACATGTGAATAAAAAGATTTAAGCGGCTATTAATTAGGCCCCGTTTTTATCAAAGGAGATTTCATAATTGTTATTAAAATTATTATTACATTTCTTTTAATCCCATCTACAGATTGTGACCTAATTTATTTAGGCAGTTGGGGTTGCATTCTAATAAGGGATCATAATCTTGTAAGACGGGAATCTGCTCGCGGGCTTCATAATCTGTGTTTATTATTATTAAACAGTTATACAACTTCATTATGAATGGAAAGTAGCAATTAGCCGTCGACATCGTGTGAATTAATGTGTTTACAAATATTTTAAAACTTTGCTGCTACAAAAAATACATTAAGTTCTAAATATTAGGTGAAATAATTATCATTTCTACCCTAGTGTTTTTTATATAGGCAGATTTTCTACACACACACACACACACACACACACACACGCACGCACGCACGCACGCACGCACGCACGCACGCACGCACGCACGCACGCACGCACGCACGCACGCGCGCACGCACGCACGCACGCACGCACACGCACACGCACACGCAATGGCATAGGACTCACCACCCAGCTGATCGAACAACTTATAATAGACTAACAAATCAACTAAAAGCGGAAATCAACAAAATAAGAAATGAGACTTTCAGATCTTACGCTAAAAATCTTAACAAGCAAGATTTTTCCCTATGGAAAGCCGCAAAGAGTATCAACAAATCACAACCACATATTCCACCGCTACGTAACGAGACGGGAGCATGGGTAAAAACTGACCAGGACAAGGCAGAACTTTTTGCCAGACATTTCTCCCAAATCTTTCAACCACATTCTGACCACCCTGATGCTAATGTGGCAGACTTTCTAGACGCTCCTCTACAACTCGCATTACCCATCACCGCTTTTCCTCCCGGTGAAATAAGAAAGGAAATCAAACATCTACCCACTAAAAAAACGCCCGGATATGACCTAATAACGTCTGAGATACTAAAAGAATTACCCCTGAAAGGGAATAACCATGCTCACTGTACTCTTCAACTCAGTACTACGATTAGTCTATTGGCCTAAGCAATTAAAATTCTCCCAAATCGTCCTTATCCTCAAGCAAGGCAAACCCCCCAATGAAGTAACCTCATATAGACCCATCAGCCTATTACCTACATTATCCAAACTCCTAGAAAAGCTGGTGTATAAACGAATAAAGGAAAACGACCTACTTCGCACCTGGTTGCCGTCCCATCAATTTGGATTCAGGGAACAACACTCCACCACACAACAGTGCCACAGGATAGCAGATATCATAAGAACGGCCATGGAAGAAAACAAGTACTGCTCAGCAGTATTTCTCGACGTCAGTCAGGCCTTCGACAAGGTCTGGCATAGCGGTCTCCTGTACAAGATCAAAGCAAACCTACCATGCCACTACTATCAACTTTTTCAAACGTACTTAACAGATCGTTACTTCCAGATTAAATACAACGATGAGCTATCGCAAATCTACCCCATAACATCTGGGGTACCGCAAGGAGTATCCTCGGACCCATGCTGTATTTACTCTTTACATCCGATCTACCGAACTCAGAACAGATCCAAACTGGAACCTTCGCCGACGACACAGCAATATTAGCTACTGACCCCAACCCAGTAAGTGCAAGTCATCATCTGCAAATTCACCTACACCAGATCGCAGAATGGCTCAAAAAATGGAGAATTAGAGTTAATGAACAAAATCTAGCCACATCACATTTACACTAAAACACTCCATATGCCCAGAGGTCACACTCAACAACAAGACCATACCCCAGGCAAATAATGTAAGATACCTGGGTATGCATTTAGACTCAAACAAACATGGAAGGTCCACATTCAAAAGACGCGCAAAGCGTTAGATCTCAAGATTCAGAAAATGCATTGGCTTATAGGAAAAAATCGCCACTCACCCTGGAAAATAAAGTCATCATCTATAAAGCAATTATCCACCCAATTTGGACCTATGGTATAGAGCTATGGAAGCTCATGTAAATCCAACGTGAACATCATCCAAAGATTCCAATCAAAGGTACTTAGAACAATCACAGATGCTCCTTGGTACGTAACTAACCTAACCATACACAATGATCTCAACATACCATTTGTACACGAAATCATCACAGAACGTTCACTTAAGCATAGAGGAAGACTAGCAGCCCACCCCAACGAACTACTGGAACCGTTAACAAGAAACCCGCAACACAGACGACTAAAGCGCAAATGGCCGCAAGATTTAGTGACTTAAAGAAAGTGACTAGTAAAAGCGTTAATGTTACAGCGATATGTTCCCTAACTAGAGCATAAGTGTTTACAGACAACAGTGCAACGTCTAGTGTCAACTGCTTCTACACCAAGTGGAAGTCCCTGCGGTAGCATCACTGGAGGCTCCCGTAACACGACATTTCAAGACAATAGTTTAGCTCATAGAATTCTATATGTGTTCTGATTGCTAATTAAATTAATAAATAAAAAAAAAAAAAAAAAAAAATTTATGTTTATGATTTTTTTCCTATAATATTCATATAGAGTAAGGCATGCGGGAAAGTGATAGTTCCACTTATACATAAATTGTATCTTCAACATTTTAAAGTTAATCAGTTTCCTAAAATCACATAAATCAAACAATACATTAATATTTAAGTCAACCAGAAACTTTTTTTATTCAAATATATGAATCGCATGTCGTTATATGTTTAAATATAACAAAATTTTAACGGATTTCAATACATTTATCACAATACATTTTCATAAAGCTACAGACAAAAGTTATAGAGATTTCAAGCGAGAGCTAAAATATCTTATAAGTAAAAACAATGCACCTCGGTCAGTTATAAACAGTGAATTTGGAATAACCTTAAATATTAATGAATAGATAATTAATAATTCTAGAGTAGCGTACATTTATGCATGTCATTGATTTTAATAGGTGCATTTTTACTTTACAAGGTAATAAACATTTTCAAGAGAGGTGCATTACTTATAAAAAAAATTCTAAATAACTGATGACATTTGCAAGTCTTCATGTTGCGGAATACTTTCACATGCTTGTTGGAGATTATTACAGTTTCCCTTCACAGTTCAGTGGTATATAAAATGCATTACTCATCAATGTTTCGGGTGGCATTTACCAAATAAAAATTTTCATTCATCATATTTACCGGAGAAAAAATACTCTCTCACGTCTAGATATTGCATTTTGATCAAGGACTTTTGCTTATGCGATTATTCATTGAAATGCAAACTCTCAATCCAATCATTTAAAAAAATTAAATTGTAGTGTACATGCAAAAAAAATTTATCTATATTGAACGAATGGTGCTCAACTCTACAAATAAATAAAATAGAACGTTTTGTATTTCAAGAATAACATGTTATATGCTGAAAAGGAATAAATGATATCTTTTAACACCTCACATGTTCAAATGGCTAGACTTGCTTAATAGGTGTTTATTCCTGTGGGAAACCACTTCCACCTGTTAGCAATTTTGTTACCGTTAACAGATCTACTTGCATATAATCTTAGCCATTTATTCTATCATTAGTAACGTTCATAACCTAGAAGAAACGTCCACAAAAATTATCACTCAACAAAAACGCCTATATTTTGTATAACGTTTTGGTGCAGCCGTCTTCATTATAGCCTCCCCCGGTGCATCCGCTTGATAGACAACAAGAAGTTATATCAATTCATGACGTTGTCGAGGGAGATCTCTGTAAATTCGTGGAAAAGTAAGTACACTTTACATGATTTAAAGTTTTTCATAATAATTTGCTTATGAATAGATACATTACTAATTTAATCAATTATTATTTTTTCTAACACCTGAAACTGTGGCATCACAACCGCTAGCACCACTTCAATATTTCGATGGAGATTTCACTAGATTTTTTGAAAAGTACGTACACTTTACATAATTTAACATAACATAACATAACCTTCGCGCCGTTTCCGTGCGGGGTAGGCAAAACATCTTTCTCCATGCTTTCCTATCTCTGCATATCTCTTTCGATAGATTTATACATTGTCTCTGACATGCCTTTACCAGGCCCGGCCTTACCTTTAATCTCGCCCACATATATTTGCTTCGTTAATCTTACGTTGTTCATTCTCTCAATAATGTGACAAAACCAACGTAGCCTACTACTTTTGTACCTATGCATTATCGTCTTTTCCTCACCGCACCCGTACAATATACAATCATTCTTTATCTTATGTCTTCTCGTTTTACCACATGTGCTTTTCAAGAATCTCATACACACGGCATTTATTTTTCTTTCGTGCTTTTTTGACATATCCATGTCTCACTTCCATACAGTACTGGCGGGACACATACTACTATAGATTGCTCCTTTCGCAGCTAGCCTTCGTCCGATCTCGTTATCAATTGTACCATCTGCAGTAAAAATTCTACTCAGATATACAAACTCGTCTACTTGTTCCACAATTTCATTTTGCAGAGTAAATACTCTTCTCTCGTTTTCACCTTCCCGATTGAACAACACAATTTTAGTATTGTTCGCGTTTACCTTTAGGTCCATGCTCTCACAGACTGTATCAAACTTCCTCAGAGCAGTTTGTAGCTCATTCGTACTGTCACTTAATAAAACTGTGTCATCGGCGTACACCAGAACTCGTACGTTTACGTCACCAACCATTACACCATTGGTATTGGTACATGCTTGCCTAACACATCTATCCATGTATACATTGATCAACCATGGTGACATCACACAACCTTGTCACACTCCTTGCTCAATATTAAAGTATTCACTCACACCACCTCTCATCCTAGCATATTCCCGTCTACCGTTATGTACTGCTCTTATTCCGTTTATTAGACCTTTACGTAGCCATACCCATGTAATATTTCCCACAGCTTCTCCCTATTCACTCTATCATATGCTTTCTTCATATGTACAAACTGCAGCAGAGCACAGCTTCCTTTTTACACTTAAACACTTTTCGATCACCTGCTGAAGGGCTACCATGTGATCAACACGTCTTCTCCCTGGCATGAAGCCACCCTACCATCCCAAATCTTAGTTTGTGTAGTTTCTCGTATTCTATCAATCAGTATTTTTCCAAATGTTTTATCAGGTACACTGAACAAACTTATTCCTATGTAATTCTTGCAATCACTCCTGTTCCCCTTACTCTTATTCAGTGATACAATGATCGCGCAATGATCACTAGGTCCTTTTCCACCCTTAAGCGTACATGAAAAAATTCATATAATCTACGTATAAGCTTTGCGCCTCCATGCTTTAGCATTTCACCCGTGATTTCATCTTCACCTGCTCCTTTACTGTTTTTCAACCTTCCTACCGTTTTCTCTACGTCATTTATTCCACTTTCCTTCTCAATTTCATTCACCATTTCTTCTACATTCTCCTTATTAAACTCTTATTTTCCTCATTACTGTACAGCTTTCCGAAATATTCTTGCCAGCATTTCCTCACTTCACAATCGTTCCATACTATTTCGTTGCTCGTATTCATCACTTCTGTAGCGTTCTGTTTTAGGTTACGTTTTGTATTTTTGGCCCATTTCCAGTACAGTTCTTTGTTTCCCTCAAAATCATTCTGCAGTTTCTCTTCTTCCACAGCCATCACTTCCTCTTTACTTATTATCACTGCCTCTCTCGCTTATTTGTTTCTTAATCTGTACGCCTCATAAAATCGCCTTTTCGCAGTCTCATTTTTGCAGCAATAATTTTCTGGATTTTCTTACATACTGCCTTTTTTACCGACTCATTCCACCAAGCACATTTTTCTGTCTACCTACAGTCGCTCTTTCACATATCCGCACGTCACAATTGACAACAGAGTTTTTCAAACTTGCTCATGCACTTTCAACATCATAGTCTCTTATTTGTTCATTCCACACTGTTTTATTCACATTCAACTCTACTCATAGCCTCTGCGTATTTCATTCTCGCACCAAAATCTACTACTTTGTCTACCATAATTCTGGACGTTCGCACTATGCTTTTTTCTCAATTGTTATTGTTCTAGCATTACACCTGCAGCAACTGTACCACCACTTCAATATGGAAGCAAAAATTTGGTTCTGATTAGGGAAGAGGGGCAGCAAACTCAAGATCCAACAACCATTCAACAGTTCAAGACAAAAAGTGTGGGGTTGTTGCAAAACATTCTAAATAACTACAGTGAGTTATCAGGAGCGGAGAAAGTGAGACAACTAACAATTGGATTGACTGAGGCTAATAATTTTTTTGAAAATGTGCAACAAAACATAAGGAACATGGAAATGTGCTTCGTATATTTGGATATTTAGCAGTGTATTTATTTTTTAGTGTTACTAAAATTCTTCTGGATGTACATAACTAAATGTTGGAATAAAACTGCTTAATTTTTTTTTTAATTTCTCTTTTACTGCTATTGGCAGTGAATTTATTTTTTAATAGTTTTTGAGAGCATTTTATGGATATATATATATATATATATATATATATATATATATATATATGTAACTAAATGTTGGAATAAAAACGTTTAATTGCTCTTCTTACTTCTATTATTTGTTGTAAAAATATTTCCAGGATCCTTCAACCCTTCAAGAATTCAAAGATGCTAAAATGTGATGTGATGAACTACATGAAGAAAATAATTTGAAAAACACTTAAATATATTTTTAGTACACTTAACATAAAATAAAATGTTAGTATAAAGGATTATAATGCTCTTAAGTTTTGTGCAATAATATGCAAATTTTGTTTCTGTGCAACAAGTACCTCAACACCTAAACTTAACGTATGTGATATTTTAAAAACGAAATTCATTCAGATACGTAAATGATGGCTAAATCTGAATATTTAGCTTTTTGGTGATGCAGCTGTATTACATATCTGAAATTCACGAATTAAGTAGTAGCAGTATAACAATTTGTAAACAAAATTTTACTGTAAAATTACTCTAAATCATACTTTACTTAAGGGAAATACATTTGAAAGCACTTATATACATTCAAAATATTAGCATAAAGGATTATAATTCCCATAAGTTTGTGCAATAATAATGCTTCTGCACAGTGAGTATTTCAACACCTCAACCGGTCCAATTGAACCTGAATACCTCAATTCATATAATTTTCAGAACTTTTACAATATACAATCATGGGTGGGTTAGAGAAAATCCTCAAGCGATACATGTAAATAGGTACTAATACTCCATCAACGTGTGGTGTGGTTGGAAATACTTTAGTGGGAGCCTACTACCTACCTGCGTGGTTAAATGGACCAACCTACTTAAATTTTCTTTGCAAAATGGTCTCCCGAGCTTTTAGAAGATGTCCCCCCTCAGGGGCCCGGAAATTTTATGCATGATGGAGCTCCCCCCTCATGCATCTATTGCAGTACGCCAACCGTTAATAGGCGAATTCAGACCATGGTCACCTGATATTTTCAGGTATCATGGTTAGTTCAATTCATTCCGAATGCTAGTGGCAGGTAGTCAGATAAAGCACTGAGCTTGGTTACTCACATGTAGGATACAGCGTCCTGTTCTTCAGCAGTCAGCTAAGACGAATGAGCTGTCTGACTCGTTTTCTGTGAGAAACGGCTACCGCTTCTGGGAAACGACTACCGGTGTTGAGAAACAGATCCCCTTTTTGGAAAACGGCTATCTGTATTTGGGAAACGGATCCAGTTCTGGGGTACGGCTATTTGTATTTAGGAAAGGGATCCAGTTCTTTGGGGAAACAACTACCCCACCCTTAGACAAGCCAGATCCTGGTGGTTAGGACAGAAGTATTACGAAAGATAAAGTAATAAAAACCCACATATTGTAAGCATAATCTTTTTATTATTACAAACAACAATTTAGCCAGAACCATCTAACATTAATATACTTTTTAGCATATACAACAACCCGCCATTCTTCTTGTTTCCACGAAGTGACTCTATTGTTAGAACTGAGCAATACCCGGCAAGTATAAAGTCAGTCATTTGATTAGGAACGCTTATTTTACTATTTCCAAGAATGTAACCTTCAATAAATGCTTATTTTGAAACCAATAACCTTGAGACACGTGGGTAAACATGTAACCTTGACAAATAATTTACATTGTTCCATTTTTATTTTAGAGCACAACCATTCGTATTTTGATTTTATGGCTAGGACACTTAGACACTTGACTCATTTATTTAGTCAATACAAGAACCGTTCAAAGCAAAGCAGAAAAACAACGAAACTAGAAGTTCGATCTGAATTCCATGAATCAGGTTATAAAGCTGAACTATTTCGATGAAGCACCTTCCTTGTCAACGGCTATCTGTATTTGAGAAACGGATTTCCGTTTTTGGGAAACTACTATCTGTATTTGAGACACTGGTATCAGTTCTTGAGGGAAACAACTACCTCATCCTGAGACAGGTCCTGGTGGCCGGGACAGTTTAAATCGATACAAATGGAAAACTCATTATAGTTATTAATATTTCTTTATTTAGTAAATGCTATATACTAGATAAGCAGGACGACAGTACAAAATTTCCATTAAGCATGCAGTATTATGTGAAATAATACTATACTTGGCATCACCACCATACAATCCTTTCTCACGAAAACGGCGGTAATTAACAACGTGTATAAATTTTTCATAAAACGATGCTAGATTGTAAAATTCATGAAATTCCAATCGATAGCTCATTATATTCCTTAAATTGAATAGTTTTTATACGCTGAGAACATGGAATGTGCAGAAACATCAGTTGTAGTTTGCTATCATAACAGTTTTCAAAATTCTGTCATATCCTTCAATCAATTCCCAATTGTAGTAAATGCCAAGATTGGAAGATAGAGATTCATAATGCTGATCGTAGACTATACCTTCATCTTTGTTTACATTTGACCAATCAATTTGGTTTTCTATTTCTTGAGATCTGAATAATTGTAATTCAACATATGAATGCCATCTTAGAAGTTCATGCCACTCGTTCGTGCTTAACACCACATATTGCTTTGATTGCAATAAGCACTACTGGTGTAAGGTTGATGTGTGTACTGTCTCCAATTTCTACACGTTTTGCATCATGAGTATCATTCGACAGTTTATAATAAACACAATCAATTAAGATTTCCTTAGCTGCTTGTTTGTACACTCCTGATAAATCATCTTTCTGTTGAAATGATTGCCAGTCAGTGTTAGAAGAAGAATAATCTTGATCTTGTTTCTCGTCGTATTTATCTCTACTACCATCACTATTTTGGGAGCACCAACAATGTCAAATTACTGCCGCTATGTGAGGTTCCCATATACAACGGAGAAATTCTGTGTTTTGATCGTTCCAGAAATGCTGCTTGCATTATGACGACTTTAATGGCTCACATTTGCACAACGATTAAACACTGTTTAAGAAATGATTCTAGTTAAAGCATGCGTAATTTGCATGTGGTGGCGTTATAGCACTACTGTTAAAAACAATATGCTATGTTTGTTGTTTCTCCAGCTGTCCCTAAACTATTAAGGAATACATCCTTCATGTTTAGTAACGTTTTAAATTACCCAATGCGGGTTTCTTTTTGAAACACTCATAAAAGCGTTGAGGTAATACACATTTAAAATCAGCTGTTTCCATCACGATACGTTCGCCATACTTAGTGTTAATTGCGGCCACATCTGTCACTTTATAATTTTTAGATATCTCACAGAGATCACACACGTTTTTACAGAATTTTCAATAAGTGCTTTGATTTAACCCTGATAATTCCATGTATAATAATTACAATTTGCTAACTGACTGATTTCAACACACCACACTGCGGTTTATATAAGAAAAATGTGTGACTCGAGTCTAAGTTTAAACTTGTCAAATACTCACCAGTGCATGCACAAAGCCAGTTATTGATTATTGCTATTTCCAAAAAAATTGACTTTCAGGGCTCTCCTCCTTTCGTTTTCAAGAACTGTTTAGATTTCTAAGAATTGTAATATCACACCTCTACAACTATCGCTTCATACTTATTAGATATCTCGAGGTCCTCACTCACACACATACACACACACACATACACACACAAACACACACACACACACGCGCACACACACACGCACACACACGCACACACACGCACACACCACGCACACACACACACACACACTCACACACACACACACACACACACACACACACACTCACACTCACACTCACTCACACTCACACTCACACTCACACTCACACTCACACTCACACTCACACTCACACACTCACACTCACACTCACACTCACACTCACACTCACACTCACACTCACACTCACACTCACACTCACACTCACACTCACACTACACTCACACTCACACTCACATCACACTCACACTCACACTCACACTCACACTCACCTCACACTCACACTCACACTCACACTCACACACTCACACTCACACTCACACTCACACTCACACTCACACTCACACTCACACTCACACTCACACTCACACTCACACTCACACTCACACTCACCCTCACTCACACTAACACACTCACACTCACACTCACACTCACACTCACACTCACACTCACACTCACACTCACACTCACACTCACACTCACACTCACACTCACACTCACACTCACACTCACACACTCACACTCACACACACACACACACACACACACACACACACACACACACACACACACACACACACACACACACACACACACACACACACACACACACACACACACACACACACACACACACACACACACACACACACACACACACACACACACACACACACACACACACACACACACACACACACACACACACACACACACACACACACACACACACACACACACACACACACACACACACACACACACACACACACACACACACACACACACACACACACACACACACACACACACACACACACACACACACACACACACACACACACACACACACACACACACACACACACACACACACACACACACACACACACACACACACACACACACACACACACACACACACACACACACACACACACACACACACACACACACACACACACACACACACACACACACACACACACACACACTCATGCGCTCACGCACACACCCCAAATACATTTTTTGTGTTTTGAATAAAGATACTAAAAAATTACCAATTCATAATTGTATAAATCTAACTCACCTCTTAACCGAGAGAGGTAGCAATAAAAATTCTACGACAAAGATACAGGAGTTTGTTGGAATTTAAAAACAAAGCAATTGTGTTGTGAAACAGAATGCATCTATTTAATTTCTAATTAATTTTAACTGTTCACAGCTAAGTACTTAAACTATTCCTATAATGAAACTGTGAGAAATATAACGTACTAAATTTGTTATAACAGTGTTTAAGTATTCTACTTTAATTACTATTTTTACTAGGTTCGTAAGTAATTTTGTTAAATGTTTCGTTCTAAGGAGTTTTTTGCAATTTGCTAATTCCTTTATTTAATTGCATTGGATTTGCGGATACTGTAGAAAACTCGGCGTACGAATGTTAAGGGTTAAATTAATAACTCAATTCCAACGCATCTTTAACAGTTGTATTCTATTCTTAAATGTATCTTAATTAATTAAAGCAAGCTCTGTATTTTAAACACAAACTTACCTTCACTGGTTGCCATCTTGTACGTGTTGTTTCCCAATTGCAAATTAAGGTAATCAAAATTAATGGGGTAATAACACATCTCGGATAAAATTAAAGTAGGTAATTCGGTGATTGTCAAAGGGAGGTGGTAAACTAAGATCCATATGAGTAGGAAGCCTGCCATGGCCACCCCTTTTTCACCGAGGCATGGCACCAAAGTGCCTTAATTAACGCATCTCTAAGTAGCGCACATCATTTCGTTTTATCTCTTTTTCTCACCATTTACCTGAAAACAAACATTTCATAATTAAAATGTATGTAATTGGAGCTGGTTTGTATTAAAAATTTAAAAAAATCCCATTAAAGTGAAATAATGCAACACTTTCAGGAAAAAACTACACTCTTGGGTGTTATTTGCAATTTTTTTTGAAAAGAAAAACCGCATTGAAGTTATTGCTCAATATACGCGAATACAAGAAGGAAAAAAGGTTGTAAATTTATGATTATTTTCTTGTTGATTTTCTGCTATTTTCACAAACCTTTCTTTTATCTGATCGTGAACCGCCATTATTGTTCTAATGAAGGCAAAGTTTCTATTGTGTTATTTTTTATTAAAATCTTTACAAATATTTATTTTTCAGAAACCCGGTAAAAATACATTGTAATTTTATCTTTGAAAAAAGCTCTTCGAAGAAAATGCAGTTTGCGTAACTTTGTAAAGTTTATAAAGTTTAAATGGCTTTCTCTCTTAGTTATTAGTTTGAAACAAATGAAAAACATTTTATATTAAGTTAGAGACACAGTTACGGAGACACTATATTATTTAGTTTGTTACAAGTATTGCAATAAATATTCGATGAATAGTTTATTAATTCAACGTAACTGTAAAGGTAAAGTTTGAAACCCAATAATACTTTCATATCAATAAATAAGGGTCAGATAATCACTGTTTGAGAGTAGTTTTAGTATATGTTATTGACAATCTGACATAATGCTGAAAATACATAGGCTTTAAGGGTCTTGAAACAACCAATATTACAATTTGTACGATACAAATTTTTCCTACAAAAATATGTAACTAATGATTGCAAGTAGTGTGCGTGAGATCGTCCGCTTTTAAAAATTTTATAAATCAATAAAACGATAGAACGCAAGAATTAAGTATAATAAATTTTGTATAAAGTTATCAAAGACCCTATGTGGGCTTAAAAGGAAGAGACCATCTAGAAAATAATTATTAACTAGCGTAGTTAAAATAATTTCGAGTAATAAAAGTGAAGAATTTATTTTTATTCTTATTTATTTATCTATTTATACAAACTACACAGGGCATAGCTCTACATAGTGGGATACTGATTATTGCTATGCATAAACAGAATAAATATTATCCAAAGAGAGTGCACAAATCAGATAGGACTAGGTAAACGCTAGCTGGAAAATTACGCACAGTGCCAACAATGTTGACTACTTTTTGCTTACGGCTTTAATGCAACCATTAATGACTATTATCTTGTCTTATCTTGTCTTATCTTGTCTTATCTTGTCTTATCTTGTCTTATCTTGTCTTATCTTGTCTTATCTTGTCTTATCTTGTCTTATCTTGTCTTATCTTGTCTTATCTTGTCTTATCTTGTCTTATCTTGTCTTATCTTGTCTTATCTTGTATTATCTTGTCTTATCTTGTCTTATCTTGTCTTATCTTGTCTTATCTTGTCTTATCTTGTCTTATCTTGTCTTATCTTGTCTTACCTTGTCTTATCTTGTCTTATCTTGTCTTATCTTGTCTTATCTTGTCTGATCTTGTCTTATCTTGTCTTATCTTGTCTTATCTTGTCTTATCTTGTCTTATCTTGTCTGATCTTGTCTTATCTTGTCTTATCTTGTCTTATCTTGTCTTATCTTGTCTTATCTTGTCTTATCTTGTCTTATCTTGTCTTATCTTGTCTTATCTTGTCTTATCTTGTCTTATCTTGTCTTATCTTGTCTTATCTTGTCTTATCTTGTCTTATCTTGTCTTATCTTGTCTTATATTGTCTTATCTTGTCTTATCTTGTCTTATCTTGTCTTATCTCGTCTTATCGCGTCTTATCTCGTCTTATCTCATCTTATCTCGCCTTATCTTGTCCTATCCCGTCTTATCTCGTCTTATTTTGTATCATCGCGTCTCATCTCGTCTCCTCTCGTCTCGTGTCGTCTCGTTTCGTGTCGTCCCGTTTCGTGTCGTCTCGTCTCGTCTCGTCTCGCCTCGTCTGGTCTTGTCTCGTCCCATCCCGTCCCATTCCATCGCATCCCATCCCATCCCATCCCACCCCATTCCATCGCATCCCATCCCGTCCCATCACATCCCATCTCATCTCATCTCATCTCATCCATCCCATCCCATACCATGCCATCCCATTCCACGCCATGTGATCCCATCCCATTTAATCCCACCCCATCCATCCAAAAAATTTGAATTAACCCTCTGGCAGGCGGTACAAATATTTTTGAACAAGTAATCGCTGCGTGTATTTTGTACACTGTGGAATTGAATAGACATCTAACTTATTTCCCAAGGTTTAATTTCTTGTTTCTTTTGTGATAATTCCTGTCTACCGCCTAATGCAAATTAAGTAAAAGTATACAACAAATTTTACAAAATATATTTCAGCCATTTTTTATATAACTAACAAAAATAATCTACAAAATAATCAGTTGCCCCTAAATGTTATAAAATGTCTTTGAAAGTAATATTATAAGTATTATTCAAAAATAATAAATCACAATAAAACCAAACATAATCATAACCCTTTTATGGGCTATCTTCTTGTTCTGGTTGTTCTTGACAGGCCTGGCATGTATGTACAGTGATGACATGTTCCTTACACGCCAATTTGTGGCACAGATTACACCTTATGGTAGTCACCCTATTTTTCTTCCATCCACAAAAGGTACATTTTCCTCTTATCGCTGCCGTTTCTCCTTTATTAGTATCTTCTTGATTTTTGTATTTGCACAAATATTGTTTCACGTCACATGGCATGTTTGGGATTTTAGCTCTCATTTGTAGATGTGGCTTCATCAGCAACGGAGCTAATTTTTTTAGAAAAATTCTTCGCCTATTATTGTCATTTTCCGGAAATAAAAGGTTGTATACTATATTAGAATTTAGCCCTGCTATATTCAAAATTTGAAAAAATACAACAAGGGGCCATCTTCTTGTTCTTCTTTGGACTGTGCACACTTTTGATCCACACTATCTATTCCCCCTTTAGTCGAGTTGTAAAATAGGACGATATCGGGCTTTGAAGTATTTCGATCTACTAAATCCTCACCGTCAGTATGCATAGTCGACAGCAAGAGGACAGCTTTATTCTTTTTGTTGCTGAAAGAAACCAGTGTTACATCGTCTTGGAATGCAAATATCGATGATGGGCTGAAGTTCAATCGGAATCTCCCTTTTATTTTTTTTTATCGTACCGACTAGTGTGATTTCAGTAATTCTTTAGCTAAAGGATAACTGGTGTACCAGTTATCACACGTCAGGTTTCTATTTTTCCCTTTATATGGATCAACTAACCTGAACACTACCTCAGAAGGAGTATTTGATTGTGCATATGGGCCATCAGGTTGTTTACCACAGTACAATTCCAGATTGGCAACATAAAATGTCTTTGAGTCGCATAACGCGAACATTTTTAGACCATATTTGGCCGGTTTATTGGGAATGTACTGGATAAAGCTACACCGGCCCCTGTATGGTATTAACATCTCATCGACAGTCATATATTCACCCAGAACGTAATTATTTCTGCAATTAGATATAAAGGTATCTAAAATTATTCTAATTGGAGTAAGTTTATTTGTTTGCCTTCTTTCTTCCCTGCTGGCTTTGTCATCAAAACGAATTGCTGAAAGCAAAAATAAAAATCTCTTGGCGCTCATACAAGCTCTAGAAATTATGTTGCCTGTATCGGCGTCCCAAACTTCGCGGAAGTCGGTATGGCTCTGCTTTTTAAGTCCCAAGAAATATAAGGTCCCTACAAATGCTAACATTTCTTCCATTGTAGCTTCTTTGGCATCCCTAATTCTGGCAAATGCTTCTTGTTTTTGTCTAATGAATATATTTGTACATCTTAAAATTTCTTCTAACATTGCAGGTGTAATAAATTTGATAAACACTGTCTCTGGATTTATTATTTCTTGTCGGTTTAGCAAAGGGCGAGGAAAAATGTTTACCACGTTTTCATGAGCATGTTTTGCGAACTTACTTTTTGCGGGATGTTTCCTCCACACAGTTTCAGTATCTTTACCAAAAAAACATAGTCCTCTGGTTGGTGATTTATTGAGCTGTATTATTTCGCTGTAGCTGTCTTCCGCTTCCTCCTCCGAACTCGTATCATGTTCACTTACAGCAATATTTTCATCTGAAGCATCGTCATCAGAACCTCCAACGATTTCCTCCTCTGACTCCTTGGCAATCGCCTGCGCAATAAGTTCCAGTTCTTCCTGTGTCAACTTATTTGGATTTTTAATATGAATCCGGTCCCTAAAAATGCATAATTAATTAAAATAGTGACAAATTTTCAAACACGTTATGTATAAAAAATAAAAAAATTACTTACATGGTTAATCGCTATGTGTATTAAGTACACGGTCAATGTATTTATCCGCTATCAACTGCAACAAATTCTGCACAAGAAACCCACGCTACCTGAAATTGAACTGAACATCAAGAGAAATGATGACTTTGGGGTTACATAGCACGGCCAGTGGGGGGATACACTTTAGAACAATAATACAGCCGTTTGAAAAGCCACAGTGTACTTTTTACACTATAGCGCCTACTTAAGGGTTAATTATATGATAGTTAACCTGATTTAATTAAGTTACAGAATTCATAAGGTATTATATATATATATATATATATATATATATATAGTTTTCTACATCCCTTCAGTCTAAAAACCAATCTCTGCATTAGTATTACCTCCAGAAACTGTTCCCTCATTCCGACGATTCAACAAATTGTATTATCAGTCCGAGCGCATATTGACTCAACTCGACTAATTCACCTGTGTCTCTTTCGAGAGCCCCGACCGACCAATCTATTCTACTCCGTTCCGTTCATCCGCATTCTCCGTTGAGTCAACACGACTCAGCCCACCTGAGCTTATTTCAATTCAACAGGGTTTCCTGCTACTTCAAACCTAGAACCATTTGAGCTCATAGAAAGCCACGTATTCGTTGGAGAATGAAAATAAATTATATAATAATTAAAGTGACAAAATGTAAAATAAAAAAATTCCTGTGCCATAAAAAAATACCTAGTAGCCTAGCCTAGTCGTATGGTTGTCACTATAGTAGCATCAAGATACCCTATTAGACATTATCACCACACAATCACATTTGTTAATTTTTGATTGTGCTTGT